>JAJHJA010000339.1:0-325025 GCA_021202915.1 Heliconius himera
TCAACACCAGCAATATCTGACTGTTAAAGTATTGGTTCTGATTTTTATCCTCAGTTGAGTAGTATTTTTTTAACTTCACACTATATCCCCCACATAGCAGGGTACGCAGGGGGAACCTTCCGTTCCCTAATTCTAGAAGCTGTGTTAAGTGGTGGTTATTAAATATTTCAAATACTCTAATGGAAATTGAATCCACAATTTTTCGCATTTATAATCACACATTTGTGCACCTGCACCACGACTGGCCTCAGAAGAATGCATATGTAATTTTTTTTTTATTTTCCGGTATCATATAACAAAGAGTTCCGTCACTCTACACTCTACTCGCGACGACGTTTTTATCCTAAATAAAACGTGAAATTGAAAAAAGACAAAAAAAGCCATCCAAGCCAAGCCAAGCCGTCGTAGCGCAGCGGTAAAGCGTCTTTAAAACCTGGCGGTTATGGGTTTCATTCCCATTCGTGGAAATTGGATTATTTATTTCGAGGTGTTGAATTCCACCAACAATATCTAAAGAAATAACGTTTTAACAATCGGTTAGCTCTGCCTACGCTGATATATGCGGGATACAGCGTAACGCTAAAAAAAATAGAAACACAGCAGTAGACATATTAACAGCAATTATAGCAAGATTTTTCTAGTTTAATTAAAAAAAAACTTTTATATTACAATTAAGACCAATTAAGTAATTTGACTGTCACTCAAGCTCTTTTAATTTATTCTAAGTGATAGAAATGAAAGAATTTTTTATATTTATTTTGAAGCCAACGACGATTCTTTCTTGCAATTATATATTGTATTTCAAAGGAATACTACGGAAAGGAGAGTCGAACCTGTAGAATCCTATAGAATTAAATAAATCGGATATGTACTTAAACATATATTCTTGTACCTTATATGTTTTTAATATATTGTTTTCAGTCTCACGCTTAATTCCGTTATAGTCAAAGGGAAGCTTGTGTTACGTCACTGTGTTCTCCGCATTCCACCTAAATTCAAGACCTTGTGTTTTTTTTAGCTTCATGCCGTATCCTGCATACAGCAGAATAAGCAGAATAAACCTAGATTTTTTATTATTATATTATTTTTTATTGTTTTTCATTTATAAGATATTTTTGGTTCGTTTTTGGTTTGGATTTGGCTTATTATTCAACATGACTAAAATGATTTTATCTATTCACTTTAATAATCACAAATAAAATTATGAACCAATTTCTTGATAAAATTTAAATTAATTTCAAATGTATTTATTAACAATATATATTTTAATATCAGTTGACAACATTTTCATTAAAAATCGTCTTTTGCTATTTTTATTGTTAAAATATTACGGCTATATATTTTTATTGTTAAAATATTGCGACTAAACAAAGTAAATTTTATTACAATATATTATATTAAATAAAAACAATTTTCATTTAGTGACAGTTGTGGGCGACAATTGTGGGTTCCATTTCCACTCGAAGACAGATTTCCTCAGCCTAACGTAATAAAAATCATTTATTTGTTATTAGATAAAGTCACTATATATCCGACACTAATGCTTGGTCATTTTTAGAATTTTCAAAATGGGAATTTTCGGCAACTTGGGGCTCGACCACAGTGATTTGCCAACTCTCATAGAAAATATTGGTATTGTATTCAGAGGACTGACTATCAACATAGACCAGAACAACATTAGACGTAAGTACCGTCACGTTAAAAAATAAAAAATAGTACATATTGTAAATGGACATCGGGTTATATGCACTATCAACATATGCATTCAAATATGCACTGAAAAAAAACAAAATATGCACAACATTCGGCATATGTTGTGATTAAAAGAACATTTGTTATTAAAATTTACGTTAGTTTATTTTACAGTATGTTTTAAAATATAATAATATTAGAATTAGAATGTCATATGTTGTGGGTTCGATCCCCACTCGAAGAGATGTAATATTTACTTAAATTTATATTCCCATTTCTTCGCTATGGTGTCGAGGCAAAGCACGGCGTTGAGTTCTGCCATTCAACACGCAATTAGTCCAGAATTCGGCAGAAAGTGGGGAACGGAGTGTCTTAACACTAGCTTCCCTCTGCCTACCCTGCTGTGTGCGGGATACAGCGTGAAGCTGATTTATTTTATTTATTTTTATTAATTTAAAGCCTGAAAACTGTCTTTCAACATCTACTGACGTTACCCGACAGAATTTTAAATTTTGACGGCATTTCTGCAGAAACCTCTTCAGGCTTCTGCAGAAATGGCGTTTGACTAATGCCGTTGATAAATACAATGATAAATGCATCACTTTTCTTTATTCCCTCCACCGGGATTTCTGTACAAAACTGCATTTAACTTCAGTAGTTACGTGTATAGGTATACGTGTAAGGCGTGTTGCATAACGCCTAACACGTATTGACGTAACTACTGAAATAAGCATTAGCATTTAGCATTAAGCATTATCAATGAAAAGTCCCAAAATATGGAATACCACTACTAAAATAGAATTATATACATTTGCATATGCAAACATGCAAATACATATAATCCTGTAGCGTTGATGAAGATGAATCAAAAGTCTACTCACGGCTTACACTGAGTATATTCAACACCACTTTAAAGTACACATAGTTTGAACACAAATAGTACATCATGACACAGTTTATATACAAATGTCAACCACAAACATACCTATATATAAAACAGAACGCGATAAATACTGATTAGAAAAAAATAATAAAGAAAACAATGGAACATAGCAAGAACAAGCTTCGACTGTTATAATTATTATCTGCCGTCGACAAGAGGGTAGATGTGTAAACAAGAACTTATATATATATATATATATATATATATATATATATATATATATATATATATATATATATATATATATATATATATATATATATATATATATATAGGATTTATATATTTTATAGTATATATACTATAAAATATATAAATCCTATTAAATGTATGTATGATTTTATATATATAAATGATAAATAAACAAATTACAATACTGAAATATATAAATGACACATATTAAATAAACAATAAATGTAAATAATAGTTCCCTACAATCCGTTGTTTAATTTTCTCTATATATAATAAGAAAGTAAAAATATTTTGTCTGTACATTTAGTCATTTTGACTGAAATGGATAGAGGGACACTTAAAACGAATAATAGAAAGCAACAATTTTTTTAGAATTTCTTGTCTGTCTGTCTGCCGATATTTATGTCCACATTTTTCTCTGAAAGTACTGAACCGATTTACTTCAAAGTTTCACCAATTGCTTTGTTTTAACTCAACTTAACTACTAAAGTTTGGTTCATCAAAATCGGTTGATTAAAAAAAAATTATCGGCATTTGAATGAACTCAACGCAATAGCAATATAGCAATCGCGCTGGTAAGATTTCTGGCTAAAGAATTACATTCGAAACATCTTGGTTATATGACTGTTGATAAAAATATATCTTTTTGAAGGACTATTATACAATATTTTATATAATAAAGTAAACAAAATTGAATTATTAGTGGAGATTACCTTCATAAATCATAACAATTAAGTTTAAATCGTAATTAATTCAACAGAGAGATAAAGAATAATTGATTTTTGGTTTGTTCGTTCGTTTGAAATAACTAGTAGTAGTAATAGTAATTATTTATTAACAAATAACAAGTACAATTTTTGTTACATCTGATGGTACCCACACTAGGTAATCCTGTATCGTGGGTTCCAATATATGATTTTACAATTTAAGTTTAATGTTGACACTCGTTTTACAAGACATAAATAATAATAATACAGTAAAAAAAGAAGGTAAATAATCATTAGGTTATTTTAAAACAAAGTAAAGTTTTTTTTTTTTTTTTTTGAAAAATTTTGAAAAATTGACATTTCAGTTAAGATCAATAAAGTTAATAATAAGTTAATAATAATAGGTACTATTGTATATGTGATAAAAGATTTTCAGTGTTATTATAGTCTAAAGAAGTGAGCCAGGACGAAATTTTAATTTTAGCTTTTTTGATCGAGCAAAGCTTAATATCACAAGCACTAGCAATTTTATTGTAAATAAATAATTCTATTAATCTATATTATAAATCTAATTAACTCTATAAAAAATGCCTAAAAACATCCTTTCTACGTGTACTCTGTAATAACTACATATTTACCAATTGTACATTTAGCTAATAATATGTGTAACTAATTTAAAAACTGTACAGGAGTTAATATGCAAACATTACAGTTATTTTTCAAAAAATATTATGAATCCTTACCCAAATCAATAAATTAACATTTAAGGCTGTTTCTGAAGCAGTACATTAAATTATTAAGTGACATCAGCACATTTAACAGAGCTTTAAAAAACATAACATAGGTAAAAAGATTACGTATGTTACAAAAATATATACATATAATAAATAATTAGCTTTATGTATATTTTATGAATATCAAATATCAACATTTTAGTTGGAAACAATAAAATTCTTATTAATTACGATAAAGTCGTAAAAAAATCATATTAGAATATTACAGATTAAAGTAATAAAAAAATCATATCAGAAGTCATTATAGTTGTCAATCAATTCTGCTTATTAAATCAATAATCATGTATTTTAAGCGGGCGAAGCCGTGGGCGGGCCGTTAGTAAATAATATATTAAATTTATTGGCTCAAATAATTTTTTTAGTTCAAAGTAATTCACAAGGTTAAGATTTTTAGTCCTTTATTTAACAATAACACTGGTATTCTGGACTCGCCCACCGAGGGTTCCGTACCAATTTCAATATTATAGATCAACGGGAAGTACATCATATTAATGTTGCCAAACTGGAGTATGCGGGCCAAGTAAAACAAACATGCTTAGTGATTTGATATTGTAGTAAGGTTGTTGTAGCATTAGCTTGACACCGACTTCAAAATTATATAATATATTTTTTAATTATTTTGTTCTTTGTTTGAATTCAGTTTTTTCTTTTGTTAAAAAGTAATTTATTTTACGATTTTATGTGATGGATAGACTAAGATCTATCTGTATATAGAAGATGCTTCACAAACTTGTAGGTAGTGGTTGTACTATGTAAAAATTCAATGTTAATTAGTTATTATTTTTGTGCAAACTTACATTTTAGCATAACAAGAACATACATAAAAAATATTCAAACGAATTGGGAAAGCTCTCTCTTTTTTGCAGTCGGTTGAAAATGAGCACATCTTCTTTTTTGAAGTTGATTGAAAAGAAATGCAACGATGAGGAATCTTACTTCTGACATCAATTTTAACAATGTTTTTCCTTGTAACTATTACAGTACAATTATATTTTTTACCAAAAAAAACAAACTTGTTCAATTTTAACCGGATTCGATAATCAGAAAGGAATAAATTTTCACCAAACTATTTTTAAAATGTATCCTTTCAAATAAAAAAAGAATCATCGGAATCGGTTGGCGTGATATTGAGTTATTCCTCCATTTATCACGCACATACCTAATGCAAATTTAAGATTGTCATTGTTGGCCATTGTCAGACATGAATTAAAAAAATGGGCCCACACGGGAAGTAATACTTTTCAAATAAAAAAGAATCATCAAATTCGTTTCACCCAGTCAAAAGTTCTGAGGAGAGAGAGTTATGTTTCTTAACATAATAACAAAAAATACAGTCGAATTGGTAACCTCGTTAAAAAGTGTTCCGATTTTACTTTTTGAGGTACTATTATATTAATCATATGATTTAATTTATATTTCAGCCATTCCCTGGATCATTTACATATTTAATGTTGTGGCTGGAATTTTCTATATCTACGTATACATATTTTCAATGATATGGTTTGTTTTGTTCCGATGTCCTGAATGTGGTGATATTACAATTTGCTTCTTGGAGGTATCATTGGGCATGTGCAGTGCTTCAGCTATAATAAAGTTCTTTTATATTAAATTGTACGAGTAAGTTTTTCTATTCTTTTTATAGAGAACCTTGGATTTAAAAGTATTTTCTTCATTGAGAGGTAAATTGTGGCGTAAAGGTATAAGCCAGTCGTGGCACCCATTCAAGGAAATGAAATATTTAATATTTTCTTTTAATCGCTTTGTTAACGGGGCAAAGCGTGGCGTTGAATTTCGCCATCCAACACGCAATACCTCCAGAATTCGTCTAAAAATGTAAATGGAAGTGTCTTTATACTAGGTTCCTAGGTTCCCTCTCCCTAGCTTGCTGTGTTGGATACAGTGTGAAACTTATTTCTGAAAACAAATTACAGAACAACGGTAAGAAAATTGATTTATGAATACATCAAATGTGATCGTCTCGTACTACCGGAAACTCGATTTGCTGAAAATATTAAAAAGCACCTAAGAATTGTGAAGAAGAGAGCCCTTACTATATGGATAACTTTCATGGTGAACGGAACAATTTATATTATAATGCCTTTTCTGATGCCCGGACGACATTTAACTGAAGATTTATATGTTATTTATGGTAAATTAAATTATTTTAAGATTTTAGTAACTTAAAAGTAAATAGTAAATAAATCTCGGTATTGAGTTCCGCCACTGGCAATATGTAGAAAATTAGACGAAATATACGCGGGAGAAACTTGAAGCTACGTAATGTTCTTCAATTCCTATATTTTATTAGGCATTCTTTAAAATAAAACGTTTTGTTTACAGGCTTAGAACCCATGTTGGAATCACCAAATTATGAAATTGCAACAATGCTCATGATACCCGCTATAATCATCGGCGTTTTCAGTTTAGCGGTTATAGTGGCTTTCATGGTGGTCATAGTCGGCTACATAGAAGCCCAAATGCTAGCTCTGACTGAGGAACTGCTTAATCTAAGACAGGATAGTGAAATATTCTGCGAAAAAGTCATGCGACAAAATAACAGTCTTAGCACAAGAACAGAAAGCGCTATCAAGAATATATTCATTAAGAATCGTTTGAGAGATATCATAAAATTTCACATTATGAATATTAAACTTAGGAACAATGTCGAAAACAAATTCAGAATTATATATATAATGGAGTTTATATTTCTGTTTTTTGCTATCGTTGCTGAACTGTTGGGGGGCTTGGAGAACACCTATGTACAACTGCCATATACATTTGATCAAATATTCTTAGATTGTTTGATCGGTCAAAGATTGTTAGAAGCAAGTATCATTTTCGAGAAAGCCTTATATAGCTGTGAATGGGAGGATTTTAATGTGGCTAATCAAAAAACTGTTCTGTTGATGCTAAGAAATTCTCAAAAAACATTAACATTATCCGCTGGTGGCATAGCTGTTTTGAGTTACCCATTTCTAATGCACGTGATAAAATCTACGTACTCCGCGTATACAACGCTTCAATCCACTGTTACTGAGGAAAACGATTAGAATACCAGAAATAGGCAATATATGTGCACAATATTTTGAATTCAATTCACTTTAGTATCTCGCAGTATATAACCGCTAGAAACAGAGAAAAATCTCGTAATTTTTAGTACATACAACACTTTGATTATATTTAAAGAGTATTCTTAAATAAATTAGTGGAAATACATTTATGAACTATTTACAATAATATAACTATTTATAATGATGTTTTTAACAAAGTTTTTCTATCTAACGAATGTTTAAAAATAATTTAAATATTATAATCAAGGTATATGATGTTACACAAATTAAACAACTGAAAGTATTATTTTCTTTTATTTTACCACTAACAAAGTATCGCATGAATTTCACAACTAACATTACTATACTCATATTTATTTGGATAAATTTTGTACTAGATGCTGCAATTCGAGGCATTTTCTTTCATAGCCAAACAGACAAAAATCTATTTTTCTAATAGTAATTATCCCATGTTGGACTAAGAAAACAACCAACATTACCAAGATGGCATTAGCCATCTCTGAATTTCATAAATATACTAGTGTCCGCCCATACAACGTTTGGGTAAACTATAAATTTTAAATTAAATTAGCTTAGCTTCACGCTGTATCCCTAACAGGGTAGTCAGAGAGAACGGAGCGCCATACACTACGGTCTCTACATCCTCTGCCGCCTTGTCTACTATCATCATCAACCTCATCATACATGCCCTCTGGGGGGTTCTCGTGCTTTTTACGTGGTCTTCCTCCAATATCCTTGATATCGTGTTTTCGAAGGTCAACCAAAGTCTCCTGCTACCTGTCTTATCACTCACTTTTCCATACGTCTGTTTTGCCATTCTTTCAACTTGCCCAAACCAGCTGAGCATCTCTGTATCTGCGTATCTCTTCTTTGCGGACTCGATCAGCTAAGCTACAAAGAAATCGTACCTCCACAGCATTCATCATTCTTTCATTCTTCTTCTGTAATACTCGCGTTTCGCTGCCGACCAACAACTTCGGTATCAACACTGCATTATGTACGGCCAAATGTGCAGCTGTGCTGACGTTTTTTATGACGTGTCTCATTACTGCAGCCAAGGCACTGTTAACTCTGTTACCCGCAGCAATTCGCCTTTCCACATCCAGCTCGTATCTGCCATCTCTACTAAACATATTTTCCAAATATACCACTTCATTCACTTGTTCTAATATCTTACCATTTACACTGATCTTGCATTCTACTATAAAACTTCTTTAGGATTTTTTAAAAATCCTCTCTTATTGCTTCCTTACACTTCTCAAGGAACATACCAAACTTTAGCGTCCACACGGCGCTTTTCCGATTTTATGTTGCTTAAAAGTCACTCAGTAATGAAAAAGTTTTATATATATAAATAAATAAATTTTATTAAAATCAGTTCAGTTTTCTATTAATATCATGTTCTTAAATTCACTTGTAAAAGATTTCCTTTTATCGCTCTCAAACTAATGTCCATTTGAAATTCTAATTTATGAGCTTCAGATTCGAATACTAGATCTTTTACGCAATGGGCTAGAAGGGTCTTCAGGATCGCCATTGCGTATCTTTTACCTGTTGAAAAATCATTACATGTTATTATTAATAAAACGAAGCCAAAGTTTTTCTAAAAGGATAAAGGAAAGATATCTGATGGCTAAGCCGAAACCAAAGTCGAGTATTATGTAACCTATGAAGACATAAAATTCAACAAAGTGCTTAATCTGTTTAATCTGTTAGTTTATCGAACATTTAATTAGAATTATTCTATTTTGATAAAAGCAATTAATGTTATCTTAGATATGTAACAAAATAAAATGCATACCAATACAGGCGCGTCTTCCAACACTGAATGGCATAAAGGCAGGATTGCTGATCGATTGAGGCTGAAGCCAACGTTCAGGTACAAACTCGTCAGCGTCCTCCCCCCAAGCACGCCTAGATCTACCGGCGCCCCATAAAGATAGAGAACACAATGTGCCCTTAGGAATTATACATGATTCTGAAATAAAATAAATATTTATATGAGTATACGCCTTGCGGTTGTCGCTATAAAAACAAAATTAGATGAGTATAGATTTAAAAGAATATACAATAAACACATATTGATATCAATATAGATGTTAAAAGATAAATTAATTCCTATCCAGCTGAAAATTATAAAAATATATTTCAATCATTCCAGTACTTGTGATGGCTTTTTTTAAAAAAAATGTTACATACTCATATTTTTGGTTATTAGCTTATTTGACCGGACCAAAAATATAAAAAAATGTGTATTAAAAAATTGTGTGAAATAACATTCTAGTTTGACCTATCAAATACTAATATAGAGCTGGATTATCACATATAACATTTTTTTACGCTTTTTAATCATACGGACATTCCATTTGGCACTGTTAAACATTAAGGCTAAGTCCAGATGAACGCACGGCGACGCGCGCTGCCGCGAGGGTCAGCTGTTCAGATGGCGGCGGCTTGCGCGCGGCATTCTAGTTTATACATTAAGTAATAATGGACGTGGAGGAGGCTATTTACTTGTGGGTTTTTTACCGCAAACTGCGACGTCGTCGTCAAAAGCAAAAACAATACTGGGCTCACTCTATTTTGAGTAAAAGATTTTCTTTAGGCCTGCTTGTGACTTTATATCCCACACTAAGATTACACGAAGATCGGTTTTTCAAGTACTTGAGGATGTCGATTGCATCCTTAGACTTTTTGTATCATTGCACTATAAATCTTAAACCATCTCTCTTAAACTTTATCTCTCTTTGAAAGATATTGCGCGCAGTGCATCACAGTGCGTGCAGTTACGTGCGGTGACTCGCGGTCATGTAAACAACAACATTGATTTGTTATAATCGTACACGGCGCGCCGAGCCAACCGCGCATTCTCCTGAACCTAGGGTAAAACGTAAATAAACTTTTTAGACTCTTTATAATACATACTGATTGGTAAATCTCGATCTGCATGTCTGGTAACGACCGGTATAGGCGGGAACAATCGGAGTGTCTCTTGAATCACAGCCTCACAATATACGAGACAACACAGATCCTCCTTAAGAATATTGGACTTATCTCCGAATACTTGATTTACTCTGAAAATATATCAGAAGACAAATTTTAATTATATAGCTGTTACTTAACCTCTGGAGTTTTTTTGAGTCTGAGGACTTTCTTAAATTTATTCCATTATATACTTTCTTCCAAACTCAGTGCTTTCTATTGAAACTTTCAGTCGTATTAAACATTTTTTAAGATTCACGCTGTATCTTCCACAACCCTCAAGGTAGGCAGAGGAAATGGCCTCAAGGCGCTGATATACATCGTCTTTTCTGATCCTGATCTAAATTGACGCAAATCACATCAGGTAACCAAGACTATTTGATATCATCCCTATTGGCCACGGCAGCGTTGTACCTTATTCTATTAGTTAACTTAGTCTTTAATTGTAAAATAACGGTGATATAAAACTTAAAAACAATTTCTTTTTTACTTACTCGTTAAATAATTTGTCTTGTATGTCAGGGTGACATCCTAACATCAATAAAGCATAAGCGAGTGTTGTCGCAACAGTCTCTTGTCCGCCCACAATTATCGTATGGACTTCTGATCTAATTTGCGATTCATCCATGCTAGGATCTATTTCTTGTAAGTCCAATAAAACGTCCAATACAGTTTTAAATTTTTTGTTTTTACCTGTTGTAATATTAGCAAATATTGATTAGAAGTTTTCTTGTTAGTGAGACTTGTTGACATGTTAAATGTTGTAATTTGATTTTTTAATAATAAGTAACAATTAATGAATAGATGAGTCACAGGCCGATCGCTTGGTTGAGGTTGATCGTGCCTCTCTATCATTTGTTCCGCGATTTCACTTGCACGCTCAACTCTGGCGAAACGTGACAATGAGCAGCCAGCGTTTATCAGTCTATAAAACGGTATCACTTAAAAAAAACCCAGTTTATAAATGAAGTAAATAATATCTTCCATTACAAAGCGAACTTTAAAAAAATCTTTAAAAATATATCTTCTATAAATATATTTTTTGGAATTCTTACTCATTATGTAAACTCCAAATACCACAAAAACTGTGAGCAATAGGCACAATATAACAAATCCTTACTATAGTTATATATTCAGGATATGCCAATATTTACCTTCTACTTTTTGATTTTCAACAGATAAATTTCTACGTATTTTTTCTCTTTGAAACATCTTCTGATTGATAACCTACAAAATATATATAGTTAACCTACAAACCTACAAAATATATAAAGTACCAGTTCATTTTCTGTGATTTTTCTGAATAATCAAGACAAAATTGAGGCCGCCGTAAGACAATGATACTGCATGTGATTGTAAACGCGGCTATGGGCTCGTTCTCCACTCAGGGGAATGATTTTCTTCCATTTAATTTCTTTTTCCTGCTCTGTTAGAAGAAGCACAGAAAATTGGGCAAAAAGAATGAAATTGAAAACAAGGTGTCTGGCTCCTGCTATCTTAATTTTGTTGAAAAAAAGAGACGAATACACGAAAGACCTTTCTCTCTTCTTCACGAGGGATTTATGAAAAAAAACTAATAATTAAGAAAAATATTGTTCAATAAAAACTTACAACATTGGACACATTGTGCATTATTGAGATGTTTTCAATAAATTTGTCGTGATCTGAAGAAAATTTGTAAATAAAATCGAAATGATAGAACAAGTTCAATCCTCGTTTCACCAAAAGTTCCAGTGCACCTTTAAATGCTTCATAGTATTGCTCTGATTCCTTACTGTTCGACTTGTAACTTACTCCTAAACCAGTCTCTGAAAATATATCTTTTTTAAGCTCCTCACTCTTCTTTTTCTTCTTATTGGCATTAATCCTGGGGATCGTTCAAGTATTGCGTAAGCACTGTAGGGGGGCGGGGGGGTCTTGGGTTTGCTTATTTTTGACGTTTTCAATGAAATATTTGTAAGAGGATTGCTTATTTTTGATGACGTAGGGGAGGGGGGGTCAATAATTGCAAAAAAACTGCTTACGTAATACTTGAACGGCCCCCTGGCGTAAATTGCCAGGGTTTGCCTTCTTGCTCAACCTACTCCATTTTGCACGCTATTTAAAACTTCACACTGTATGTCGCATATAGCGGGGTAGGCAGATAATCTAGTTCCCCCGAAATCAAGATATTACATGTTTTATTTAGGAAGTAAATATGGCACTTTGTCTTATTATCACACGCTATGCCCTAGCGCCACGACCCGACGCTCTTAAAATAAAACTTTTTTCTTTATCTTCATTCTGTATCCAGCATATAGCACGGTAGGCAGAGGGAACCTGAGAACTTAGTGTTAAGACATTCCCTTTTTTAATAAGATATTTCCATTCCCCACTTTCCGCCCATTTTTTGAGTCATTGCGTGTTGAGTTGCGGAACTCTGCGCTTTGCTTCATTACAAGAGCGAGGAGTTGAAAATATTAAACATTTTATTCCCCTAAGTGTAAATCGAACCCATAACCATCGCGTTTACAGTCGCACGCTTACCCTACGCCACGAAGGTCTCAATAAAACTTTTAATAAAGTCATTTATTTCAAATTAAAAAAATGACGTTAAGTCCACAAAAATATGTACGAGTATCATTTCTGTACTCACCACAGATAGCAGCTAATGTAGTATTGGCCAGATAAGGCATTGCATCAAATGGTTTTTTATCGATTTCTCCTTTAAATTTCTCCACTAATTCTCTTGCCTTTATATTGAATACTTCTTGGAAACCGTCCACCATTGTTCCAGAAAATGTGCCAGCTATAAGTTTTATATTACGTTTCCAAATTTCACCTAGATAATATAAAAGAATAAATTATCATAATATATTTTTTTTGTTTCACACTATATCCTGCATGCGTAGGCAGAGCAGTATTAAGACATTTCATTTCTCAGGCACCGCACAGTTGTCCAAATCATGAGTGTAGTGTGCCGGGACTCAAAGCCACATTTTATTTTGTAGCAAGAGCAAGGAAACAACAATAATTCACTCGAGTGGGAGTTGAATGCATTTTCAAAAATCGAATTTTAAAAAAATGTTTTGGACATTTGCACTTTACACAAGAATACAATCAACTAGTTGGGATAAAGAGGAATCCCTATACCTTTGTAAAAGCATTTATTAAACTTTGTGTTCTTCTAAAAAATATGTTAAAGTTAATATTAGTTAATTACAACAGGCCAGCCGTAGTTCTATTTTGACTACAGGAAAATAAAATATTTAATATTTTCATTGTCCTGCTCTGGTAACGAGGCAACGTGCGGTATTGAATTCCGCCACTCAATAAACAATGCCTCCAGAATTCGGCCGATTTATACTAACTGTATGCAAGATACATCGTAAAGCCTAATAAGAGCACTGTGTCATTTATATTACCTGGTGCAACTACAAGGCCTTTTCCGAGCCAGTCACGCCCAAAATCATACAGATATGGTTTTTCCAAAAAATTATTAGTAATGGTCTTTACGTCTTCAGGATCACTTATCACTGAAAATTGAATTGTGTATGAAGTATATATATTAAAAGTGACCGTAACAAGATCTTTCGTAAGATTTAGTAAATTATTTAAGCAGATCAGTATTGAATGGATACTTTTTACTAAACATTTTAAAGTCTCCACACAATAAAATAAGATACAGCTCATATTATATACGTATTCGAGGACAATACAAGAGTTAACTAGGAAATCATTGGCGGTTGTTTGATTGTATCAAATGACAAAAAGATGATGACAGAAAGAAATTATGACTTCACCTCTACTTCTGTAACACGGCAGGGTTCCAAAAATGTACACACACGGTCAAATAGTTTCATTGAAAAAAAATGTTCGCGATAAAATGCAACAACGAAGAATAGAAAATTTCCTTTCCCATTTCCGTAGGAATTTCAAAAAATCTCTTATATTTCCCTCCCTATAATAAGTAATTTTTATCTACAAATTTCTACTTTCAAAGGAGTTTCATCAACGCTTTGTCTGTCAGTCGCTCAACAACGGAAAAAATTTACTTATAGAGATTCAATTGTTAATTGTCGCTAATAAAACATATTTAATTATTAAAGCCACGACGGCCTCTTAAAATTTAATAATTTATTAATTATTAAATTTTAAGAGGCCGTCGTGGCCCAGGGGCACAAGGGTGTGACTGTAACGCGACGGTTGTGGGTTCGATTCCCACTCGAGGACATGGAATATTTACTTAAAATTTATATTTCCATTTCTTCGCTCTGGTGTCAAGGCTAAGCGCGGCGTTGAGTTCTGCCACTCAACACGCAATGCCTCCAGAATTCGGCAGAAAGTGGGGAACGGAGTGTCTTAACACTAGGTTCCCTCTGCCTACCCTGCTGTGTGCGGGATATAGCGTGAAGCTAATTTAATTTTTAATTTTTAATTATTAATAGCTACTTACACATCAAAGGTCTCGGACCAATCCAAACAATGAACGGCAGACATGTCTCGTCCATTATTTTTGAAATTTCTTTCAATCGACTGTATATCACTGGTCAGTAAAAAAATATAAAAATGTTTATTAAGAGTCCCTTATTAATTATAAATAAAAAAAGTTATATATACAAAAAATATATATTTCTTACTTGTGCCACCTCCAATAAACCAATGTATGGAACCCAAAAACGGTAACTGAGAATAAGAAGGCAAGTTCTTGAAGTTACGTCGTGCCTTCCAAAATAAGCCCCATAAAAGAAGGTGGATAGCCAACAAAATAACTAATATCACAGTGTACATCTAAAATTAAATCTCGAGATAATGATATATTTAGTAATTGTGTGCTGCTGGATAATCCGTGAAAAAAAAATGTTATATTTAATTTCCTATAATATTATAAAACTTAAAAACCGGGTTTACAGTTTCTTAAACTAATTTCTATTTTATTATTTCACTTACTTTTTTATGGTTATTGTGTATTTAAATATTTTTTCAAATATTTTTGCAAAACGAATTGGGGTAAGTAGTAAGGCTAGTTATATAACATTTTAAAACATAGAACGGTTTTGTTTCGTCGAACAACATAGGTATATAAAATATTATTTCGATACCTAAACTGGTTAAAAAAATTCTACAGAGGTTTATGTAGGTTAATGATAATGCACTCGAACAGTTTACAAAAGTAGCGGCTTCAGATCCTGTGTTAAAAAAGCACCTAATTTTTTTAAATAAAGTTACGATGGTCATTAAAAAAATCTCTTATTAGCAATCTACATACTGACATCTCTTTTTTACTATAACCACAAAGAATTACAATTTAACACTATGACAAATTCCTTTATTTATCTCTAATTAAATTACTTTCATCTTATATTTTTATATAAATATAAAAAAAAAATATTTAATATAAAACAAAAATAAATAATACTCACATTAAAAACAAGCACGTGTTACTCTTCTCAAAGAAAAATCAACTTTGAGCCTCGAACGTATCAACTATCAACACAAGGTCGACAAGTCCATACAATGTATAACTCATAATTTAAGACGATTGAACACTGATCTCTGTCATTTTTCTAATTTTGTGTTATTATAAACTGCGCTCTGATATAAATTAAGTAGTTTTACGTAAATAATAACTATATAAGACCAGTGATGGTGCAGAGGCATAAAGTGTGACTGGTTATGGGTGGAGATCTACCATTAGAGGAAATGAAATATTTACTTAAATTTATATTTTCATTACTTCGCTCTGGTGTTGAGGTAAAGCGCGGCGTTGAGTTTCGCCACTCAACACGCAATGCCTTCAGAATTCGGCGAAAAGTGGGGACTGACTTAACACGAGGTTGTCTCTACCTATCCTGCTGTGTGTGGAATAAAGCGTGAAGCCGATTTGATTTCATTTAAAAACTAGATGAAATGAGGCAGTCATGCAAACGTAACAGGTTGTGGGTTCGATTCTTACTCCAGGAAATGACATACTACATATTGTCATATCTTCGCTCTGGTAACAAAGCTAAGCGCAAGAATTCAGCGAAAAGTGGGGAACGGAAGTGTCCTAATTGGTACGGAGTGTACACAAGATTCTCACGTACCCTTTGGTTGTCCTGCTATGTGCAAAATACAGCGTGAAGCCAAATAAAAAAAAACTTATATCACCACTAAACTGAAAACTGGTACACACAAACAATGAAAAACAGGTAAAACTATATATATGAGCTTTAGAAATAAACAATTTCATTTCACACATAGAAACCATGTTGATGTAGTTATACAAGTCTGGTGGTACATAAAAAAATCATAAAGTAAATAAAAAATGTCAAGAAAAAAATATGTGACCTTGTAAAATATTAGAAAATAAAGACAAGAGGTCATGTAACGATGAGACTTAAATGTACATCGTAATACTTTTTTTTTTTTTCAGCGTATTCAATCTTGTATGGTAGGCAGAGGGAACCTAAAAACCTAGTATTAAGACATTCTGTTCCCATTAAGACTCATTATATTTGGAAGCATTGCGTGTTGAGTGGCAGAAGTGTCGTTACCAGAGAGAGGAAATGAAAATGTTATTATTTCATTTCCTCGAGTAGGAATCGAACCCTGTCGCGTTTACAGTCGCACGTTTGTACCCCTGCGCTACGATTGGTCTTAAGTAATACTTGATTAGTAGTTCTCAACCTTGATCAACATTCAACTAGTTATTAAAATAGAAATTATAGATGCTTCCAGTACTATTTGAATTCTGTTAATTCAATTCAACTAAAAACATAAATGATTTTTTTAGACTTTTGCAAGCAGTTTTTAATCATATGATAAAAATAAGCTACTACCATCTCAGAAGCAAGTTATGATGAGAAGTTATAAATGATATAAATAAGAAGTTATAAATTAAGTCTTAACACTAGATTGCCTCTGCCTACCCTGCTGTGTGCGGGATACAGCGTGAAGGTGCTTTTTTTTTTAAATAATGTAACACATTATGACACGCTCGGTACGGAAACTAATAGCTCAATTTGTCACATAAAATTTGGACGGAATTCAAAAATGCAGAACAAATTCTGCTTTAGGCGCAAGAACAAACTCTGCTTTAGAGCCGGCGCAAGAAACTCAGCGGGACTTATAGCAAAAGTCTCGTTGTCTTAGTTCCTAAAGTGGTCTAAGTGGACTCTCAGGGATCCACGGGAGATCTATGTTGGCATGACAAAAAATGGAGATTTACAATACCATTTTTTTTAAGTTTTAGGAATATGGTACAAATGTAGCTGGGTCCAAATCCTCCGGAAGCAGCTAAATTTTGAAAGGGCTCCGATGAGGAAAAAATATTTGAGAAATATCAATATGCAAAATATCAATTATCAAATAACTATAGTTTATGTAAATATTTATTACATTTCAACGCAAACTTGTATTTGTTGTGGCTCCTTTGGGAATGGCTCCTCTTGGGGTGAAAGGACTCGGTTCAATTTAACAATCCCCATAAAACACAACGTTAAAAGCTAAAAAAACCCATTTGTCGTGTCGCCAGTCGTCCAAAACACTTCCCTTATAGCCGCGTTCTGTATTAGCATATTGAACCTTAATATTTCGAGTGAGTGAGCCAGTATCGTAATAATCCCAATTCGATTTAAGAAACGGGGGGGCTCATCAGCACAGCGAGACAATACTTAAGGCCAAAACACCGATTAGCCCTATATAGGGCCTATCTCATCTCATCTCAGGGCTACCATGGACATCGGTACCTTCAAAAAGCGCGCCTATCTCCACCTCAAAGGCCGACATGTAGCCTCTGGTGTTGCACGGGACCGTGGGCGGCGGTGACCACCATCAGGTGACCCATACGCTCGTTTGCCTTAACGTCTTTTTCATAAAAAAACATATCTCAGCTTATCTCAGTTATAAGTGTAGTATAATGATATTTATTTAGGTGCTAGTAATATATCACATCGCTGATGTGATAAGTGATATTCCTTTTATTCTTTTTTAACACAAATATTCATAAGCATTACATAAAAAAATAAATTAAAGATTTATAATAGTTTAATCATAGCACATAATATTAGCTTAAAAAATAATATTCTACAAGATATTTTTATTATTATTTTCATATTTATACTAAATGACACTAACTATATTGCGACCTAATATGAGATATCGATTTTAAAGTCAAAGTAAATGCTCAATAAGTCGAATCGTTTCAATATTGATTTACATATAAGTTTTGTTTTGTATCAGTTCAACAGTTGGCAAACCTGCTTTTCTGTCAGTTTTGTGTTATCAATGAAGTAAACAGTCTGATATTTTATTTACCTTTTGCATAGTTTTATTTATAAATAACAATCATGACTATGAAGAGAAACACACATATTCTTGATTTGTACTGGGAAGATATACTGGTGTCAAAAATTATACCCTACCTTACTATCCGGGAATGTTTTACTTTTCGCTGCGTTTCTAAAACGTGCCTCCAAATAATAAATATGTATTTTGCAAAGTTAAAATCCTTGAAACTGATGAATAAAGGATTTTCGCCGCATGCGTTTAACGTAAAGTGTTTTATACGACGTAATATATGGTATTGTATTGTGTTTAAATCTTATTCAATCTATTTATTCCATTTCAGGTACTAGCATTGTCATGTGAAAAACTAAAAATATTGAATTTGAGCCGATGTGCCAATTTATGTGATATGGATCTGATTCCACTATTAAGAAATAATCCAGACCTTATACATTTGAATTTAAGCCATTGCAAAGAATTGACAGCAAAATGTTTACAGCCAGTTATTCTTTACTGCAATAATTTGCAAGTATTAAAACTGTCTAAATGTTCTTGGCTGACCACAGGAGCTATGGAAGCATTAGCTCTTCATCAGAGTCAACTTGAAGATGTTGATTTAGCATATTGTGCAGCGATCTCTGAAAACTGTATACTTATATTTATTAAAAAGTTTAGGCATTTGAAAACTTTAAACTTAGAGGGTAATTTGCAAATTACAGACAGATGCTTGTTCACTTTGTCTAAATACAGTTCCTCATTGAAACTGTTGAATTTGGGTGGTTGTAGTGAAATTACTGATAAAGGCATAATGTAAGTGTTTTCTCTTATATCATTTTTTTGAGCTCAAAGTAGGAAACATTAAAACTTTGGCATTGCATGTTAAGTGGCAGAACTCAACACTGCGCTTTGCCTTGACACTAGATCCATGAAATGAAAATATAAATTTAAATAAATATTTCATTACCATGAGTGGGGATCAACCCACAACCAGTTAAATGAAACTTTGTAATAATATAATATATCCATCAGAATGATACATAGGCTACAATTAATGTAGATTTTGTATAATATAGCAATAGATCTCTAATTCTTATGTATAATTTCAAAATTTTTCAGAGCTCTCGCATTACACTGTCATGATTTAGAAGGCTTGTTGGTCCGAGGATGTACAAAAGTTACAGAGTCAAGCTTGAGACTCATGCGGAATAGAGTGCACATTGATAGACGAGTGGTGCAGATGCCACCTGCCCCCTTAAATATACAAATATAATGTATTGGTTGTGATTTATTTAGTAAATTAAACTTAAATGGATATCAGCTTGTTTTTTAGATATTAGTATAATTATATTTTGTAAATATTAATAATTATTTTAGTAAATTAATATTTTATGATAGATCTCGGTTTTGATAATTTTTATATTTTGGCCTAACTTTTTTTTCATAATAATTATTAATATTAGATTAAGGGCTATTTAAGATGTGCAATGTATATAAATTATAATATTTCATAAAGATAATAATGTTTGTTTAAAGAAAATAAAAATATGTTTTAATTACTTAATGATAAATAATCTATAAAGCTGGTGTCACACTTAATTATTAATGTGCAATATTAACTGTATTTTCAAGAAATATATTTTTTGTACATAAATTTATATAGTAAGTTTCTTAATTCATTCAAAATAATGTTATATTACACAGTAATAATAGTAGTGCAATTGTTTGTGGGTTTAAACCATTTTTGGGTTGAAAAAAATGATGTTTTCCGATGTTTCTATACATATAGATATTAGAATTTTTTTTAGCTTTTAACAGATCTGTTCGTATAGAGGTCGTTTTTTTAATATTTCGGGGATAATTTTTCGTCAGTAGAATTCTGGGGTGGGTACAGATCACCTGGCCTTCCCTATTCCTACGCCTATGCCTATATATATAAGTTATAAGTTAGGAGGCCGGTCGTGGCGCAGCGGCACGCGGTGTGACTGCAAAACCGACCGGTTGTGGGTTCGATCCCCACTCGAGGAGATGAAATATTTACTTAAATTTATATTTCCATTTCTTCGCTCTGGTGTCGAGGTTAAGCGCGGCGTTGAGTTCTGCCCCTCAACACGCAATGCCTCCAGAATTCGGCAGAAAGTGGGGAACGGAGTGTCTTAACACTAGGTTCCCTCTGCCTACCCTGCTGTGTGCGGGATACAGCGTGAAGCTAATTTATTTATAAGTTATGTATATACAAAAAATCTAGGTCTAGTCCAACCGACTATGACATGTATTAAAACTTTTTAGTAAAGTTAGTTAAATAAAAAATTGTGTGTATATATTGTTACTATCATACTAAAGTTTACTTACATATATCATTGTTGTCATTGTTGTGTGATTTTGTTTCTAAATAAAGTGTTTATCTTTTTAATGGGGTTTTTTTTATAATTTAAATTTAATAAATTAGTTAATTAGACTGTAAACACGACTGGCTATGGGCTCGACTTCCACTCAAAGAAATGAAATATTTATTCAACAGGCAAAGTCTCCACATTTCGGCGGAAATAGGGGAACGGAATTATCTTAATGGGGCGGAGTGTCAATGCACTGTTCACAAAGTTCTGTTTGTGTACCCTGCTATATACAGAATATAGTGTGAAGTTGAAAAAAATACTTAAATAAACTTCATTGTTTTCCTTATATGAAAATAATATAAGATAATTTATTTTTGAATCTTTATTATAAATATTACTATTGAATTTTACGCCATTTTGGAAGTTGGGCAATATCTTAATTTTAACGAATGGTAGCGGGTTCGATTTTTACTCCTTGTAAATTTTATTTTAAAATAATTAATTTTAGTCGACTGCGACGAATTCCTAAAGAAAAATAATGTTTTTAGCTCATATGTTTGTCCGTTCCTTTGTTACTTTGCAACTATTACTATCAGTGAACCGATTTTGAACAACTGAAATCGGAACGTCGTTGGATTGTAGTGTTACTGGATGTTTAATTTAGTTTTTTTCACTGGTATGTTATTGGTACATTATACATATTATATCTTTACTAATGGGTCCCTTTTTCCCTTTTTTGTCCTTCCTCTTTGATGCAAAAATCGTTATAAATAGAAATCCAAAAAATACGTACAATTGAAAGTGCATTGGTAACCACCAATGCACTTTCAATTGTAAAAAAATTAAAAAACAATTGAAATATAGATTGTTCCAACCGGAACAATCTATATTTAATTGTTTTTTAATTTTTTTTAAGTGTTATTCCATACTTTTTAGTTTCATGCTGTTTACCGCGTGTAACAAGATAGGCAAAAGGAAACCTAATGTTAAGATTTATTTTAAATCTCTTATGCATGAAGAAAAATGTGACCGAAAAGCATGAAATAAACTATAAAATAGTTTATAATCATTTCAATAATAGCACACGCAACTTTACGGCGTATTTTTTATAACCAGACGGATAATTGTTTATGTATTTATTATATATAGCATAAGCATAAGCATGGGCGTAAGAATTTGTCCACTCCAGAAATATTATAAACTAAAAACAAAAAAATAACGTTAGGAGCTATGAACCTGCGCCTTTTGAAATCCAAGAGTTCTGTCTGACTTATCAAGCTACGTCGAGATTCTTATACGTTTTCTAGGAAAGTATTTTTTTTTTTCGAAATGTAGAACAAAGTTGAAGCTAGTCGTGGCCCAATGGCACAAAGTGTGACTGTAAAACCGACTGGTTGTGGTTTCGATCCCCACTCGAAGAGATAAAATATTTACTCAAATGTATATTTCCATTTCTTCGCTCTGGTGTCAAGGCAAAGCGCGGCGTTGAGTCGTGCCACTCAACACGTCTGTCAATGTCTCCAGAATTCATCAGAAAGTGGGGAACGGCGTGTCCTAACACTAGGCTCCCTCTGCCTAGACTCTAGAGGGAGCTACATGCTCCTGCTACATGCGGGATACAGCGTGACGCTGATCATAGTGCACTCCTCTACCCACTTTCCCGCGTTAATTCTGAAGGCATTGCGTGTTGAATGACGGAACTCAACGTCGCGCTTTGCCTCCACACTAGAGCTAAGAAATGAAAATATGAAACATTTCATTTCCTCGAGTGAGAATCGAACTCACAAAATTTTATACATTTTTTAAAAAGTATTTTTCTTCTGTAAGTCTGAAATTGTGGCCGTTCGTAGCGCAGGAGCACAAGGGACGTAAATGGGATTGTGAACGCTACAATTGTAGTAGGTTCGATTCTAATGCGGAGGAATGAAATATTTATTATTTTTAATTCTAATCACCACGCCTCCAAAGTTCGGCGGAACCTGAGGAACGGAAGTGTTTTAATGGGAAATGGAAAGGGAGTAACTTTCAAAAATACATTTTATAAGCTCTCAAAATATTATCGTTACATAGTATAAGTCACGTCTCAATAATAATTTACGTATGCATCTTTTAAAATATGCAACAGAATTGAATGTAGTTTTAAGTAATAAGCTAATTGAAAGGAAAAATTGAAAAATAAATTAATTATTTTAATTTCCTTGCTCTGATAACGAGGCAAAGCGTGGCATTACCCGCGCGATCAAATGTAACTAATACTTGACTGTGTACGACACATTCAGCAAGTACAAAAGGTTACTTCGACACGATGAAACAATTAAGATTTACGATGGAAAAGTGAGAGGTAAGAGAGGTAGGGGGAGACCTCGGTTGATCTTCGAAATCACAGTATCAAAGATACTGGAGGAAGGTCACGTAAAAAGCAAGAATACCAGGAGGGGAGGACATGTATGAAGAGGTTGATGACAGTGGACGAGTCAAGAGGTATGTAGAGACCGTAGCGTTTGGCGCTTTGTGCTCCTTGACTACCCCGCTAGGGGTGTGAAGTTAAGGTTAAACAATGTAATGTGCCTTGCTCGTTAAACTAAATTAAAAATAAATCGATTCATGACAGTAGTTCCTGAGAAATGATGATTAATGCTTTCAATCAAACAAACTCTTTTAACTTTATACTACTAGCTTTTACCTCCGTCTTCAAAACTATCATCATAATGTAATTGAGCTGATAACCTTCCTTGATAATTGAACTATCCGGTCCAAAATTATTATTCAATTCAAATTAATAGTTTCTGAGAATACCAAACAAACTTTACCCTTTTAATACTAGTAAAGTATTCGGTTTTCGGTTTAAAGACATTTATTTCTCAAAAAGAACACAAAAGTTCACTTATAATAAGAAATTACAATCATTTTTCTTGAGGGTACATTTAAAAGTCTGCCTTATAAATAATATACAGTAAAATAAAATGTTGCGGGTAGTAATATTACACAAACATGTTTAGGTAGGGGTTACATTAACTTATAAATTATTTTGCACATATTCAATTACACGTTTTTTGAATATAGGAAAACTCTTGCTATTAATGATTAAGTCTGATAGTTTATTATAAATTTGAACTCCTTCAAATAAAATGTTTTTCTTTCCATAGTTGGTTCTGGTTTTTGGAAGTTCTAGTTTATTACGTTTTCTAGTGTGGTATGTATGTGTTTTTTTATGAAAGTGTAATTGTGAATGTGTTTTATTTGTTATTATTTTTCTAATCAACATGCAGGTTTTTAAAGTGTATAATTGATTTATATTAAGAAATTTTGTTTTTTTGTATAATTCAACGGATGGCGTCATATAATCATATTTATAAAGAACTTTAATAATTTTATTTTGTAAAGTTTGTAATGACTTTATGTTAGACTTCGCAGCAGTTCCCCATATTTCAATAAGATATTCGATATGAGGTTTCACTAAAGAATTATAAATAATAGGACGAATTTTATTAGGTATACATAAAGAAATCTTACGTAGTGCTCCTATCAAAGGGGATATTTTATTTTTAAGATGATCAATATGGTATTGCCAGGTTAACTTGCTATCCATTATAAGACCTAAATATTTTTCATGATCAGTTTTATTTATTGGCTCGTTAAAAATTGTTAGTTGGTCATGATTTGGTATATTTTTATTTTTAGGCGCGAAGATCATATATGATGTCTTTTTGGTATTAATTGTTAATAAATTAGAAACAAACCATTCGCTAATAACATTTAAATCACGTTGAGCTACGTCAATTATATTTTTAATGTTATCACCAAAGTAAAATAAGCTTGTGTCATCCGCATACAGAGTTATATCTCCAGATAAATCAATGTTACTAATGCTATTTATATAAATTAAAAATAATAGCGGTCCCAAGATAGAGCCTTGTGGTACTCCATATGTTAACGTTGCGGGCTTACTTTGAAATTTTCCGATTTTAACAATTTGCTTGCGACGATGTAAATATGATTCTAAAATTTTGATTGCCGAACCTGTTATACCTTCCTTATGTAGTTTTTGTAATAATAAATTATGGCTGACCGTGTCGAAAGCCTTTTTTAAGTCGATAAAGATACCTAGAACGATTTGCTTACTATCCAACGCGTTTTTAATTTTGGTGACAATATCCACAGTTGCTGAAAGTGTATTAGATTTCGGACGAAAGCCATATTGTTGACTAAAAAAGAAGTTTTGTTTATTGAGGTAATTATAAAGACGGACATATATTAATTTTTCTAAAATTTTTGACAAAACTGGTAAAACAGATATCGGCCGATAATTCCCCGGATCTGTTTTACTTCCGGATTTATAAACTGGCGTAACTTTAGCAATCTTTAAACTTTCGGGGAATTTGCCTTGTGTAAGACATTTGTTAAAACAGTCAGTAAGATTATCTAGAATAAAGTATTTTATACACTTTATATCTTTTACGCCGATGTCATCGATGCCTTTACTTGTGTTTACGTTCAATTTGTCAATTATTTCACCAACCTCTTTTTTTGTGGTGGGTGCAAATAAATGAATAGTGTTATTTTGTGAATGTGAAAGACTGGTGAAAGGATGAAAATTTCGATGATATGATTGGGGTATTTTACTC
The DNA here is from genome assembly GCA_021202915.1 of Heliconius himera. Lineage (NCBI taxonomy): Eukaryota > Metazoa > Arthropoda > Insecta > Lepidoptera > Nymphalidae > Heliconius > Heliconius himera. The sequence continues at coordinate 25,587 of JAJHJA010000339.1, forward strand.
GCTAAATCCGAACCAACAGTGGAAAAGAAATCATTAAAAAGTTGACAAATCTCATAAGGATTATTTACTATTATATTGGAATCTCGAACAAGATTTGGAGGTATGATATTTATCTTATTTTTGTTATTGACGAGACTGTTAATTAAATCCCACATTTTTCTTGGCCGCTTATTACATTTTTCAAAGGCGTTAGAATAGAAGTTAATTTTAGCATTTCGTGTATTTTTGAAAGCTTCGTATCTTTTGGTTTTGAATGTTGTTTCCCTTTCGGTATTTTTAACATCAGCTCTATGTTGGTTCCAGGCAATATTTCGATCACGTAAACTATTCAACACCTCTTTGTTTATCCAGTCTTCTCTGGGTTTATTTAAAATTTTTATTTTTGTGCATTTATTTCCTTGAATTTTAGTCTTAATTAAATTTTCTAATATTTCATAATCGTAGTCTTTATTTTGGATCACAGTTGTTTCCATTGATTTATATAAGGCAGTATAGTCAGTTGCCAAATACTCATGTGTCTCTCTTTTCTTATCAACTTTAATTTGTTTGATATCTAGGTAAATCTGCTTATGGTCAGACAATGGGGTATCAAGAAGAGCCATGTGGAAATTCACACCTTGCAAATTTGTCAAAACGTGGTCTATAATAGATTTCGTTGTGTGTGTTTCTCTTGTACAAAAGTCTTCATTGAGATTGTTAAGTATTGTATATCCAGCTTCATTAATCATGTTCTTATAGTTATTTGTATTATGGTCATCACTTAACAGGTTAATATTAAAATCTCCAAATATTAAGCATCTACGTTTTTTCTCTAGCTGTTGACTGCAGCTTTCTATAAAATCTTTTGTTTTTGTATTAGGTGGTTTGTAAATAGCTCCAATATTAATTTCATATTTTTCTATATATACCCAAATGTATTCGTTTTCTTCTCTATTAATAACTTCAACATTTTCATGCTTAAGACAACTATGAATATATATAGATACTCCACCCCCAATCCGACCCTTTCTATAACTATATATGTGCGTATAATTAGGAATCTCAAGTAATGCTGCATCTAAATCAGACTTTATCCATGTTTCAGTAATCAGTATTATATGTATAGTGCTTTTTATTGAGTGTAGTATGCATTTTATTTCATCTAATTTATCAATTTTTACAAGACTTCTTATATTTGTATATTAAAATTTTAGTGATGATTTAGTTTTATGGATGTCCTCGTAACATTTAGTTTCTGATAACTAATATTAACTTCATCGTTGTATTGACTATTTATTTTGACTGTTTTGTTTCCTGTCGCGTGCTGTTTTTTGGGTTATTCTTTACAATTTTTGGAACATCATTTACATATTTTATAATAAGGTCTTTTTCTCCATTTTTTTGTCGGGATAGCAGTTCATCTTGTAGTTTTTTCATGTGTTGTTGTTGACACTGAGTTTGATCGGCGTAAATTCTAATTTTGTCTGACTTATGTTTGCGTTTATTTTTAAGTATATATTTTGCAGTTTCCTTTTTCTCAAAGCACACTTTTAGAGATCTATCTTTATTAGGGTTGTATTTTCCTAGCCTAAGGACTGTAGTAGGGTTTGGGCAGTCCTCATAAATAGTTTTAATTAATTTCATAGCTTCGTCCTTGTCATTATCACGTCTGATTGTGCTAGTATATAACAAAAGAGGATAGGAAACAAAAAAAAGACTTCACAATTTTTTCACAAAATTATATTTTGTGTTAACATCTGCTACAAATTCCTTACGTAATATTATATTTACAATATTTATATTCTACACATTAGTAACAAGTAACATTGATAACCTTACAGGAGCAGATCTTACATTTAAAAAAAAGTATATGATAAATTCAGGCGTAGCCGGGAGTGAAGCGATATTGGATAAGAAATATTAAAATACTAGAATAAGTCATCAAAAACAAATTCAAGGTTCATCTATAAGTAAATTTGATTACACATATACAAGGATAATTGAAGCTAACTGTACAAGTTTTTTGAAAATCCAAAATAAAAATTTGACATAAAAAAAAATTACTTAGAAATTTATTTGAAAAAACATAAATAAGGAAATAGTGTTTTTATAGACAGAGTGACGTTTTATTTATAATCAAAGACTCAGTGCCACTTACACTAACCATCTTGTGTGATGTAAACTTAACTAATATTTTAACCAATTATTGTTACAATACCATTCCATTAATTAATATATTTTATAAAAAAGTGAGCCCTTGTTATTAATTTTCAAAAAAAAATCATATTAAACAATATTAACTTTACAGAAAGCTTCATATACCCTTTTAACATTTAATCACACAAACAACAACAGCCCAAAGATAAAATTCAAAATTAAAAAAGAAAGAACAAAAATCTACTTTCACTCCCACCTATGCCTGAATTTACCAAAAAAAAACTACCATAAAAAATTAAGTGAAAAAAATGACGCCGTAACAAAATCTAACTTATAAATACAATAATGCAAGATGATTCAACATTTGGCAATAAATTAAAGATTTTTAACACAAAAATATTATCCTACAAAAAAGTTAATTACTACATCTGTAAAAAAAAATATTAGGCCTATTGGGTCTCGCCCTTTAATACTATCACATTAATTTATTAAAAAAAAGAATATAACTTTCTTTTTTTATTACACACTGTATTTCACATCTAATAGCAGGTTAGGCAGAGGGAATCCAGCATAAAGACACTCCATTCCTCACACACCGCCCAATTGTTGCAGAACTCAATGTCACCTTTATGTCTGGTCACCAGAGTGTGGAAATGTATAATTTATTACTCTGAATGGGAACCGAACCCATAACTGTCGCTTTTACGTTAGGTAGTTAGGCGGCTTTTATTACTTCTTTTAATATATAAATAAGCTAATGTATCTATGTATACAGCCTTACATAATAAGCTGGCGACATTTACAGTATATTACATAGAGGAGAGGAAAGAGGCACTTCCGTTAATTAATAAAAAAAAAAACTAAATTACAAACTGTACAATATTCACGATATACATATTACACAATTATATTAATTAGGTGTTGATGATTTTTTTTATTTAATTTACATACAAAATTCTGCTGTGTTAAATCTATGCGTCAAATATTATTTCTTATTGATGGCTCTCACATATATTATACATAAATTAAAAACGAAAAAGACTGTTCTTTATTTTTCAGCAAGTATAAAGACAATCGATTTCCCATTTTCCACATTTTTTTACATAGTGTGATGAATGGCAGAACTCCACACCACACATTGTTTATCATAGTGAGAAATAAAAATTATTAAAATATAATAATCATAGATAGGCAGGTGTAGCTGTAACGCAATTATTGTAGGTTCAAATCCCACTCGGGGAAATTATTTATCATTTAGTAATATTTTCATTTCATTGCTCTGGTGTTGAGATCCACCACCCAACACACAATGCCTTAAAAAAATTCGGCAGAAAGTAGGTACAGAGTGTTTTAACACTAGGTGCCCTCTGCCTACCCGGCTATATGCGGGATACAGCGTGAAGCTGATTTTAAATATAATCATTCCCCATTAGAGTATCAACAGCCTCAAAAATGAATACAAGTAATAATATTTAACAAGAAATATGAATTTAAAGTATTAATATACATAGAAGCCATCAACTAATCTTTGGATAACTATAGCACATCAATCAAACTGATTATCACAGTGCCGAGCGACCATTTAATTTTCCAAACCTTTTTACAACCTCCACTCACTGGAATTATACATTAAAAATTTATACAAACATTATTTATGATATATATATATATATATATATATATATATATATATATATATATATATATATATATGGTCAATCTATCAATCAATGTTTCGATATCTATACTCACATAATATTTACAGAAAATATATTTTTTACAAAAAAAAATGTCTGCAGCGGTCAAAAAGAACAAAACACAACAAGAACTTATTGCACTAAACTACATCCCCCGTATTAAAAAATCTATCAGCAATTTTGTACTTTATTCAGCGTCGTACCAAAACAAAGTAGAAAAAAATATGCCATACAAAAAAATAATAATAAGGCAACCAAATTGGTGTTATATACAATACAATACAATACAATAAAAATACAAATACATCTTAAAAGCGTTATTTTGTACTTCCACTTAACTATATGATACAGTCACTTTTTGGTCACAGATTAAATAATCACTTCACACTAATGTCACTGTCACTCAGCTGTCAATGTCACTGTCATTTACTGTTTCCGGCACTGGGACTTGGGTCGCTACCGACGCATCGTCGAGTTGAGGGTCTGCATGGTCAGAGGTGGGTTTATATAACCTGCGTAGGCGTAAACATTGGGCTGCTGAGCCCTGGGATCAGGCCCAGGGTACTGGACTCCAGGTTGGACATTCATCATCTGGACTGGCAGGTTGTTGAACTGCTGCTGCGGTGGCACTCGGTAGCCGTTCAGGCCGTACTGGCTTATTATGTGGGTGTTCAGGTTAGGAGACATGCGGGAGCCGGGGCCCATTTGCACATGTTGCATGGGACTAAGATTGCCTGGAAGATGAGTGAAAATTTGTATTAATTCTTCAAAAAACACACATCTTTAGTAGGTAACATCATATCAGGCGCAAATAAGCTGATAATTTGTCATGGATCATAATTAGCTCTCTTAGAAAAAGAGTACTACTTTAGTAAGATATTTACTAAAAAATTTACAAACTTTATTTATACAGTAATATAGGAAGCTATTTCAATGCTCATTATAATTAAAAGAAGTATGTATCCAAATTGACTACCGCATTATTTCTCAAATTCGCACCGAGATGAGAGACAAAAGGAGCAGTCAAAATCCCAGTCAGAGTCAGAAAACTTTTTGTATGTATTACCATAAAATATATAATATATATTTTGTTAATATAGTTCAGCCGAGAGAGAGAGAGTTAAATTTACTAAATAACCCTCAACATTTACTTATCTAAGTTAATAGTCTTACTTGGTCTGTTTGGTGTCTTTATATAAAACATATAATTTCTCTAACGCATTTTTATTAATTTAAGAAATTGTAAAATCTAGATGAATAGCCATCTTTACATGCAACTTATAGTATTTTTGGTATTGAATATAAATTGTATTATTGTATTATAAAATATAAACAAAAACTCACTAGTAGTATTCCTTGTATTCCGTGGGGACTCGAGTTGGTTGTGTGCTGGAGCATAATATTTAGGCGCGTGGTAGTGCCCAGCCGGTGGGGTGCCGGCTTGCTGTCCATACTATAATTACAAAAGATAATTTAAATATTAATTCATTTATAAAAATTTTTTAGAAAGGAGAAGTGGTAAATATTAGAAATCACAGACTCTACTCCGAATGGCATCTCTCTCTTACATTATTTTTAAGTAAAATAAAGGCCGTTGTGGAGAAGCGTGTGAAAGTAAAAGCTATAATAGTTCGATTCCAAGTCAGGAAATGAGTTATTTTCATACTTTGGTATCAAGACAAAGCGTGGTGTTGAGTTCCACAACGTTCTTGATGCGTGGCGAACGTCTTAACACTGGTTTTCGACCCCCTCTTCACTAAGGTTAAACTATAACCTGCCTCCTCAATAGCACCCACATATTATAATTATAATATATATAAAATACATATCAATATATGACCTGAGGCGCGGGAGCGGGCGGCGTGTGCGGCGGGTGCTGAGGCGCGTCCGCCATTTGCTGCAACTTGGCGAGGCTGCAAGATGGCGCCCAGCCCGCGTGGTACTGTTGCTGCTGCTGGAACGATAAGTAACCGCCCTGGTAGCCGGCTGTCGTCGCTCCTGAGGATGTGCCTTGCATTACTGTGCCACCTAGAATGTAATTACAGACATTTGTTACGTGAAAATGAAAAGAGTTACTTTTTTAATATACGGTATAAATTCAAGTAACCGGACTAATTATTATTATCGGTAGGCATTCGGATAATCGAAAATCTGGATAATTAATTCGGTATGAATAAAAGCTGATTTGGTGCATATGTAATCAATGTTTATAAAGATTACATTTTCCAACATACAATATACAGAGTGTTTTTGTCTTCACAATTTTAAATGAAAGCACAATTTTGACTTCTCTATAAAAGCCTTATACAATTAAAACAAAAGAGATTTTGCTAAAAATGAAAAAGGATTTTTTTCATACAAAATAAATTATAACATTATAGTTGTAAAATGTTTGCCTTCAGTTAAGAATGACGCGCACAGACATAAAATTATCAAAGCGACAAGATCGCATACGCCTCATTCACGAAATCGATCGTCGTAGGTTAAATACCTATTATATACGTTTTGTATATTTTTGTTTAGGTTTATTATAGAAAATTGTTAATTGCGTAAAATGGAACGAGAGATATCCCTTTTAACTTTTAGTAGTATTTTGGTAGTTGACCATGAATAAAAGATTCGGAAGGAGGAAATTAAAAGATGTGCTCGCAATTTTTTTATTTCAGATGGTGTCCCTAACATCCGGCTCGATTCGGACCATGAGTAGTAATAGGTGTTTATGTCGTTGGTATATATCTATTCGTAACTTTAATGGATAAAAATAATGAAATGAAAATAATAACCCTACGTCTAAACTGTTGAGGAATTTTGATATTTTTTTTAGGTTTAGATTTTTTTCCCTATATACTACTTTCTTAAAAGGAGCGCAGGCGCTTCCACCCGTATAAGTACACATATTTGCGTACATTTTTAATATAATTGGGCGCGGTTAATATAATAATCCGGATAATCACAAATAATTAGAACTAAGGACTAGATAATTTAGTCTCTATAGTAACACTCTTACATACACCCTTTGGAAATTATAACATCCTGCCCAAAAGACCAAAAACACTGTTACAAATATCTTAAAATTAAACTTAATATTAAATTTATTCATGCTCATTAAACATAACTGACATTTCTCTAAATTGTTTTATACTTTTCCAAATTATTTTTTTATGTATATTATAAAAAAGAATAACTGCTTTGTTTCGGCTAGTCAAGTATTCGTTAGATTATATGTTGCAAACAAACACAGCTTAAAAAAATGGCAAGAGTTGACTCTTTTCTTTCCCGTTATAGCCAGAAATGTAAAATATTATTACCAAGACTTTATCACATAAAATAATTTCAATATATTTCAACCTTATTACAAACAGTTAAGGTTTAGATTCAAGTAGTGCGTAATGTATAATAAAATATTTTACTCCGCGCTTAAAATTGCAATGGCAATCTTAGTCCAAATCTTAGTCCAGACCAACCAATATTCGACGAGATTGTTGGTAGTGTTGTGGCGAAACGACGAAATATTTTTAATAAACGTTAAATAATGATTTTTTAACAATATAAAACTGAATCTGTGTTACCGAAACATTTGCTTAACAAAAAAAGGCACTCCTTATTGCACAGATATATTAGCGCGTCCGCTCGTTTGAGATGGTTGTACTTTTATTTTTCGTTTGGTTGTGCTTTAATTTTTCGAACAGTTTTTAAGACTGTAATCCTTAATCTATGTATAATTGATAAAAAGTATAAATATTTAATATTATGATATAGTAATAAGTAATATGTGGAAACTTTATTGGTTATTGGATCATTTTATATTCACAATTTACTATAATTTTTGTTTCCCTTAAAAATATATTAAAAATATATATTTACCATGAGGCGTGGGATGAGGATGAGGGGGTGTAGCTCTATGGCGAGCGGGGGGCGTAGCTGCCCCTCGCACTGTCTTATCTGTATTTGTACTGCTTGTGTTGTTTCTAAAAAGCAAATCAATATACTAAGTATAATTTATATACTAGAAAAAAAAAATTTTGAGAGGATTGCTCATGTGCAATTCAGTATAAGAACATAACACTCTTGCCACAGAGTTAGTCAAAGTTTAATTAAGTCAGCTTCACACTACATTCCTCCACACACGGTAGGGTAGGCAGAGAAAACTTAGTGTTAAGACACTCCATTCCCAACTTTCTTCCAAATGCTGGAGGGATTGCGTGTTAAGTCTCGGAACTCAGCGCCGAGCTTTGCCTCGACACCAGAGCGAGAAGTGAAAATATAAATTTAAATAAATATTTCATTTCCTGGAGTGGGGATCGAACCCACAACCAATCGTGTTCACAGTCCCACTTTGTACCCCTGCCCCAAGACTGGACTTAAGACTCACAAATACTAAAAATTTAAAAAATTTTGAAAAATTCTTACCTATTTCTATTATTAATCTTCTGTTGTTTGGTCGGCTGATTGGACTGACTCATGATGGAGGGAATATGCAGGGACGAATGCGGGTACTGAGGACTCGGAGCCGGATGCATATGCATCATCGAACATGGTGACGCTAAATCCGATCCTATACTTGTCGGAGACTCTAGTCCAAGCTGGCTGACATCCAATTCACAAGCCGGATATTGGACTGAATGGACTGAGTTGCTTGTTGAGTCTGGAGTGTAGACCCCCATGGACTGTAATGCAGGACTGACCGCTTCACACATCTCTTCTTTATGCGTCTCTTTAGGTGACTCATCTTTTTTGGACTGTCTAGATTTTTTTTCTATTTCCACTTTCTCTTGGCATGGGCCATTCTGGTTGAAGGTCTTGCAGCCAGGAGACGTCAGGATTTGTGGACTCTGCTGCCGGAATTCCGCACAGCTAGTCACAACTTCCTGGTGCTTGTTGACTCTTTGCATCATTTGCTTTATTTGTGCATCATTACTGTGAGATTTTTTTGTATCGCATTGAGTTTGACACGCTGTCGTCGTTTTTGATTGCTTGGTAGGTTTACACTCGTTTTTCTGGCAATCAGAAGCTTTCGAAGTGGGAGCTTTAGTTTCTTTGAAATGTGGCAACCCTGTCGTTGCGTATATACCGCCAGATAGAGCACCGTAAGCCAGAAAATCCTTCTGATCGTACTTAGGATGCAACTTTTGTGGAGATTTCTGCATCTGATCCAGGTGAGGTAGATTAAATCCTTGGAATTTGTCCAGGTAATTTTTGTCGTTGTTTTTCATATCCAAGAATCTGTTATGGTCCCACGTTCTAGTAGGGTCCCAGGGCGCCCATTGCGACATTGTGTACTGTGCGTGATTCGTGTGATAGTTGGGAATTTGATTCATCGCATAGTCCGCTTTTGGTACTAATTCATTGTCGTATTTAAATTTTGGCAACATCTTGTTTAAATCGTTTTGTTCCGCTGCCTTTAGGTTAAGTTGTGTGGAACAGCTTTTATCATGTTTGACAGACGCGTTTTTGTCGCATTTGGCGACATTTGACTTTTCCTTCTTAAAAAAATCTTGTTTCTTCGGCGCCTCCGTAGGTTTGCTTTCCATTTTACTCGTTACCGCAACCGTATTTATCACGTTTATTGGCACAGATGTTTCAGGTTTTCTGGCAGATGTATTTTGTTCTGGAAAAAATAATTTGGGCTCCGGCGTGCTTCTTGGGGTTTCGTTTTTAGCAGATTTCTTTTCGGTTTTTTCCATTTTACTGTGCGCTGAGTTCACTCTGACATCCCGCAGTTTACTTTTCTCCCTAGGTTTCTGATTGAGATCGTTTTTGTCCTGAGAATTTGTTTGAACTATACTCATGGAGTTGGTTAATGAGGTTTGCATGTTAGAAAAGTTGGGATCTAAATCGGTTCTCTCCATTCCCAAGTTCACAGCAGCGTTCGCGCTTTGACATCTCGGCAGATAGTTTATATCAGCGACAATCGGCACTTTAGGTATGACTGGATTGACAACAGGCGATGTGATAGGGTGGGGTACTTCTAGCTTCGTCGTACTTTTGCTGATGACAGGTGGTGGATCAGACATAGTATTGATAGCTCTGCTCTGATCACTCGTCTTCACTAGCACTTTATCAGTTTGCACTCCTTGCGACTCCTTACTGACAGCGCCTCTATGATTTATGTATGGATGATGTATTTGTACTGGATTTATTGGCTGTATTGTCATCGAATTGCTCACGGAGTTGTGGTAATTTGGTATCGAATTCTCGATTATACTTCGCGATACGACAATCTCGTCTTTTCTAGTGTGCATCATATCATTTCTGAATGGTATCTCACTCTCTTTACTAGTGATGGTCATTTGTAACTTGCGCGCATCGATTTCATTATAATCGATTTTAGGTGGTTCTGGCTTTTTAAGAGTCACATCTCTATGTGGATCTAGATTCTGAATGATTGTTTCTATTTTGTTAGGTGACATTTTCTCTGGTGTTTTACTTTCATCAATAGTTTGGTGTTGTATTACAGTTTCCTTTCTAACTTCACATTTCTTCGGTTCACATGTCACTTCCATGTTAACCTTCTCAGGTGATTTCTTTTGTTTAGGAGATTCACTGATAACAGTCTTATCATTTTTCTTCGGAGATATGCCCATGTTGGGTGAATTACCATTATCAGATTCTCCTTCCACCACGATAGTTTCAATTGGGTGCATTCTCGGCACTATGAGGTCTACGGGCGGTCGTAAAGCATTAGAGTCGGAGGGACCCTTAGCATCGATAACTATGTGAGCGTTCTCTGTAGACACTACTGGTAGTAATTTAGATGGGGGTTCACTTACAACGTTTTTCGGCTTAAGATCATTATTTTGTATGGGAATTATGTTGGTAGGCTTAGGAGACGGTAGTGGACAACTTTGACTATTATTATCATCTGATTCCGATATGACAATCGTATCTTTATCATCGAGCACTGGTTTAGTTGGTGATTTAGGTTCTCTATTTATAGTCTCTGGAACACTTTCAAGTTTCTCACTAGTCATTTCCTCGTTATTTTCCGTTACACTCATATCTGGTCCGTTCTCTACGACCGTTGGGTGTTCATCAGTTTTGTCTTTATCAGTTTCGTTAATAACTTGGTCTTTTTCAGCTATTGACTTGGGAGAGTCCATATGAATGCTGTCAAGTTCCATATCGCTGGTGTGGTTGTCGGTACTGTTGTCTTCTATAGGCCTAGGAGTAGCTGGTTTGCTTGGTATGCTCGTTCTTTCTTCAGCTTCTTCAACATCCATCTCGTCATCTGCTTCACCAGATGAATCTTCAGAACTGTCTCCATTATTCTTAGCTTTATCATCTGGTTTATCAGTATCATTTGGAGCTTTCTCCACATTTTTCTCAGCTTCATTAGGAACTGAATCAACAGGTTGCTCAACAGAATCATCTGTCTTATAATCATCATTGACCGTTTCGTCGACTTTTGGTTTTTTGGCGACAGGTGACTCAACTTTGTTAACCTTTTGCCGTTTGGGTTGACGACCCTTCCAACCAATTTTCCTTTTAGTTTTTGCTTTAACTTCACTAACTGGAGTTTCCATTTCATGCCGAGCATCCACACTCTCTTGACTGTCTTGACTATCAGACGCGTACGCTGGTTCTTTAAGCGTTTTCCGCCTATTTCTAGGTAAATCGCTGATTTCCTCTTGAATTGTAGATTTTCTGGCAACACTTTTACTCCTTTGTCTTCTCGGAGTAGCTTCAGGTTCTTTAACTTCATCAACGCTTTCTGATATCTTTCTAGTCACGTCCCTTTTCCGTTTCCGTGTACCATCACCAACGGTAGGTGTAGTTTGATAAGTACTTTCACTATATTTGAGCGGCCGCGTCCGTCTCCTACCCGATGAAGTTACTTCCACCGGCATATCAGGAGTTTCCTTTTCTGACTTTGCTTTCATCTCCACTTTGGCCATTTCCGGTTCCGTTTCGGTGTTTTCGCTTTCCGTTTTCATCTCTTCATCGTTTTCCGTTTCTTGATCACCGGAACCTTCTTCCGGTGATCTAAACGGATTTACCGTTGGTGCTAGCAGAGGCGTCCATCTAAGACATTCGGGGTCTATCTCAAGTCTAGGTCGACCATTGACTTTTTTCATATGATTATCTACTTTATTCCAATCAACGCTGATACCTAGTTTCACTGTATCATTGTTAGGCACGTATCTTACAAAACCTAGTAGCTGGAACGTCACAGCTATGTCATTCATATGCATTCCCGTTGTGAAGGCGATATCTTCAAATGTAAACGGCCGGTCTTTGTGATCGTGTAAGAACTCTAATATCACTGATTTCCAATACGCGTGGTACGAAACACGACCTAGGTCGGATAAGGGTTTTTCCGGAGTACCCGGTTGACCTTCTTCTTTTGACAATAAATAACCTGCGAAAAAAAACATAATTATTATAAGATCTATTAGTCACAAATATTTTATACAAAACAAATATAAAATTATTAATTAAATTAAGCTTTAAAAGTTGCTAAAAGAGAACACGAAAGCTAGGCTATGCATTTTACAAAAAAAAAACACAAAAATTAAAAAACAAAAAAAACTCCACCACTCACTAAAATGGATGAGAAACCGCCCGTAACCCTGCCTCTGGTACTGCGGCATTGTCATTATGCACGACACGTTATACTTCTGCTGACAGTGTTTCTCTTTAGAGAAATAACCAACTAAATGGCATCCTTTCGCATCGTTTTTCGTCAATACATAAAACAAAAATGGCTCGACGTCATAATACAATGTTTTGTGGTCCAGAAACAGCTTCGCTAGGAGGCAGAGATTCTGACAGTATATCTTATTTGCGTTGCCGTCCACTTCGAAAACGGATATGTCGCCACATCTGTATATTTCCGTCGCTGGGGGGTGTCTCCATAGGCATTTGTCCAAATGTCGCATTAACACGGCTCGACTTTTCGCATATTTTAAGCAAAATTCGCATAGGAATAGCTTTGGCAACCTGAAATGCGCATAAAATTATTTCATAAAAAAATGTTACATACTCTTAAAAATGTGTAAAATAAAAATTACAACATTTGGAACCGCGCTTCTTGAAATCCGCGCGGATTAAAATTCTGTATATATTAAAATTTGTTAAATTTGTCAATATATTAAAATTTGTATGATTTTTTAAATAAATCAATTTTCTCTAAGTATGAAACAACATTCATACAATGTTTAAAAGATATTTGTGGTATTATTCGAACACTAAATAATAAACACTCAATGTATTTGAATAATACCACAAATATTTTTTATATAGCTCAATTGCTTTATAATAATACAGTAATATTATATAGCAAATAAAGTTATGTTGACCAGTTTGTCAAATTGTGTAAAGTAGCAAAACTCAATGCCACCCTTTGTAACAGCAGAAAAAATTAAAACGTAAATATAACCATACCCCCAAGATGGAATCGTAAGCACAACAACCACATTTATATTCAGACACTATCACTAAGCCACGACGGGCTTCGATATATAAAAACAAAAATAAAAACATACCTGGCATATTCCTGCGGGAAAGGACTTGAGTACCATGTCTCAATCTCCCACTGTCCAAACTCGATGGCCGACGGGCACCTCGAGGGTGGTGGGCCTGCACCCCCCGAGGGCGTGGGCACCACCTCCTCAGCCCCTCCGTTAGCTGATCGGGCCTGGGAGAACAGTTCGGCATCAGCCTCTGTCACCCCAGGTGGTAGTCTCTTGCCTTCTGGAAAATTATAATGGATATATAACATTCGCATTTATTGGATAATAGGTTGTTACATATTATTTTATTTAGGGAATTTTTTACTGTCTGATAGCGTAGCGTTTGCTGCTCTGTTCTCTCTGACTACCTCGGTTAAGGATAAAGAGTGAAATTAAATTTCCTGTCTGATAGACAAAACGCGCCGTTTAATATCACTCAATACGCAATTTCTCGAGAATTTGAGAATTTAGAAACAGGGAATGGAGTGTCTTAATACTAGGATTTCTTTTGCCTATCCGGCGAGAAGCTGTTTATTTTTTTTAAACGTATCAGAATATTTAATATATTTATTTACTTGCTCTGTTAACAAGGCAAATTACAAAGTTGAATCAGAAACTGAAGTGTCTTAACGGGAACAGAGTGTTTTAAATCTAGGTTCTCAAGTCATCTCTGCCTACCCAGCTTAAGTTATATAAAAAAAAGAATATTACAATTAGATATAAAAATTACACACATTGTATACAAAACATTAAGCACCAAACTACAAAAAAAAAAATAACACGCGTATATATAAAAAAATACTGGGAAAATTTCGAGAACATTCGAGAAGCGCGTGCGAAAGTGTATGTGGGCTTGAGGAGAGTGTGTGGCATATAATGTACGCGCAGCAGAGGAGAAATCCAGCCTGCAATCATACACATTCACCGCGCCTCCTCTCGCGTTAAAATAAACAAAAATAAACCAAAACTTAAAAAAAACAATATTTAAACACGCGTCTCATATAACATATGTATTATGTATTTAATATACAAGTATTGCAGATAGAAGATTCGAGAACATTCGAGAAGCGCGAGCGAAAGTGCGTGCGGGCGTGCCTTGCGGGCGGTCGGGATCTAGGGGAGGGTGGGTCGGGGGAGTCCGGCCAGCCAATCAGACACCACTTTCACCGCGCCTCCCGTCACATCTTACCCGTCTGATTGGTGGCCGGGCCCTCGCGATGCAGCTTGTGCGCCTGCGCGTCCGCACCTCCCCCGCCTCCCCGCTTGCCCTCCGCCGCGCGCACCACCAGCGCGGACGCGCTCAAACGACCCCATACCTCCCCCATCTCGTCTAACCTCCCCTCTTCCCCTCTCTTCGCTCGTTCTCTACTAAGCGTCGCTTGATACCCCTTGAAAGTTCTATCAGTGCCCCTTAAGTCCCCTTCCTCCTCTAATTTCCTCTCTGCATCTCTCTTTGCTCGTTCTCTATTAAGCGTCGCTTGATATCGCTTAAAGCTGCGACTCGTGGCTTTTAATTCTCCCCCCACCTCCTCTGATCTATCTTCTCGCCTTAACCTCTCTTTACTCTTCCCCCGCCTAATTTCTTTGCTAAGTAACGCTTGATATCGCTTTAAACTGCGCCTTGTTCCCCTCATCTCCCCTTCCTCCTCTTCCTCAACATCCATCCGCTCTCTACTCTTGGTGGACAGCCTCTGTTCTCTATTGAGCGTCGCCTGATACCGCTTGAAGGTACTCCTCGTTTCCTTCAGCACCTGGTGCTCCTCACTTTCGGGCTGACGCTGAGCGGGACGAGGACGGGGTCGTGACTGCGAACGGGATGCCGTGCTCACGGAGTAGAACTCCGAGAGACCATCGAACAGGGTGGTCAGTAGTCTATCCCCACATCTGCTGCGCCGGCGATGCCTCAAAGACTCCGGCTGTAAAGGTTCCGGGTCCCGATTCGTTTCCGGCTTAGATTCTATGACCTTCTGCTTCTGAGCTTCAGCCGCGAAACCCCACGCGCCGTTGGGGGCCGCGTCCGTTGCTAGCCGTTCAAAGATGGTGGGGGGTGGGGGTAGGGGTGGCGGGGCGGGCGGAGGCGAGGGTGTGGGGGAAGTCAAGCGCGGGCGGGGGCGTGAGCGACGTTCCACACGCAGCTCTAAACGCTGAACACGCGTCACTCTAACGCCGCCCCACTGCGAGCCTTCCCAGCTCTCCCATTCCCCAGAAGACTCCCTACAGCGACGTTTTTTCACCATATTGAAGGCAGAGAATCTAAAAAATTTCTGTTTCTCCTTGGACATTCTATGTTCGGTGGCAGTTGTGGTTGTAGTTGCATTACCGTCGGAAGGCTCGTCCTCAGAGTCGACGCGTCGCGCGGCCGCCTTTGGTTTCCTCTTCTTCGGCGTACCTCCCATTGTAGCAGTCCTGCAATAAAAACGGAACAGTCGTTAGTGAAAAGACCTGCGTTTAAAAGACCTTAGTTTAGTACAATAGAATCAATTAAAAAACTAATTTACATGTACAATTATATTTTAACCGACTTCAAAAAAAGGAGATTATGTATGTAATATTATATATATGTTTGTACAGTTTGAGATGTATGTAATATTATAGGAATTTGAGTATGATGATCCATCTAGGCTTACAAGCTTGTGTGCTTAATTTGGTAAGCATATGTTTGTATGTTTGTCCACTAACTTCGCTATAACTAAAAGTCATATCAGGATGTTTTTTTTTTTATTTAAGTTAGGTATACTTCAACTTAGGAAGCTACAGGTTTCATTAAAATTGCTCTGCTAGTATGAGAGATAATGAAAAATTAAGAAAACATAGGTAGGTAGTAGAGCCTGCATTTTTTTTTCGTTTTGCTGCTTTGTTTTTTAAACCAATTTGAAGTCAGTTTATTTTTTTTATTATATTATTATTAATGACAAATACAAAGAGAATTGATAACCATACAAAATACAAATGACAGTTAAGCTAAGCTTCACACTGTATCACAGGGTAGGCAGAGGGAACCTAGTGTTAAGACACTCCGTTCCCCACTTTCTGCCGAATTCTGGAGGCATTGCGTGTTGAGTGGCAGAACTCAACGCCGCGCTTAACCTCGACACCAGAGCGAAGAAATGGAAATATAAATTTAAATAAATATTTCATCTCCTCGAGCGGGGATCGAACCCACAACCAGTCGGTTTTGCAGTCACACCTCGAGCCGCTGCGCTGTGACTGGCCTCATTCACAAATGACAGTTAAAAAAATATAATATCGATATATTTTGATGCAATGATTGCATTTGAATGCATTACAAAATCTCCACATATAGGCATTTTTAATAGAGATTTTCTTTCACTTGGAAATTTTAATTTACTGTTTAGAGAATTTATAAAGTATATCAAGTGAAGTGAACGAAGGTCCACTGTTACCTGTCGCGGTCGCAGCGCTCGCAGCGCCAGGGCGGGCGGCGGCAGCGCGCGTGCGCGGCGCGCGGGCAGCCCCCGCAGCGCGCCGCCCACTCCCCGCCCAGCCCGCACAGCGCGCAGCGCGCGCACGCCCCGCACGACCACCGCCCACTCTGCACGTTCAAACACATTGTACCATAAACAAAAACAAAGAGCAAAAGAGATATAAGCAAATAATATTTCTAAAATATTTTTCTATTGTTTGTGCACTTTTGTGGCCTAAAGTGTTAACTTTAAAAATAATTAAATCAATTATCAAAAAGTAACATAATTTCTTATTATATTTCTTTAAGGGATTTTTACAAATAGTTCACTATTAATTATTAAGAATTAATTTCCTCAATCTGGCAAAAAGGGTAAAGAACTAAATTTAAACAATTAAAAAAATTGAAACCATTTGATCCAAATCATCATTAACTGTCAATAAAACAACTTATGAAGCTTTTAATAAAGTATTTTCCAAGTGTAAACTTTCATAACAATTTATTAATAAATTCCAAAAAACCACACATACAATATATTGATTATTGAATTAAAAAAAAACCATTTATTATCAATACACAAAAAAGAGAAAATCATTTATAGCTACAATTACATATCAAGAGCCCTTATTGGGATGTGAATAAACCATATGTGCATAATAAAACTGAACATATGTTTATAATTCACACGAATAAAAATGAAGTTTGACCTAGAAACATACTTGAAAGAATTTTAAGAAAATCACTTTGTCGTAACTTATCATAAAATATCTTTATAGTTTTGACAACCCATTGACATAAACTATAAATATGTATTTTTTTATTATAATTGGTAAAAATTTCCCTCTCTGTCAGATAAAGCAAGGTGTTAAGTTCCAGTACTCAACCTGCAATGTATCAAAAATTAAGCAGAGTGGGGAAATGGGGTGCCTTAACACTAGGTTCCTTTTGCCTAGCCTGCTATGTGGAGCATGTAAAAGTAAAATGGTAATGTAATGGTATGTTTCTTTCTATCCCAAGATAGTTTGTGTGAAATTATGTTGTTTTTGTGTAAATATTTTAATAATAAAATATAAAGAATGTGTTTTCCAGCTTTTTGTATTTAACTAAATTAGATGTGTGGCTTATGTATTTATTATTTTAATTAAATTGTAAAATGATATATTTTTAAAGACTCGATAATGGCCATTATGGACCCGTGGAATAACATCTGACTATAAGTGTTAGGGATGTGGGATCAATCCCCACTCAAGAAATCAATTATTTTCAGTTACCAGCTCTGGGAAAATCTTGAGTTCCATCACTCAACACGCAATATTTTGAATGCTGGAAGAAAGTGAAAAACAGAGTGTCAGCTATGGAAGACTGTGTTTATAATCAATAAAACTGTATACAGAGCAAAAAAAAAAACTAATATACATACATATTTAAAAAAAAAAACAATTAGCAAACCACCCATTTACATAGGAACAACATGAACATGCTCATTAAACATTTATTTATTTACTCTGTAATACTCATATTGAATGAGATCTTTTTTGTAATGGATGCATTGACTGCACAACTATTGACATTATACTTTTTTTATATCAGTTTAATTACATAATTAGTATTAGTTTGTTTGTTTTATTTAACATTTTTTACATACATTAGGCCACTATTGTAGTTATTTAAATCAATTGAATCGTATTAAATCATAAAAAAAGATTTTTTGTAGCATAAAAAAAATTAAGAGTTGGTATTTGGGTGGGTATTAGTACTTTGTATTGAATTATATATTTTTTGCCATATATCTTGATAGGCAGAGGTAACTTATATGTTAAAACACTCTGTTTTTTACTTTCTGACACCAATTTGCTTAAATATGATTATGAAAATAACCAACATAACATTATCATTCCCATACTGAAAATCTCTGTGATATTATATAAATGGTATGGGCCAAGTTGCAACATATCTTAACATTTATAACTTAGTTAAGATATGTTACAACTTGGCCCGTACCATAATTTTTTTTTAAAGAGAAGTAATTAAATGAAAACTTTCTTTTTTTATTAAATGTTAATTACTTTTCTTATAAGCACATATCCATCCATACCTTCAAAGTAGTCAAATTTATATACTCCAATAGGTTCAGGCAAGTGGGATGTGCATATGACTTGCACTGATAGCAGCAAATTAGGGCCTCACTGGCACCAAGCTTGTTCCTGTCGTCAGTGCCAAGACATTCCGCACACACTGGCACTCCACCTGGACTTTGGTTCTGGAATTTTTATTTAAAGAGATGGTTAGATATAAGTTTTATTTTGACTGTAAGTCCTTGTTTTTTGTTTTTAACTTTACTTTATAGCCTAGAACCTGCTAAAAATCCTGTTAAAATTCTTTGTTCTCCACTTTTTGCTTAATTTTTAGATAAGATATTGCATTTTCAGTATGGGAATTCAATGTTTTGCTTTATTTTCTTTCCAGAACAAGAAAACTAAGCATTCCCTAGGTGGGAATCAAACCCACAACTTTTGCAATTAAGGCTTCAAGGACTTACAGAAAGACCCACCCTAGTTCAGCATAATCATACTTATATTATAAAATACACTTTTGTTAGTATCCAGATCTATGAGTAAATTTAGTAGGTGCATAGAACAATTTTAGACATGATTCATTCATGAATCATTCAAGGAACTGAAAGAAATTGACAGAGTTAACAAATTTTTGTTATTTTAGTCACAATTCATTTTATAGTTATTGTTGATTTTACAGTTTTTCAATAAAAAATATATTAAAATTAAAGTATAAGCTAAGATAGCTAGTATAAGATAATTATTAAAAGGCAAAAAATAAAAAAAAGCTTTATGAATTTGAAAACAAAACATTATAATTTTAACTTTTGATAAAAAAAAAAAAAAAAATTATTTTTTCCAAATGAACAAATGTAATAAAAAATATTACTGCATTCATTCAAGGCAAAGAATGAATGGGGAAGTGTGCAATGTTTATGTTTTTGTTTACTGATAACAATTTATGAATGAAAAATAGTAAAATAATTTTTCATTTAAAAACTTAAGTTTTTCCAATATTATGCAATTTTTTATATTTTATAAAACTAAATCAATTTTAATTTTAAATATGTTTAAAATGTAAATATAACACAAGATTCTTATTTGATTTTGCAATGAGATTAAAAGAATACATGGTTTTTGTTTGTATACTCACATTATCTGGACTTTCTTGAGGTTTTCTAGGCTTTGAGATGCGATCGGATGCAGTGAGGGGTCGATCTGTTGCCTTGTAGTTTCCCGCGTGGTGAAGCAACAGTCCCCTGGCCACAGCGCGCTTGGCCGCCGCACGCAGTATATTCCGCACGTCAGTGTTCTCTTCTACCGACACTTGGTATGCCTGGCGCAAATGTTTTTCAATAGTCTTTAAACTAGAACCGTCTCGTTCCCCCAACTCGCGCACTGCCTTCGCCACCGCCCGAGACACATCCACATCGGCAGCGATCCTCAGTATCTTGTTCTGCAGCCCACCAGGGTCCTTGTAGGAGCTCTGCCCCTTGTTGTAAACCTTCAGGACGACGCCTTCACGCACGGCGCGCTCCAGCCGCTCCGAAACGACGTCCTCATGATAGTTGTGGTGCTGCCTGATCGCATGACATATCCTCTCCACGCTCGGCCTCTGCTTCTGCGACCTTATCTTGTGTATCGCCTCAAGTATCCATCGCTTCCACACTTCTTTTCCAACGTCGTCTGGCTCGCTCATTTTTATAAACAATTATTTTGTGCAGCCGTCAAAGTAACGGTACGGTATCACAGCTAGAGATGTGTCAACACCCATCGTATTTTGGCGCCTCGAGCGAAATTCCATTTTATACAATGGAACTTCGCCGGGAGCGACCGGTAAGTACGGCCGCGGTGCGAGACGCCAGTTTAGAGCATGTCCGAAACGCCGTCGCTAGCGGATGACACATCGCGCCTCGCGAGCGGGTTTTGGCGGAGCGGGCATCCGACGGCGGCCATCTTGTGGCAATCTCGATTTACGTAGCGGACAAATACACGCGACGTAAATAATCAAATCGAGATATAATTTATCACTTTGATCCTCGAATACAACTTCTCACTATCACAAATAACCTTTAAATATTCATGAATATTAAAATAAAACTAAAATACAGCACGGTCCGTTCCGGTTCCTTTTTTCACAAAGCGCCTTCACCAAACAAACAACACTAGTTGTGCACTGTCTATAAATAAGTTATTTTACAAAAAAATATTACATTATATTAATGCAGAATTACTCTCTTATTATAGATATTTTCCAAAATTTTATTGAAAACATTCACAAAACACTAACAAAAGACTCTTCAAAATGGCTATCAATCAGTTTCCTTGCTATAAGAAAAAATAATTTTGATATCCTGTCCGTCACAATTGTATTGCCATTTTTAATTAAAATATACATCATAATAATTAGGGCACTTTCATTGTCTATGATCAAAAAACAAAAAAAAGGGTTATAAAAATACTATTACCTATATAATACGTTCTTATTTTATTTATTCTTGTGAAATAATGTATAAGTTATTTTAAAATGCACGTTTAAGTTTTTTTTTTTTTAATTATAAAAATAAGATTTAGTAACGAAATGCTACCAGACTAAAGTACATTTTTAATAAATAACATATTTCTTTCTTTAAAAATAATTAATAATTATAATTATTTTTGTGCTCCTATAGTTAATATTTTCTTGTTATTATTACTGACGAAAAATGTATATTATTTGAAGGTTCAAGAATATTCAATATAACTGCACGATATGATTAAAAAATATATTTAGTTTTGAATAATATAGTAGAAGGTTGAAAAAACTTAGACAGACAAGAAATATAAATGATTTTAGGTTAGATGATCACTTAAATACAAGATGTATTTATTAAAGCGGCATAAGTCGCATATCTACAAGTTGTGAGGTTAACGCCAAAAAAAGACATTAAAGATATAATATTAAAATTTACAAAAATAGGTCTTTGTATTTTATTTACAAAACCAAAAACAGAATAGAAAGGAAGAGGATGTTACACAAAAACATATTTGTATTTACTTTTATTCTGCTACATTGACTACATTTACAATAATATCATCTAAAACCACGGAAAATGTCTGTAATTCTGCTTTGTATCAAGCTCATGTTAAAAAGTAAACTATACTAACGATATCCGCGTAACACCCAAAATTAGATCACAGGAACAAAGGAATCTTTCTAGACTTTGTCTAAGAAAGGTATGCGCATGATGCGCGCCGTTGCATATAGTCTCATGCGACTTAAGCGAGTTAGGAAGTTTAAGAGCGAATTTTGGGCGATGTTACAAGTCATTCAAACGATTAAATATGATTTACAAGTTACTGATTAGCTATATTAAACAAAAAATAATAAAATGAGGATGAAAATTGTTTGATCCAATAGCATTTTGGTTAGTGCCCGTGATTGTAATGTACATTGCAATTTAGCTCTTTGTATATTTTTATTAAGTATGTTATAGAGCTCTGTAACCATGTCCAAAACTATATAAATATATAGGATATCCAAAATAAAAAACTTTCCGTAACGATAATTGAATTCGATACATAAGATTCGGATGGCTTTGGATATGAGCGGAGTCTTAGACTTCTTATGATAGATTTCTGTTCAATTCTGTCTATTCAACTCTCTATTGGTTACAGCGTATCTCACTAAAGACGAAGGTACCTTCTTCTTATTTAATAATAATTTTTATTTACGTTGCGTTAATTAAAAACACAGGTTTTCAGGTTTATAATTTGTTTAATATCTTGAAACATGTGAAATCTTACAAAAATTATCTGCATACCAAATGTGCAGTTTTTCTGCTGCTGCTGGATCAACATATGATCCCTTGAGCATAACATTTTAATATTTTCATATCTTCAAAGTGAAGAAGTGAAGAATAAAGTGGAGAACAGAGTGGTTAACACTAGGTACCCTCTGCCTACTCTGCTGTGTGCGGTATACAGCGTGAAGCTAACTTAAATTTTTGTTTGTTTATTATGTTACACTCAGTTTATAATACTAAATATGTACTGTAAGCATTCCAAATAGTTTGTATTCTTTAATTTACGAAGGCCTACGAAAACTGATTGATGTATTGTAGGACTGAAGATACTAACGGGGCTTAGTGCTAAATACATAATAAAATCTAGTATTATTATTTTGTAAAATAAGTTAGCTATAATAATTAGTCATGTTAATGAATCATTATAATATTAAATGATGACCTGGGAATAAAACAAAATAATTTCCTACTTATTTAGATACCTCAAAAAAATTAATTATACTACCGGACATTCCAAAATAATTTTATATCTGTAACCATAGCAGAAACCGATATAGCATTCTTTAAAGTTCAAAATTCAAATATATCTATATCTATATCCAGCTTCCACAAACACCACAATGTAAGCGCCCCGTTTGTCGTGGCTTGTAATGGATTGCGAAAGGTTGTCGCCGATCGGGGATCAGTGCCAAACGCTCGCGAAGTGTTTACACGTTTGGCGTAAGGGTTTGTGTGCGTTTGTCGAGCTATGACAAGCGTATAAACTGCGTATTATACTTATTAATATTATATATGGCAATACTCAATATATCAACGCGACCGGCAAATTTAGCGCGATTTTCACAAAGTTTCTGTTTACTAAACATAAACATTTTTTTCGAATATTTTATAATATCAACATTTTCTTACGTTTAATTTAAGTAAGCAAATATATTGTACATTCAAGATAGCTCTTATCTTAAAAGTAAATTTTATTTGAAACACTTAATTTACCCTCAATTTAGATTTTTAAAATAAAATGAGGTGAGTAGGTAGCTACTGATACTGCATGTATATTAATATTTTTTCCATCGTGCTTAATTATGAACTTAATTGAAAACATTATGTAGAAAAATAAAAACCGACATTGTAGAAAACATTTTATTCACATATAAGTACAACAATTTTATTACTTTAAGTTGGTAACAAACATAAGTTAAACCAATATATAACTATTTATTGCTATTTTAAACTCAACAGGGAAATAGGGAGCGAAAAAGTACAACAAAATGAATCTATTTTACAGAAATTGGCTAAAGTCTATGAAACACCAGATGAAAATGAGGGAGATTGTAAAAGAATTACAAGAAGTATGTCAAAATTACTAAATTCTGTTGATACTAAAAACTGTACTATAGTAGAAGTATACAGAAGCATGCCGTTGTTGGGAGATGAGTATAATATACCTAATTGGCAAGTCCATTTCATTAAATACTCTATTGAATTTGTTAAAAAATAGAATTATTACTAGCATAATGCTATAACTTCTATTATTTTGAGAGTATTATTTTTTGAATTAAAAAAAAAAATTGACTTCACCTCTTTAATATTATGATATTTGAAGTTTTTTTGTATAATCTTTTTGTTTTTTTTTCTGTTGATTATTGATAAGAATATTGTTTTTTGTTACTATGACATTGTTTAAGTTTATTACATTATATTTTATAAGAACAAACATATATTTTGAGGAATTATATTATAATTTTCTTTATATGACTCAGTATTATATTTATTAGTTTAGTTATTTAGCAAGTATTATTGAAAAAGATAGAAACTGTCTAATATTGATTATACTGATTTCTTTTCTGATTTTTAGATTTTTTAATGGAAAGTATTTAAAAATACATTAAAGAAATCGTAGTAAATAATAGTGCACATCTTAGCACTTGCAAAAAATATGTTATAAATATAAGTGTTAATACATATAAGAGCACTTTCTTAAACAATCTGAAATGTTTTCAAAAGGCCGTAATTTTGAAAAATTAAGCTAAATTAATAATTTGACTAAAAAAAAAGATTTGTTAAACATTTTTTTTTGCTAACACTAATTCAATCCAAAATGTTAAAAAAATGTTACGACATGCAACATGAATAATTGTAATTTAACACATTTGTACAATAAGAAAAACTCATATTTTTTTTATTTTGTTAAATGATTCAGTTTATAACAAGATCTTTCAAAAATTTGTATGCAACTTTACCCACATTTTTCAGTATACAAACTAAAATAAAGAAAAGATAAATGTATTTTAATAAACAAATCATATGTTTATTGCTATTATTAATCCAAGTTAAAAAATATATATATATATATATAATAAACAAAAAGTTAGATTCTTTCACAACCATCCTTGCCCTCATTGAGTTACTGGTATTGTTTTTACAAGCTTCCTTCCACCTGCAACTTTCCCTTGCATTTATGTATGAACTATCCACAACAAAAAGAATTTTACTTTCCAGTAGTTCCTGAGATTGGTGTGTTGAACTAAGCTTTAATATTAGTAAAAAGTATAGATACATCGTTTTATTAGTGTTGTTCCTTTTTTAAGTAAGATACAAACAAGCCTTAGGTACTTGAAAAGTTGTGTACTATTATTATAATTTTTAAATTGACCTTTAATATCCATAAAGAAACATGTAAACTATTTTACATGCCGATAAAAATATATATATATTTTTTAACATTGTTAGGGGTAATGATTTTAATGAATATATATATATTTATGAATCATCAGAAATGAATATATATATATTTATGAATAACGGCAACATTCATAAAATTATATTGGGTGTTTCTTAGTATATAACAATTTAATTAATATATATATAGGTAACATAAAAAAAAATAAAGAATTGACTGCAGGAAGATGAGTGAAAATGTTTTTTAATTTGTTGAATTGTGTAAAAAGCCATAGTTTTGGATAAACAAAAAAATATTTCATAAAATCTATTTAACTCTGAGATCAGATCTATTTATAATACTTATTTATTCGTTTACTGCTATTTCATCTATTTTATTTGTATGATGCTGTTTGTTTTTTCCAAATTTTATAATACATTCAAAGAAAAAGACATCGTGAATTATATTCAATATTTTAAGGGTGTTTTTATTCCTATAAATGCTACTATTATTAATTGACTCATGCCATGCATAAGTAATACTAACTATTAGTGGAGTTTTGACAATACATATTTCATTTGACATCTAAATAATGTTTTAAGCAAATCGATTTCAAACAGAATCCGATTCCCTCCCAAATCGATATTCGATCAGCGATATTAGCTCTCGTTAAAATCACTATTACCACTGAAAGTACAGCCCGAGTGTTGTATTATATGTGTGGCACTATAAATACCGCATTTTACACATGTCTCCCAACTCTTCCCTAGTACCATTTGACTTAGGAAGCCTCCTGTGAAAGCATCTCCAGCGCCATTAGTGTCCACTATTTGTTCCCTGGAAAGTTTAGACACTGGTACGAGGGTAACATTGTCACCTTCGACCAAAATGACCGGGTCTTTACCCTGGGTAATAACGACGATTCGCTTTTTAGAATCGAGTTTTGGTAACGATGAGATTTTTATTGCTATTTTTTGTAAATCAGTTTCAGCTATGTTGAAAGCTTTTGCGAATGCTTCTGCTTCCTGCAAAGAATAATTTTATTGTGTTTATTGTTTTATTATGTAATATTTATGAAATTTAGAACAGAATAGTTTGGAACATAGTAGTGATATAGAGAAGTAATTTTTCTTACTAAATTATATATTTTTAATCATATTAAGAATTAAAAAATAAATTTCTACAAATGTATCCCAATATATTCCCACTTTTCGGGAAAGACGAACTGATATCTATATATAATTATAAACAAAACAAAATACCCGACTGCATAAAATAAAGGTATGTATCCCGATTCCCGTAACCTTGGCGCCATCAAGGCAAGTCCAACGACGGTCACTTACCGATTCATTTCCAAACATAACGTCGACATAAGGCAACATCTGTTCCAGTGGCTCCTTATAGAATTGGGACACAAACGGCGCACTCAAGTTCATAATGAATGTATGCCCTTTTTCGTGCGCGTGTTTTCCCAATAGCATTATAGATTCAGGAGATACGGCTACGAAGAAACCCTGAAAAATTTAATTTACATAAATTATATTATTATTTTGTTGAATATCCATATATTTCAAAAAGTGTCACTTCATTAAATACTATGATGACGTCACAGTGGATTCTATCTTCAATTGGAAAAATTATTTTAATTTAGTAAATGCTGCCACAATGTCTCCAACTAAGCAGATTATAGAGAAAAGGAGTAGGTATATTTTTAACACTTAGTTCTCTCTGCTTAGTTATCCTACAACGGCCTATCACTACAAATAGCTAGCTAATAGAAAATATTTCTAAAATAGTAATTATAAGTTCTAAGATTGATTTTGAAGCATATAGGACATTCCACGCAAAGCGGACAGGTAAAAAAGTCGGGGTCTCTGATTTTGGTTTATTTTTAATATGCTGTAGTTACTTATATGGGTCCTCAAGAAAATTGAACAATATTTTAACAGTACAATGTTTAGTTTAGGAGTTATGGGAGCTCGAAGTCGTGGACATACACTCCTTCAAATCTTATCATCCAGTTTTAACAAGTGAGAAGACTTCGGCTTTTTTACCTGTTCGATTCGTCTGGAATGCCCCATATATGTACCATACTTAGACTACTTACTATTACCATATTTAGATGAGATGAGATCAATTTAAACACTACCTACATTTTGTTTCTAACTTACTAATTCTAAACTCTTGAAAATAAGCGTGCGACTGTAAACGCGACGGTTTTGGTTAGATTCCCACTCGAGGAAATGAAACATTTAATATTTTCATTTCCTCTGGTAAAAAGGCAAATCGCGGCGTTGAGATCCGCCACTCAACACACAAAGAGGCCATCAGCAGTACACAAAACTTTAATAAAACACCATAAGAAAAAAATCTAAACTCACCGAAGCGTAAAAGAACTTGGCACTGTCTATACTTTTCTTACACTCCTCTTTGGCCAAGAAGTCGGCGGTAAATTTCTGTGCGGCAGCCAAGTTTGCGCAGAGTGAACGGTGAGTGCCGGTCACTAGAACTGCGCAAGTACCCGTCGGAGCCTCTTGTGACACTTGGTAGTGAACCCTCACTCCGTCTGCGCTGGAATGGGGGGATATTTGTTAATGGCTTTATTTGATTAAGCAAACTTTGCAAAAAAACAAACATAGCTCTTTCTTTAAACGTGATGTTTGATTCCTTATATAATATACTTATTATATAACGAATCAAACGTTCCTCATATAAGTCTCAGAGTTTATTTAAATTACAATAAGAGTGGAACGAATTGTATAGTTATATAAATAAATGTTATTTTTCCTATCATTGCAATTCTATTGTTCTAAAACCATTGAAGCACAATTACAATATACCGATAATATCGACTATTGAAATAGATGTAACAGATTTAAATGAAGTAAGTATTAATAATTATTATTTTATGCAATACGGATGAAGTGTTGTTGCCGCCTTGTTCAGTAAATTTAACTTAAATTTACTGAACTTTTGCGCGTTGTACGCTCAGGACAAAAATAATCAAAAATAAGAAAAAAAGAGAAAAAAAAAAGTGCAGTTATCTGTAATGCCATGTGGTCACGACTAATCGGTCGTACTGTACTTAACACGATTAGATTTTAATAGTCAGGGACAGAGCACTCTCTTCTCTCCCAGCTAGGATTCGCTTATTTATTGCAAGAAGGAGCAAACGATCCGAAAAATCACCTGATGGTAAGATGAACCTTCGCCCATGGACACTACAATCTAACAACCTTGGAGGTGAAAGTGTCTGTACACTCGGAGCTTGAAAGCTCCAATAAGCGCTGAGAAAACACCTCAGGATAAGAATGATTCCATAGTATGCACGCGGAAAGAACGATATTGATGCACGCACGTTAGCATGCACGCCAAAAATGCATCCAGGTGGTGTGGATGATATTTACTCCTGCTGCGGGATGCACGATGGTAGGAAGGGGATCGTGGCACCAAATCAAATAAATCCCTGGAGCATTCTTCACTTAAATCGCGGCGTTGAGTTCCGCCACTCCGCCTTTTTTAAAAACGTAACAGGATAGAATAGTCCACAAAAATAAGGAAGTATGGAATTATTTATTAAAATGTCAATATACATAAAAAACGAAAGCACTATCAGACGTCATAAAAAAACAGTCGAATTGATAAGCTACTCCTTTTACTTTTACAAAAGTCGGTTAAAAGTAATCGTTTCTCTGAGCGAGAATCGAATCCGCCATAATCGTGTTTGATTAGACGCTATGCCACTGCGGCAGGATGGCCTCAATTTGTTCGATTTGTGATAAATATTTGTTCGAGATGTTTTGACATAGTTAAGGACTGTGTTCGATTTATTCAATACAAATGTCTTTAAGTGGATTGGATAACAGAGTGATGTGTCACTTGACAATCACAAATCTTATTTTATTTTATAAAAGTATTATCTACTGGCTTAAGAACGTCGTGGCGGAGTGGCACAAGCGAGTGACTGTAAATGCGATAGTTGTTGGTTCGATTCCCACTCGGGGAAATTAATTATGATTTATTTATATGTTTTTTTTATTCCTTTTTGCTCTGGTAACAACACAATGCGTGACGTTGAATTCCACCACTCAACATGCAATGAGGTAGTGGGTTGCATCGAATCGATTAACTTGACCAGAGCCTTCCTCGATAAACGTACTATACAATATATTTTAACAAAAAAAAACAAATCAAACTAGTAGTTTCTAAAATTAAGACTTTTAGTCGCACAAGCCCTTCCTTATTAATATAAGGAATTAGTGTATATAAATGCATTTTATAATTGGGTAATTATTAATAATTAAATGTTTTCTTTCCTCTAATTGCCATTTTATTAGCAATTAAGTTAATTATCTCTGCACATATATCCAAGGTCATCACATATTGCATTCTATGGATAGTATAAATTTAATTCATTTGTGAGTAAATAAGTATAATATCTAGATTATTTATCCTATACATCTCTTCTTAAGCTATACTAGTCGTTAAGCTGTAATGATAAGTTCAAACATTATATTTCCTTTTATCGTGTCGTCGTTGTATCGTAATAAATAAGTATAAATGTAAAAGTATATCAAAAGAACTTCAATAACAGAAGCCAATATTGATTTTGTTAAGGAAGACCACAAAACATCCATCAATATCAGAGGCTGACTTTTAGGGGGGGAAAGGGAGGGGGGTGGGGGGTTTTGGGTGCTGAGGATAATTAATTATTTAAATTTAATCTATCTGTTAATATGACAAAGCAGGACGTTAACATAAACTTGTTTCACCAGTTTTGCGCAACTTTAAAGAAAATTTGACACCTCGATGGCGTCATACTAGCAACTTAAGATAAATTCTATTTATCAACCGTATTTTCACACACACTGTATCTGCGGAGATAACGCGGGCAAATGTTATCAGTCCGTGAGATCCGTTCAATAGTTTCTCCTTTTAAATATTTGTTTTGTATAAGTTTTGACGGTAATAAGATAGAAATCGAGAATTTTTTTTTGTACAATTCTTACTTTTTTATATACAGTCAGTCTTGACGCAGAGGCGCGACTGTTAAGGTGACAGGTTTGGGTTCAATTACTATTCGTGAAAATTAAATATTAAAAAAATTTCATTTCCTTGCTCTGGAATTAAATTATTAATGTTTCCATTTCCTCGAGTAGGAATTGAACCTATAACCGTCGCGTTTACAGTCACACGCTGGTACATACATCGGACTATAGATTCAAATTGTTATTTACGGGGAATCTCTGGCTACCCCACTAGGGATAAAAAGTGAAGCTAAAAATTTAGGTGGAAACATTTCTGTAAAAATTTAATACATATAAAATTTAAAATGCCACAGTTTGTCTTAAAAAAAGGGTTTTTCTTAATAGGATACATCATTAGGATCTTTATCATAGTAGTAATGTTTTTTTTATGTTCACGCTATATCCCCCACATTGCAGGGTAGGCAGATGGGACTTGTGAACCTAGTGTTAAGATAATTCCGTTTCCCATTTTTCGCCGAATAGTCAAGGCATTTCGTGTTCATTGAAAGAATCCAACATTTGGCTTATTATCAAAGCAAGGAAGTTCCAAACATTCAATATTTCACTGCCCTGAGCGAAAATAGAATCCACAACAGCCGCATTTATAGTCACATGCTTGTTGCTCCTAAGCCTCGACAGACACAACAATTATTTATATAGGAAAAGAAGAGATGGTTGATCTTGTTTCATATCTTACATCAGAAGATAAAGGTGTGATGATAAAGAAGTAGATATTTCTCATTAGATATTTTTAAATTGATTGACAGGATGATGAACTACATGATAAATTCTATCAATTTAGGCATTTTTATAATATTATTTGGTCATTTAAAGTTTTTTTTTGGTTATAATAATTTTAATATGTTTTTTTATTAGTGATGTGTTGAGAATTAATACATGTATCACAGTAACTAAATTAACAATTTTTTTTTTATATTTTTTCTAGCAATGCTTGAATTTATCTAAAAAAAATGTCAACTACATTGGTTCTATTTAAATGGTTTAAATCTGAAGAAAAACAAAATGCGTGTAAAATTAATAACAACTAGAGATAATTGTAATAAAAATACTTACACAGCTCTCTCGCTTAATATTTTGGCATAATTATCATTTCCCACACAACCAAAGTAAGAACATATGTTGGGCTTCTTCAAAATCCACTGAGCAACCCTTAAAGAATTTTGCACACTACCTCCAGCTATGAATTCTGCATTGTATCTAAAAGTTAAATTTAAAAAAAATTATAAATAATTTAAAAAGGTTTGGATTGTGTTTGGAATGTCAAGTTTGGAGTGATTCAGTATTCATTATTTTAGTTTAAATTAAACTATTTAAAATGTTAAAAAATTTCCAAACATTTTTTTTATTATAGAAAACAAAATTTAATAATTCCTAAATTTAACATTAAAATACTAATCTTATTTCATAAAACTCTGAATATAAATTACATACTTTTCAACTAGCTCTTTATAAAGAGGCATATGTTTTTCTTCAGCCATAATAGCATCATCTGGATGAAGACCATATTTCTGAAGTAAATCTTCATCAACAAGAGCAGAAATATCCAGCAATGGGTTTCCAATGCCCACTAGCAACCCTTCTTTATCACATAAGCAGCTAAAATACATATGTAGTTATTTTTCATTTATGCATAAAAAGAAAAAAAGATATTATATTTCAATATATTTTACAATAAATAAAATAATGTCCAACACTAAGCTTTATGTTAATAACCATTTTCAATTTAATTAATAGATAATTCTATAGATCTGCATTTAGTGTTTAAGTATGATTAATTCGAGACGCACTTGTTCATGCAAATTAAATAAATCAGGGAAGGGACTTTAATAAGCTAAAAAAATTTGCTTACCTAGGATCCATTATGTAATATAATTATACAACAACTGAGACTCTGAATAACGTTGAGAATATATTTTCAAATTTAATAAATGATATGTATATAAAACAAAACTGAAGTTATCGCGTAAGGAATCACCGCATGTTTTCCTTTCGAATGCAAAACGTGCTTGCTCCTTCCTATCTCAACGAGGAGTAGGTAAAATTTTTTATTCTGTGTGATTACGAAATGTCACTCTATAATGTCATAGTATCTGTGACAACTATTTTTTGAATCTGTCTTTTAAGATTATTCTTAATTTATTATGTCAGCTTTAAATTAGGCATTATTGCCTGACTTATAATAATGTAATATTTTGTTAAATGAAGAAAAATGTTATGAATTATTTGTAACATAAAACATGAAATAGAAAAATATACTTAAAGCAGACATATATTTGTGGTACTTTTAGTTACTACGTAGTTTCTATAACTATACGGTACGGTACAATATCTTTTTCATTTTCATTTATTTATGGAATTATACGATAATACCAAAATTAATACGACAATAAAACCTTTTTAAGCAATTATGTAACGATTTCTTATAAGAAGATGATAATTATAATTTAACTTTTTGTTTATCTGTGTCTATGATATAACCTACAACCGGCACATAAAAATCACGTTTTGCGATTTCAACGAGAATCTTCGAGAAGTATAAGTTCAGAGCGATCTGAATATTCTGTGAAGTCCACAAATTCATTCCATTTAACTTAAAAATGTTGCGTTTGCCTCGTGTCGTCCGCCAAACCGTTTCCTTACAAAAATCTCTTCAATTTTCTCGATTTTATGCCAAAGATGTGAGGTTCGGTGCTGATGTAAGAGCCCTGATGCTCCAGGGTGTGGACGTGCTGGCCGACGCCGTTGCCGTCACAATGGGTCCAAAAGGTAGGAATGTTATTTTAGAACAATCTTGGGGCTCACCGAAAATAACCAAAGATGGTGTAACAGTTGCGAAAGGTGTAGAGCTAAAAGATAAATTCCAGAATATCGGTGCCAAACTTGTACAAAACGTAGCTAATAACACAAACGAAGAAGCCGGCGATGGCACCACAACAGCCACAGTGCTTGCCAGAGCGATCGCCAAAGAAGGTTTCGAGAAAATTTCAAAGGGTGCAAATCCTATTGAAATTCGTCGCGGCGTTATGCTAGCTGTAGATGCCGTGAAAGAGAAGTTGAAGAACATGTCGAAGCCTGTCACAACTCCTGAGGAGATCGCACAGGTCGCCACTATCTCCGCAAACGGTGACACCGCCATCGGCAAGCTCATCGCCGATGCCATGAAGAAGGTAGGGCGCGACGGCGTCATCACAGTAAAAGATGGTAAAACACTTAACGATGAATTAGAAATTATCGAAGGTATGAAATTCGACAGAGGTTATATTTCGCCATATTTCATCAACTCATCAAAGGGTGCAAAGGTCGAATTCCAAGATGCCCTTGTATTGTTCTCTGAGAAGAAAATTAGTAATGTCCAGACTATCATCCCAGCTTTAGAATTGGCTAACCAACAGAGGAAGCCTCTTGTTATTGTTGCTGAGGATGTAGATGGTGAGGCTCTGTCCACATTGGTAGTGAATAGGCTCAAGATTGGTTTGCAAGTTGCAGCTGTCAAGGCTCCAGGTTTTGGTGACAACAGAGAGTCCACCCTAAGCGACATGGCCATCTCAACTGGTGGTGTAGTATTTGGAGATGATGCTAATCTCATAAAATTGGAAGATGTCCAACTTTCTGACTTTGGACAAGTTGGGGAAGTTATTATTACCAAAGATGACACTCTTATATTGAAAGGAAAAGGTAAGAAGGCTGACATTGACAGACGCGCAGAACAGATTCGTGACCAAATTCAGGAAACCAACTCTGAATATGAAAAGGAAAAATTACAGGAACGTCTCGCCCGATTAGCTTCTGGAGTAGCTGTCTTACATGTTGGAGGATCCAGTGAAGTTGAGGTCAATGAGAAGAAAGACCGTGTAAATGATGCCTTGAATGCTACCAGAGCTGCAGTTGAAGAAGGTATTGTACCTGGAGGTGGCTCAGCTCTGCTCAGATGCATCCCAATGTTAAATGAACTTAAGTCCTCCAACTCAGACCAGGCCACCGGTATTGAAATCATCAAAAAAGCTTTAAGAATGCCATGCATGACCATTGCTAGAAATGCTGGTATTGATGGATCTGTTGTAGTTGCGAAAGTAGAGGAACTTGGCACTGAATTTGGATATGATGCATTAAACAATGAATATGTTAACATGATTGAGAAGGGTATCATTGACCCCACTAAGGTAGTAAGAACAGCTTTAACCGATGCCAGCGGTGTAGCATCACTCCTGACCACAGCTGAGGCTGTAATCTGTGACATCCCACAAGAAAAAGAGTCCAACCCTATGGCGGGCATGGGTGGTATGGGCGGTATGGGAGGCATGGGGGGTATGGGAGGCATGATGTAAATTCCTAATAAACTTTTCGCATTTACAGTGTATGAACTCATAATAAGGTTACAAAGTTATGTATGTATGTGTTACAAATGTGCAGTGAACGAATTATTTTCATTTATTGAGTCTGATTGTTTGATATAGAGTAGTTAAAACTACAGTTAGAATTATTTAGTTTAATGTTTGCTTCAGTGGAGCAAGGTGTTATTTTTTAAATAAATAATAGTAATGTTGGTTATTATTACTTTTGTTTTATTTCTATAATTATAATTGCTAAATTATAGTTTTTTATTATAATAAAAAGTAATAAATTTACATTCAATAATATTTTTTTTGTGTTTTTTTATTATTTATAAATTAAATATTAATTATACACATTCAGGGTTGAATTGCTATACATGTTATATTATTTCAAATAAGTTAATTTCTAAATATCTTCTGCTCTATTCTTTAATTAGGGCTTTCTGAACAGTATTAACAATAGTAGTGGCTAAGAGATTAGATCTCAATAGATCTAATCTCTTCTCCAATACTACAACAAGATTGTATGGTAACAGAAGTTTTAGTGAAGTATAGCTTTAGATTTTGTCATTTGTAATATCTAAAAGGATAGAAATAGTGGTTTTCCCCCTTGCACCATGACTGAGGTCAAAGTCAGAGAGAGAGAGAGAGAGTCCACCCAATTATTACATGTTTTGAGACAATGGATAATCAAGTAGAGGAGATAAGAAGTGTTAAATAAAAAACAATATTTTATATCAAAAACATATCTTGTATCAAAAATCTTTTTAAAATTTAAACTTATGTCTTAAAAATTTTAAATATTTTGATTGGATGTCAAAATTTTTATGTTTTCTAAAAAATGTATTTTTAAAATGGTTTAGAAATTATAAAGACAAATTATATTTCATCATTTCATTTAGAAACTATGAATCTTCAAAATACTGCATGTATTTTGAAGAAAATCATTAAAACAGTCAAGGAAGGTCATGTAATTATAGTTTTAGTCAAAAATAATGTTGCATCATAACTGTGTGAAAAAAGTCTTCTTTGATGAATATTTTAATATAAATGTGATATTATTTTAATTTGAAATCACAGAGATAATGTTTTTATTAGTATAAAATACGCACAAAGTTGTCCAGTTTAAAATTAAGGAGGCCCCTTAAACATACAATTGAGTGCCATTCATGTCATATCGAGGCAGATCAACGTAACTTAACCAAAAATTAGCCCTAAAAAATTTAAAAAAATACAGCAACATATCTTCTATAACCCCATATTCAGGCCAGTCTTAGAGCAGGAACTTGTGTTCCTGCTCTAAGACTGGCCTGAATATGGGGTGTATATCGAACCCACAACTAGTCGTGTTTACAGTCACACACTTGTGTGTGTGACTGTAAACACGACTAGTTGTGGGTTCGATACCCAATCGTGGCAATGAAATATTTATTAAAATTTATATCTCCATTTTCTACGCTCTGGTGGCGAGGTAAAGCGCAGCATTAAGTTCCGCGAATCAACATCAAATGTTTCAAGAATTCGGGGAAAGTTGGGAACGGAAGTTGTCTAAATGGGGAACGGAATATCTTAATACTAGGTTCCCCGGTTCTCTCTACCTACAATGCCAAATGCCGAAACAACATAGTTTCTTTCATTTTTGCTAGCCTAGTAACGAAAAATCCAGCGTTGTGTTACTAATAGCTAACTAAAATAGAAAACGATAATTAAGTTCTTTCTATAGCCTTTATACATATGAACATTTAGAAGCGTCCATATATGGGAGACTCGTCCAGCTAAAAACAATAGACTCAAACAACTAAAATATTAGTTATATACACATATTTTTCGACTTTTCGACAAATAAAACGAAGATATATGTATTTTAGAAGTAAATTATGTAAAACAATACGTCAAGAGAAAGGAATTGGCACGATTTCTAGAATTCATGACTTCAAGACAGTACAATGACCTATAAGATAATGGTCTACACTACACGTAATATTGTAGGTACTTATTGTTATCGACGGAACCTGTTTTAGTAAACTGCTGTTAATATGCGATGAATGATTTAAGAAAATACAAATTTTGGCTTCTTAAAGTTTAAATAATTAGTAGGTATAGTGTATAGTGTAGTTTCAGTGTAAAAGATACAGATTGCGA
Organism: Heliconius himera; assembly: GCA_021202915.1. Lineage (NCBI taxonomy): Eukaryota > Metazoa > Arthropoda > Insecta > Lepidoptera > Nymphalidae > Heliconius > Heliconius himera. The sequence continues at coordinate 62,315 of JAJHJA010000339.1, forward strand.
GTTCGGAAAGTGGGTAATGGAATTGTCTTAACACTAGGTTCCCATTATGCTACTTGTAGCGTGAAGCTAAAAAAATATTAAATCAAATAGCCTAATAGTCTAGTCACGTTAGTTATACATATGTATAACTAACGTGACGACGTTAGTTATACATACGTATAACTAACGTGACCAGACGTCTCGTTTTGAACGGGACTGTACGGTTTTTCGCTTGTGTGTCCCGGTGTCCCGAAATATCCCCCCCAAAAAAGCGAAAGTACACCTCTAAAAAACAAAAGCACACCTCTAAAAAACTAAAGCAACCTTATTATGTCCTGTTTCGAAGCGACCGAAAAATGGTCACGTTATATATAACCCAACAATCCTTACGGATGAGCGGTAGCTACTGTAGAACTGTCTGGTTCGACTAGGTTAGATCCTGCCTACCCGTCGATCACACATGCTTCACCAACTTCTCGATGGACGGCCCGCCTTTTGCCAGCGAGGTACAACCGAACAGCCCAATCCAACCTCACCGAAAATAGGTTTTTATCTTGTGGGATCATGATGGGAACAAATATCTCTAAAATAAATTTACACAACCAATCATCTTTATCTTTATCTTATTTATGAAACGTCTTCCTTCTTTCTTGTCTCTGACAGATCCTGTATCCTGTAGAATTATTTATTACGCAACTTTCTGCATATAAAGAAACACATGTTGAAACTCCTATGGAGTAACTCATCAATCATCATCATCATTGGTGAACTTAGCTTTTGAACTCACAACCATCACGTGCCTATCGCGGTGCAGTAGTGGTGGGTTTGATCTCCATACGGGGAAATGTGTTACTCTCATTACCCAATTCTAGCAAGACAAAGCAGGACTATGATTTCCGCCGTCCAAATTTGAGTGGAAAGTGAAATACGAAGTGTTTTGACACTAGATTCCCTCTGCCTATCCTGTTATATGCGTCAAGCTAAAAAGAATCACGTGTTTAACGTTACACTTTAACGTGCTACAAAAGTCACCTTATTAAAACTTCTCATTATATAATCATATATGAGTATGATAAAATATTATTCAATGCGGCCATTTAATAAATGTTCGAAGGAGGTCTTTATCGCATATAAATTTGTACGATAATGAGATTCAAATCGCGCTTGGGTTATAGTGACAAGAATTCACCTTATCTATTACGTTGTTTGTGATAAAAATACTCGCTGATAATGAAGCAAGTACTGTGATTAACTCTTGAATTTTTAATTATCTATTAGGTATTTCAGCTTCACGCTGTATCCCACACAGCAGGGTAGGCAGAGGGAATCTAGTGTTAAGACACTCCTTTCCCCACTTTCTGCCGAATTCTGGAGGCATTGCGTGTTGAGTGGCAGAACTCAACGCCGCGCTTAGCCTCGGCACCAGAGCGAAGAAATGGAAATATAAATTTAAGTAAATATTTCATCTCCTCGAGTGGGGATCGAACCCACAACCAGTCGATTTTACAGTCACACTTTGTGCGGGTGCGCCACGACCGCCCTTAATTTGGATTTGATTTTTTTTTATTAGGTATTTTCTTAAATTTATTATCTGTTTAGAATTAAGGTTTTTTTTTATTTTTAACTATTTATCAATTTTTATCCTAAACAATTAATGCAATGAAAAAATTTTTTCAATTCTAACTGCTTTTAATTAATTTAAAAAATATATTGGATAATGTTTTGTTTCTTTCATATAATATATGGAACTGTATATCTAGATTTTCGGGCTGCATCACTCAGCGACTCAAAATATTTAGTGATGTCTGTGTGGAAAATTGCATTAAGAAGTAAAGTGAAAAAAGTAACATGAAATAAACACCAAATACATAATTTGTTGTTAATACTTTATTAAAATACTTGTCTTTTTAAAATATTTCATCTTTATACAATATAAAAATTAAATACACAAAATGGTACATATATGATATCTATCTGTCTATAATCTATAAAAATATTTGCTCTTCGTCTGAATCTCCCGCACCGTAAACAAAATGTCTTCTCACAACATTGCCTTCCATTGCACTCGTTTGTTCAATTATATTATTCTTGCATGGAGTCACTGGGTACCTTACTGGACCTAACCAACGTCTGCTAAGCCCAAAATTTCTGGGCAAAGCCACATTTTTAGCTGACTTATCTAAGCTGGTCACTGATGATTTTAATGAAGATTTCTTTAATTCATCTTCGTTGAGATAATCATCTGGTACAAGCTCTGATGGAACGCTCAAGCTTAAAGGTCGTCGTTTTGGTCGGAAGTTCAACTGACCACGCCAAGTGTTAAACTTTTGGGCTTTCTTTTGTGGAGTATTTTCTCGAGAAGAATAATCAGTCATATCAGATTCTTCGTAAACTTGATTTTCTGAAGAACATTTTTGTAAAATATTTATGTTTGGCGTACTTTGTCGATTAGATTTGTCTTTCACGCGACTTATGACTTTATCTTTCGTCAATTTGATTAAAGCGTAAATAGTTTTGAGTGCTTCTTCATTTAATACTTCGTCGTCTGTTAAGTCACCATCTAGAGCACTAGCTATGCTGTGCCTCAGTGTACTTTCTAACCCTTGAGATTCGGATTTTAGAGTATTATTATATTGATTCGTAAGATTATTTTTAGTAGTATTTTGTAAAACAATAAGTTCTACTTGCTGTGGAGCTGCTTGTAACATGTTTAAAGCTTTGTCATATTTTAAATTTAGCAGAGTTTGTCCGTTTACTGATATGATTTGATCTCCGGGTAAAAGTCTACCACAAATATCCGCTGGACTTCCTTGGGTAATTGATTTTATATAAACATTGCCGTCTGAGCCTTCTGCCACTTGCAAGCCTAAAGCATTCATAGAATCTCTTTCTAGAACGGCTGTAACAAAAACTCTTTCTCCTTGAACACATTCCATATTGTCTAATCTTTCGAAAATTGAGTTGTTTACGCAAGATTCATTTCCAGTGTCGTAACTAAATACGTCCGAATAGACTTTTGGAGATTCTAAAACATAGGCAGTTGGCGCTTGGATCATATTTTGACTGTAAGATCTTTCTGGCAGCAACTTCATGCTGTTCACATTGCACTGTCTTTGTTCTGACAGATCGTCTGAATCACTATGCGTTGTAGCTAAATCACCGTCAGATCTTACAGAAAGTAATTTGGAAGGAGATCTCGTATATTTTCCATCTAACGTTATTTTCATTCCATTAAAGACTCGAGTACCCATTTTAACACCATGTCGTCTTGGTAAACTACTTTCAGAGGAAGATAAACCTTCATTTGAAGAACTTCTTTGTCCATGCTTGGTAGGAGAACTTAATAAACTCTCGTCACTTGGCGGTGGTGATAAAATTTGACGTAATAACTGTTCAGTATTTGGCTTTTCGTTTTCCTTATTTTGAGACTTTTTATCACCAAATAAATCCACTTTGAATCTTCGTCTGACAGGTCGTCGAATTTTAGTTGGATTTCTAACCGCCAAGTTGTAGCTATCTTCATAATTGCTGCAGTCCGTTTTCTTGGGACTATCTGCATTCAACGCGCAATTGAATTCACTTGATAAATAATTTATAAAATCCTCTTTTGCATATAATTTTAAATACAATCGATGGTGTAGTGATGCTAACCAAAACGCAAAATAACTCTTATAGTCCAACATTTTAAGTTTATATTTGATGCCTATTTTGGATAGCCCTGAATATGCATTAGGCATTATGTACAGACTCTTTTTATTATAATAGAATGTGTGTATATGATGCCAAGGTAAGCTCTGTAGTACTATACGATTTGGATTTGAAGCAGATTCTTCTGAAATACTATTTGTCCTAGAATATATAGTAACACCTCTAGGTCCTATTGAGAGCCATACATCGCGACAAAAACCATCTCTGGTTGCCCAAACCGCTGAATAGAAATGAGCGCCATAATCTCTAAAAGTTTGAGCTAAAGTTATATAATTTATGACAGCTTTACTCCTATCTAAACCTCGTCGAGACTCGTGTGCCCTTTTCATACGAAATTTGACATCTGCCATATCACTTGTAATCAACGACTCAGGTAAGTAATGTTCCAGTAAAAAATAATCGGCAGTACCATGTTCTCGGTAGGAGAATTCACCAAATTCGATGTGCAATGCATATCCTGCTAATAAAATGAGATTCTGTATGGTTGAGATCATTTGCCCTTCGACCGTCGCACGTCGTAGCTGTAAATACACTCGGTATTGCCATTCACCACTTTGAATGTTATTAGATACATTGACTGGTAAAAAAAACTTTATCCTTAGAAATAATGTCACAGATATTTCTTCTTCGTTGCTTTTATTATGCTTGTGACTTGTTTTATGCCATTTTTCAGGCATAACTTTTTTTATTTTATAATCATCTGGTAAAAAAACAAAGTCTCCACCAATCAATATAGCAATACCAAGCATGAAATTATGCTCATATTTTTCACTAGTAATCAAATGCTCAAAAATTTGTCCTGCTGTCACTGTATTTGGGTCACACAGTACTTCTACTCTCTGACCGTTCAACAACACAGCTGTTATCAATCTCTTGTCACATAATGCTGAAATAGTCAGATCCAAATGTTTAACTGGCTGTGAGGCTCGGACTACGAATTCAGGTCCTACACATCCATCTTTTCCCTTGACAACTTCTGCTTTATACAGTCTTGAAGCCGCTCTCTGCACTGGTTTCCCTCTCCTAAAATTACTACTTAAAGGTACTTGTTTTTTAATCTTTTCTTCATTAAGTGCGGTCATTGAAATGGCATTTTCTTGTATATGAGATTTTTCTATTTGTGTACTCGATGCTATATTGAGTGTGGAATGAGCATTACTTAAGCCTCCCAATCTTGGTGTATCAAATAATGTGAACACTGCTTTTCTGTGATTTCTTGGAATTCGACAACTAGGAAAAGGGTCTCTTTCATCTGGTGATTTGATTATACTGGCGAAATTTCTGGGCTGAGTGCTCACTTTTAAATCTGTATTAAAGTCCTTTTTTCGTGACATTTTCTTAGGCTCAAACTGATGAAAGTCCAAGACTGGACTGAGAGTTAGTGAAGCTGCCGAACATGAACTGCGCCCAGAGTCCGCATCGCAGTTCCTAGACATTTTGCTAAAAAATAAAAAAAATAGATTTATCAGATTTTATTCTTGTAATCTAATTTACAATTTACAATTTCACACTAATATAAAATTTGTCATCTATTATTTTAGTAAATAACAAATATTGTTTATATATTATACCTTACGACGTTGTAGGAAGACTCCCAATTTCCATAATTCACGTCTTTAGTCTATATTTAATATCCATAACAAATACGTTAGTATTCAAAGTAGTTTGCCTTGATCACATACTTTAAATTACTAAGCATTACGTATTTTAAAAGTCCCCATAACAATAAAGTAACAATAACTTTCAATGAACTTTAATTGTTTCCTCAAATAAAACTCACTTTCACTGTAGAAAGAAAATATTTGACATAAATAAACTTTTAAGTTACAGTATACGGCTTTTCTGGTATTCTACTTAACCACTCATATTTACATAAAATTGAAAGGAAAATTGTAAATAACAGTTCAACCTGTCGTTTTTGATTCACTTGTTGCTTCTTTCTATTTTTTTTTCAAACTTTCTAACAGTGTTGCCATTAATATAAATGTATGACTAATTTATAAGCTAGAAATTTCGGAAATTGTTTATTTCTTTATTTAAAACTTTAAATAAATAAATAAACAATATTTTATAATTGTTACGGTACAAGTTTTTGTTCGCGTTAAATAAATATATATATTACAGAGATTTTCCGTGTCTCCAAGACACGGAAATTTCTTTCTTTTATAAATGTATCTTGACTTTGAAAAGATATTTATGATAGCTCATCTAATCTCATATAATTTTATTAAGCTCTTCGTGATACAACTATACAACATATAGTACAGTCAACACAGTTAAGAGTACAAAAAAGTAGTATACAAAACGAAAAAGAAACACAATATACAATCGTCCGCTTCGTCTTTGTGGTCAAATAAATAAGAATAGTATATTATACATCAAAACAATGTTCAAACAAACATTCTCTCTCGTTATTATACAAGGTCGCATTAGCTCGCATTAGCAGGATATGCCCGTAAAGCTGGAGTAGATTACTTATTTAGTGGCAACTTTGCCTATTTGACGTCACATGTGACATTTATTTATTTCGATTTTCGATAATCCTTGACGTTGATTAATGATTTGTATTTAATAACACATTATTTAACATCTAAGAAATATATATCGTACAAATATTTTTTTCAAGTGAAATAAAATAACTGCTATGTGATTGTTTTGTGTTAAAATGTCTTCGCTAATTCAATTGTACGAACAACAGTACTCAGTGCTTTCAGCAGATATTACATCTAAGATTGGTCGATTAAAATCGGCCAAGGAAGGTTTGTTTTTCTCCTTGTTTTATATTTTTTCTGCGTTTTATTCTATTGTCTTTACTACACAACAATTTTAATAATGACATTTTAATGATTTCGTGTAGAATGCAAATTCATTCTTATTTTATTTTATTTATAAAAAATATAAATGAAATGCCTGTTCTTCATGTTGGTATAACTGTTTATTTAAAATTATTTCAGATGAACGAGAAAGTTTGTCCAGAGAAATACAAACAAATTTTGATGAAGCTAATGACTTGGTATGGCCTTTAATGTTCTCACTCACGAAGTATTAATTACTAAGCAATTAAAAAAATATATATTGCACCATTATAACTACTACTACTTTATAATCTTAACAGTCGTTTTATGAAATTAGTTGTTAATAATATAGATATAATCCTCCACAATAGTAGGTGTGTCCTCATGTTGGCACCAAGTCTCTGAGACTACATTTAATCTTTTTAAATATTTCATTTGTATATCTTACATTTTTAAAGTGCTATTCCACACTTAGAAAACATAAAAAAAAAGTCATTCAAAATTTTGTATATGTTTTCTAAAAAGTATATTTCATTCCCCGGGGTGGGAATCAAATACACAACCTTCATGTTAAGTCACATGCTTGTGCCACTGCACCACAATGGCCTCACATCTTGAATGCTATATATTGATGTAATTTTAATATAACAAAAAAAAGACTTGTTTGAAACAACACTTAGTTTAAGAGGAAGTATTAAAAAATTGGAAAGTAATAAGTGTGAGTTGGACTCCCACACCTAGGGGTCCGTGTCATATCTATAACAACTAACCAAAATACCAACTTTGTTTTAGCTAACAAAGAACTCTGTTGTTCATAGTGTTTTATGGTATTGGTATGATTATCAAAGTTATAATTTGCGGTTTCCGAATAAGTGTTATATCTCAAAAACTGCTGAGTGTTTATTGAGATCTACTACATATTTTTTATTTTTCACTGTGGTACTTTAGAAGTTTGATGGGCGAGGGAGTTGTTGGGTACACTCATTTTTGCACTTTGAAAGTGTCTCCCTGTGAAACTATTCATGTTGAAAAAAATTTGGTATAGACACCCTATATGTACATACAGAATGCGTGCACCTACTAAGTTTCAATTGTGTAAACCTACATATGGTTGGACATGACGAATTTATAAAGGTTCCATTTTTCGCACTTAGCTACGGAATCTTGAAAAGGTGTATATAAAACAAATAGATGATATAATTAAATAAAACTAATATCTTATTACTATTATTCTTTTCATGTTAGTTGGAGGAACTTGAATTGGAATCTAGGGGAGTGGGGACTGGATCACGAGTGGCGGCATACAGGGTTGAGTTACAAAGGGTGAAAGATGAATATCGTTCCGTTGCTAGCAACAGTGCTACATGTAAGTTTTCAAATTATAATTTATTTAGATTAGATTATTTAATTGATCATTCTCTTTATTTTGTTGATGTTTTTTTCTTTTAACAGAATATATATAATTCAATTCCCCCAACATAATTGAACCCACAACCTGCCTATCCAAAATAAACAAAGACTCCTAAAATTCTGTTGAGCACTTCGTTAGGACTACAAGCACTGTGGAGGATATTTATATAATAAAACTAGCCACCCAAACGCAGCTTCGCCAGCTTAAATTAAATATAGTCAAAATCTATACATGCTCGTAAATTGTAGCCAATGTGGCATACTCATATATAAGCTGTATTACTGTAAAATTTCATCTAAGTCCGTTCAGTAATTTGTGCATGAAAGTGGAAGAAATGTCCATCCTTGTAAATTTTTACATTTATAATATTATTTTTCATTTTATAACAACAATAAATTAAATTTAGATAACATAGACCAAGAGGAGTACGAAGATTGGTCTGTAGTGAACGACCAGCGTCGCAAGTTGCTAGACAATACGGAGCAATTAGAGAGGACAGGCAAGACCCTCACCGAGGGCTACCGAGTTGTTCTCGAGACGGAGCAGATCGGCGCCGCCGTGCTGCAGGACCTTAGCGCCCAGAGGGAGACTATACAGAGGTCTAGGGGACGAGTGAGTTTTGTTATTTATTTTTAGTTTAAAGATTTTGCTTTTTACAGTTTCACGCAGCATCCCGCATATAGCAAGTTAGGCAGAGGGAAGCTGAGGAATGATGAGTCACTTTGATTTCCATTTTCCGCCGAATTTTGGAGTGCATTGCGTGTTGAGTGGCGGAACTCAACGTTGCGTTTCTTCTTGTTACCGGAACCAGCAAATTAATATATTAAATACTTCATTCCCCTAGTGGGAATTGAACCCACAGCCATCGCGTTTATCCACACATGTGCCACTGCGGCACGACGGCTGCAAAAGATATTGAAATTTGAACGATCTCATACATTCTTTATTATTTAAAGATTATAATAATATTATTTTATAATATGTGTTCATTGCAGCTCCGCGAAACAGACGAGCAGTTGAGTCGCTCCACGCGTCTCCTGAACACGATGGTGGTGCGCGCGCTGCAGGAGCGGGTGGTGCTGGCGCTGGTGCTGGTGGCGCTGGCGGTGGTCGCCGGCGCCGCCCTCTACGCCTACACCTAGCCCGGCGTGCCTGTTGTCACTGCTGAGGTATGTGACTTTTTAAAATAGTTTTTGTTATTTTAATGTACGGCGTTAAGTTACGCCGTACGTTAGAGAACAAAGTGTCTTGTCACTAGGTTTCCTCTGCCTACCCTGATATATGCGGAATACAGCATGTATAAAATAATTATATAATTAAAATTCATTTCGTCCAATTGTAATGTGAAAATGATTTTTATTTTCTCGCCTTAGTAAGAAGACGAAAAAACTGCATTGAGTTCTGCCACTCTACTCAACATGCAATGTCTCGAAAATTAAGCGGTTCGTGGTGAATACATTGCCTGATCGCTAGGTTCTCTTTGCCTACCCTGCTATATGCGAAATACAATGGCAAGCTAAAAAAAACTAAAAAATGTAATTTTCTATTCATATTTTCAGGATGGCCGCGTGATAGTATATAATTTGTACATGGCTTGCACTAAAGTGATGCCAATTCTGCTTAGACTGTTCCTGCTGGTGCGTGTAGTGTGGGCCTTTCTTTACTTTAAATACAATATAATGGGTATAAACAGAATGCCGACGCAATATATGTGAATATTTATTATCTGTTACATTGTTTTTTTATGACAACCAAACTTTAAAAAGTAGACTAAATAAATTTAAAAAACTTATGACGTATGTCATTTTTATTTTGATGTACCGAATTGAGTAATTTTTGCTTCGATCAACCATCCACTAGATTATAGATTATATACAAACACGGCTTAAAAATATATTACAAGAGCCAATATAACCAGAAATGCAAAATATAATTACACACACACTTATCACATAAAATCATTTCAATAAAATTCAACCTTATTACAGCTAGTTAAGGAGGAAATATTTGTTTTAATTATTTAATAATGATTTTTAAGTACTATAAAACTGTAATTTACGCAATTTTTAAAAGCATATTTATTTATATTTAATTATATTATAGCGCGCGTCCACTTGCTGGCGATAGTTGAATGATACTAAATCAACGCTTTTTGTGCTATTATTTCTCGGACAGTTTTTTTAAACTGTAACCCTTAATCTATGTATAGTTGATCGAAGATTTTTTTTGTGAACAATAATATGCAAAAAAGAAGGCCCAATTGAATACAAAACAAGAAATAAAAAAATTCTGACGCACTAAATGCTAACGGTTTCTTTTATAATTTTTAATGAATATAATGTTGTAGGAGGCCCAAAATAATAGAATCTGTGGCTTAAAAAAAGTCATTTAGAATTTTGACGAAAAATTTTAATTTTTAAGAATCATTATTTTTTTAATCAATACACAGTATTTTTTTTAGAATCAATTATTATTTATTATATATTTTTCGTGTTTTTTAAAGACTGTTTTTTTAAGTTGGTACTTGTAATTTGTATAATGAAAATGTAAATATAAGTGAAATCTTACATATTTTTTTGTATGTTTTGTGCTTAAAAAATTATAGAAGTGAATGATATGAACATAATAGGAGAATATTTTTTTTTGTTGTTAATATGGTATTATCAAATTTTATAACAAAAAACTAGATCGTTTCTTTTTTTGTTACCATATATCATCAATAACGTGAATGAATGAAATGTGAATATTTTAATTAGATAATTATAATTAGATAATTAAAATATTTCACAAATATGTACTTTTTAAATTATTAATAATTATTCTCCTTTTTATTTTTAATTTTGTAAATATTTCGCAACAGATAAAATAAGATAACAAACAGGTGATTGATAAATATCTTAGTATTTATAAGTTAAATATTATTTTTCTTGTGGCATTCCAAAATATAATTGTAATTTTTTTATGGCAGGTATTGTGATGTGCTTTGCCTATTTATCAGAGCGAAGAAATGAAGAAAATAATTATTTCATTCCCCGGGTGGTAATCGAACTTACAACTATCACGTTTTACAGTTGCACGCTTGTGCCCCCTTGTTTTTTTTAAATAAAGCATTTACTAAAGTGTAATGGTTAAGTATGATATAAATGTTATTAATTTATATTATTATAATAATATATGTATATATATGTATATTTAATGTGAGACTGTGTAAGTATATGTAGTTAGAAAATTGTAGATAGGTTTAAAATATTTAGTTCCTGGCTTTGTTTCATCATTTAAATAAAATATTAAAACAAATAACGATTTTTTAAAATTAATTAGTATGTTAAATTAAAATAAAAAAAACTTAATGCTCTATTTAAAATGTCCCACATGTTGCAGGGTAGGCAGAGGGAACCTAGTCTTAAGAACGTCCATATTTCGGGAAATTGCGTGTCGAGTGGCGGAACTCAACGTTGTGCATCATTTTTTTGAACAGAGTGAAGAAAATGAAAATTGCTCATTCTGCTGATTTGAGAATCGAACTCAAAACTGAGGCGTTAAAAGTTACTTTAGTAATATACTATATAAGCCTTGATTTTTAACTATTTTTATCTACTTTATTCCTTGAAGTTTGTAGGATTAAATAGAAACAATTTTTTAAAATTATATTCCACGCTTATGAAAGAAAAATACTTATTTAGAAAACGTATAAAAATTTTAACGTAATGGGACTCGAATCTGCACCTCCTCCTGGTCGGTTTCCAGGAGGCGCGGGTTCGAGTCCCGCTACGTTAAAATTTTTACACGTTTTCTAAATAAGTAGAACATTTTTTTTATTATTATTTTCTTATTCATATGTCCGTAATATTGCAATTTGTGTTATCACAAAGTTCAATATTGGTATGGACATCAAGCATACAAAAAATTTTTAAATAATAAAAAAAAATCTTTATTTTTCTAATTAATTTTATTTAGAAATCATTTATACACATTTACACATCAAGAATAATATACATTTTTTATTCTATTAAAAATAAACCATAATAAATCCTTAAGTTTGTGAAAATTATTAATAACAGAACTAATCAATCGCCATACATAAATATATATATGTATAACAAACTTATTAAAAAAAAAAAATTAAATTAGCTTCACGCTGTATCCCGCACACAGCAGGGTAGGCAGAGGGAACCTAGTGTTAAGACACTCCGTTCCCCACTTTCTGCCGAATTCTGGAGGCATTGCGTGTTGAGTGGCAGAACTCAACGCCGCGCTTAACCTCGACACCAGAGCGAAGAAATGGAAATATAAATTTAAGTAAATATTTCATCTCCTCGAGTGGGAATCGAACCCAGAACCAGTCGGTTTTGCAGTCACACCTCGTGCCGCTGCGCCACGACCGGCCTCTTATTACTTATTATTAATCGATTGACACTACATTACTATACATCAAACCTACGACCATCGATTCAACAGTTGAAATTATTAATAAATAAACCAATATTTCTATATAATTTAATCTTCCGAGTTTTTTTGTTTTGAATATTTAATTTTTAGAAGTACATTCATGATCTTTAACAAAATATGTCATAGTAAGAAAAAATATGAAGTGTTAAGTGGTTTTACCTAAACCTTTACCATGTACTGTATTATGTACAATGTTGAGTTTTTAATTAATTAAAATTTGAAATTTAAGTGAATAAGTTGCATATTCGGGGTTTTTTTACAAAGTTTTAAATAAGGCTGTATAGAAAATTCTGAATTATACCATCTTAACAATAATATGAAATACATAATAATATAAAACAAGTACAAACAAACAGATAATAAAATAATGTCAATAGAATTGTTTATAGTACAGGTAAAGCCATTTTCACACTAAACAGAAAAAAACATCATTTTAGTATTTACATATACAACATTTAAAAAAATATTTGTTATGCTCGACGTTATAAAAAATTAAAATAAGAAATAACAAAAAAATATTGGCCAATAGAAACAATGATAATTCTTTACAACACTAAAGATTTTATAATAATGATAGTGTTAAGTAAAATTTCTTTTTATTCATGCGATGCGGCTTCGTCCGCTTGAATATTTGAATGCAGCAGCCAGGAGTACCACCAAGAAGAAAGAAAACCAGTTTTTGAGATTAGCGCGCTCATCCAAACAAACTATTTCACTTTCTTAGTTTAGATATATAATAACAATGGGAGTTTCTAATTACGTATCAAATTATGTTTAAAGATATTTATTTCTCAAAAAACACTTTATAGTCACTTACATGAGATTTATGTAATTAATGTTTACAAATTTAAAATTTAAAAGTAGTATTGAATTTGACTCCTCATGAGAACAATCTACATTATCAAAAAAAAAATGTTGCTGGATTAAATGTTTGTTATATTAATTAATATCCTTTAACCCCATTTCTACATAAGGAACTCAGTGTATTAAAAAAAGGTTAGCATTTTTTAGGCCTTATATTGCTCCATTATCGGTCCAACAAATAAAATTACCAAAATTTTGGTCACAATAAATAACATAAAAACAGTTTATTTATAATATATAATATTTAATTATTCTTATATATATAATTTAAGTCAAATCCTCTTGTTTTTCTTCAGGTTCTATTGTGTTGTCGTCTTCAACGGACACTCCGAGGGAAAGTAGTTTCATTTTGTATTCAGTTAGTCTCGCATCCTATAAGTAAATAGAACAATTACAATACAGTAAAATTAATTATATTAATACTAGCGGACCCGGACGCGGCTTCGCCCGAACGCTTGAACTAATACAAAACTAATAAACTTGAATGCTTATTAGATATATTTATGAAATTGTTTTTGAAAATATCTAATTTGAATGAAAAAAATTATAAGTAAACGTAATCATATTAAAATATTTATAAAAAAAATTAAACAAAACCAGCTACATTATTAATATCATCAAAGTAAAATAAATATTCAGAAGAATTAAAATTAAATGTGTTGTGCTATGTTTTTGCAAGTGCATGTGGTTATTTACATAATACTTAAATACAATAAAAAATATTATATTTTTTGTCTGTGTCTGTCTTTCTATTTCCCCGAGCTAATGTCCAGAATAACTGAACTGATTTTTATTGGACTTTCAGTGATCGATTTTACTGATTTACCCGGGAAAAATCTTTTTACACGTTTTCCATGCGCGCGTACATAGATACTATATGAAATACCTAACTAAAGTCCTTTCTACATTAAATATGATAAGTTTTGCGAGCAATATCAAATAAAATCCCAAAAAACTAAAACCATATTTTATTAAGTGTATAACAACGCAATAGATAACCATCCAAGATGAAATAACCAACAATTCTTTCTTTAAATAATAAGTACTTAAATAATATTATGCCGCTGCCGCACAGGGCCGCAACTTACACCACACCAAGAAATTTATGAAAATCTAATTAAACTACTACTCGAATAAGCGAAGAACCAAAGAAAAGTATCAATTAATTATAATCATATAAAAATTAATAGTAGTTCGAAAATGTATGAAAATTTACAAAACTGTCAAAGTCATCTGCCCGTTCGCGACGGTCATACTATGCCGCCCGTAGGCTAGGTCATTTCGAATCAGTGACATCTCCTTAATTATTTATTAGAATGTTATACAGTAAACTATAATTTCAATCCAGATGAAATGTTAAAAGTGACTATTATATTCATTTTCATAAGGATCAATATCAAATTATAGAAAATACATACAATAAAAACCCGATAAATATAAAGTAAATTAAATAAAATGATTACTTTTGCTTAACCTTCAGAGATAAACATGGTATATGTACAGCGGACTTTTTTAAACATTAAAGAACAATATTTTTGTAAAACATTGTTTTTATGCATCTCATAAGGTTGAGTCGGCGCCCGCCATGTATGCGTTAAGCTCATTTTGGGTGACGTTTTCTTAAAACAAAAAAACTTTGCAAACCGTTGCTTAGCAACGGTCGGTTGTTATTAACATGGCGGAATAAATTGCCTGTCAAACTAAAAAGTATTTTAATATATTAGTATATATCGACAATATTACAAATATGAGAAAAAAAAGTAACCGAAGACCCTTAAGTATCTCTTTATGAGTATTTTATCACAATTGAATTAGCGGTTTGGCCCTGATTGCGTAACAGACAGACAGACAGAGTTACTTTCGAATTTATAATATAGGTATGGATGAGGCTAGTCGAGAGTGTGACTGTAAACTCGAAAGCATGTTGGTTCGATTCCCACTCGGAAAATTTCCTCGCTCTGGTAACAAGGCAAAGCGCGGCAACACCTGTATAGTATTGCCATTTTTTTTTTTTTTTTTTTATTTTATCTTTGTGCATTTACGATCAGCCCAGCAGCTATAATTAAATTATATAATTAAAATAATTTCGTTTTCAATGGCAATAGTATTGCCATTGAAAACGGTTTTTCATTAGTTTACAATTATTTATTTAATTTTAATTAGCAGTTTTAATTAGCCATTTTGAAGGCAAAATAAAAATTTGCTCCACGGTCTGTCCCTGATTATATTATATTTACATAATTTTCATATCCTCACTAGATTAAAACGAAACGCGGCTTTGATCTCCGCGTCTAATTATGGCAAGGTAGGCAGAGAGTATAGTATTAAGACACTCCGTTCCACACGCGTGTTGAGTGGCGGAACTCAACGCTACGCTTTTGTTAAAGTAAGTAAACTAAAAATATATGTTACCTGGTCCGCAAGTAGGACTAATAAATCATCCTGATCGTTCTTCAGCTTCTCCAGTTCTTCATTGTTTTTTTTCTGAGCGTCCTTCGCCGTGAGCAGATCTTGTGTAAGTTTGAGGACTTCCAGTGTTAGTGCGCTTACCTTTAAAGTGATTTTTTTAATTAGTATAGTATAATATAGAATAGTATAGCATAAATATAAAATTAAAAAGTAAAAATAACCTCTCTCATTAGAGTGTATAGTAGGGTATTATTCTATTTTAATTTTTGGTGTATTAGAGGATACGCAGAAAATATTACTTTTTAAATATGTATTATCTATACCATTACATCAATAAGGCTATTGAACTTATCTAATCTCTTCCTTTATTAATTCTCTATTTATTATTATTACATTTTTTATATTGTTGGGTCGATATGCAGTTGATTCACTCAACACGCAATGTCTCAAACTCCACCGGAAGGCTGGAGCGGTTCCAGGCTTATATAAACCTGCTTATAATATATAAAGTAAATTATCAGAGAGACCAATATGCCTTTAAAAAACTATTAGTTTATATATATTTTAATTGTAATTTAAAAAATTTAATTATATTGTCTACTACATAAAATAAAGGTCAATTATCTTTTTTTTACATAATCAATAATTTTTGCGTGGTACAAAAATGTACATAACCAAAAATCGATTTAGCAGGTTTACACTCTAAGCAACAATATCATCATATAGAAGTTGTAAAAAAATTATATAGATATTTATAATATTTTGAATACCTTAGCGTCGTAATCGGCAAATCGTGGGTCCAACTTGGCAGGCTCCGGTTCATGGGGGCTCGTCGATAGTTGCGCCTTCAGAAGGGTGTTCTCGTCTTTTAGCATGGAGTTGGCTGCTAGGGCGTCGGTTAGAGCCGTCTAAAAGAGAGAAAATAGAGTTATTTGATTACTTTTCTATACATGTGTATATAAAATTTGCTATGTTTATATATATTTAAGTAAACAATATATAGTATTAGTATTTACATTTTTTTACTTTAAAAAAATACTAAAATAAAATCATATCATTTAATTTGTTCTTTTACTGGTATTTTCTTTTCACCTTTACGCTTTATCCCGCACGTGAGAGAGAGCAGGGTGGGCAGAGGAAACCCAAAAACCAAGTGTTAAGACACTTTGCTCTAATTAAGACACTTCCGTTCACCACTTCTGCTCTAACCGCACCTATTTCTGGAGGCATTGTTTGTTGAATGAAGGTACTTTGTGTCGCGCTTTGCCTCGTCACTAGACCGAGGAAATTGGGAATCGAACCCACCGCGTTAACAGTGGCACGGACGCTAGTGCCCCTGCGCCATGAAAAAAAATGATTTTCCTACAAAGTTTTTTTTCATATTGTTATTATATATTTTTGTATTTTTTAGAAATGTAGATATGTTAAGGCCGAAGAATCATAAAGATTTTTTTGGAAAATTTCTCTCGACTTTGCCACCTATATATTATTGTTGTCGCTGGAGCACCTATTCCCAGATTAAAATTATTTTATTGACCGACTTCAAAAACGAAGAGGTTCTAAATTCAATTTTTACGTCTTTAATATACATTGATAACACCGAGATTTGTGAACCGATTTGGTGGTTCTTTTTTTGTTCGATACGGAATATCATTTGGTCACATAAAAAAAATATAATTTTTGAACCTGATTTTTTTTTAAATAGTAAATACACTTTAAAAGTTTTTTAAAATATAAATAACAATTGTACTAAAAACTTTAAACTAAAGCGAAAAATAAAAAAATACAATCACTGTTAGAAAATAAAATAAAGAAAAAAAAACGAAATACCCGCAAAGCCTGCGTCTGCTCCAACTGATACATCAGCTCCTGCAACCTCGCGTCCTGTTGTCGTATCAGTTGTTTGTATTGCGCTAGTTCCTCTGTCACGCTGTGTGCGGATTCGAACCCGCTATTGACGGGGGGCATGGACTCTGCTGTTACACTTTGTATTACTACACCTAGAAGTACAAAACCAAATAAAATTACATTTGCGTTTTAATTAAAGTAATAGCATATAGTTATTAACAGCCGGGACTCATCCTTGACTTGTTGACTTTTGTTACTTCTATCTTGCCAAGAAATTATGATTTGATAATGTGTATATAAATTATAAAACTATTTCGACGGTGTAGTGATTTAGTATTTTTTTTTGTAATGATCTTGGTATTTTGTTTTTTATAAATATATATATTTTTTTATTTAAAAATAAAACTATAGAATTAAAATGTTCAAAGTTCGATAGGAAATCCCTTATCAAGTGATTTTATTGTATTTGTACATCTTTTTCTTTTTTTAAAAATAAAAAGTGACAGTATAATAATATTACAAATAATATTATTGTTACATGGTAAAAAAAAAAACATTTTTTAGAAAGCGGGAAGGGAATATAGGACATGTAAACATATACTGTACACAAAAACGGTGTTTTATAATAATAATAAGGCTATAAAAATTTTACACAGAACTTGAAATTAGAAATAATCCTTGGCCTAAACTAATAAGTATAAAATAGTATAATTATAATATAATAGTCATTAAAGAGGCCGTTAGAACGCAGCGGCAAGGCATCTTTGAAAGTGACGATTGTGTCTTTAATTCACATTTGGAGATATAAAGTAGTTTCATTTCCTCGTTTTGGTGACAAGACAAAGCACGGTTTGTATTTTGCCAATCAGTCTCAATCAGAAAATTGGCATATCCTGCTAAATACGAGATACAGCGTGTTAAGACACTTTGCTCTAATTAAGACGTGAAGCCAAAAAAATATAGGTACTACACAAACACTCCAGATTAAAAATAAAAAAAATAAAAAAGAAGAACACTCACCTTCCAACCCTTTAAACAGTCTACAGAATTCATAATCGATGAGCACCTCCGAGGGCTCCGCCGCCCTCAGCTGCGGGTGCTTCGCCGCCTTGTTGTACAACTCGTGTTTAGACACTTCGCCTATTTTAGACGTAAAGGTTTCAATGCCGATACGCTTCACTAACAACTGGCGGAGAGAGTCGCGGGAATATGTTGAATTCTCCGTGTTCTCCTCGTTGAAGTGTACACATAGGGCGAGTACGAAGGCGGAGAGACCTAGTTTAAAAGAAGATATCGTTATTATTAAGGGTGGCAACATAGATTTGTGTTGATGTTGTTAATGTTAGAAACAATGTCAATATTGACGCCATAAGAACTACGTATACAGGGTGGAAGAGGCAGCGCTCCATTTACGGAAACAGCATATAGGGTAAAACATTTCAAACCTATACCTAAAGAAATTAATCAAGATGCCTCAACAGTTTGGACGTAGGATTTTTTTTTTCATTTCACAATTTTTATCCATACCTGTATTTCGTGTGACGCGATTACGTATAGATCCCAATAACATAAACACTTACTACTACAAAAATACTACTGAAGGTTAAACAACTTTGAACTTTATCGCCAATACGTACGACTCGATTTTGAAATGAGGCGTGTGCGGCGGTGTTCCTTTGATAGGTTTATGTGTGCGTGCGCCATCCTTACAAATGGCGTTTTGTTTTAAAATGACAATTTTATTATTTATTTTGTTTGAAAAAAAAAACTTTTTCATTTTTGGGAATTTTTTTTTTCTGAATTATATTAGGCTTTTATAGAGTAGTTAAAACTGTGGTGTCATTTAATGTGGTGCTGACACTTCCACCCTGTATATAGCAAGCAATTATTTATATTGGCAGTATCACAAATGAAATATTTAATATTTTAATTTTCTAGTTCAGGTAACGAGGCAGAGAGAGGCGTTAAGTTCCACCAATCAACACGCAATGCGTCCAGTAATAATAAAATACGGCAGAAAGTGGACAACAGAAATGTGTTAATGGGAACAGAGTGTCTTAAAACTAGTTGTCAGGGTTCCCTCTGCCTATCCATCTATGTGCGCAATACAGCTTGTTATAATAGTATATTTTAATTACATAATATATATAAAACTATACTAAAAAAAAGATTATTATCAATTGGCAATTTATTAATTATAAATTTTTGTCCTCTCACAGTTATTTACATTCCACAGTACTTTGCAGGGATACAAAGTTGTTTGTTTATAATTAAATAGAAAAAACAATGATTTGAATGTATGTGAAGAGAATTCATCAGTATATTTAACTCTGGTTCAATGTTTGTAAGTAACAACTGTAAATTCTAACGAGCACTAATTTCTAACCACACATTTTTTTTGTAGTGTGATTTATAAGGGCATTAAATCAAAACGAGTGAACGGCACCAAATGGGAAGGTAGGAAAGTAGTCAATAATTTTTGCACAGTTACTACCATAACCATAATTTGTGGTATTGTAACCTTGTAACCACTTCAAACACTGGTTTAAGTTACTCATTTGTGAATATTCTGAATCTGTTCCTGTTTTTTCCCGAATGTTAAGGAAGGGTTATGTTTTTCGCGCGTATCTTGTATGTATGTAATATTCTTTATTACCTCATATCTCCAGAACCGCTAAACGGATTTACATAATTGAGGTATCATTAGATTCGTATTAGCAGCCCAAGAGTTCTTAGATAGGTGACGTTAAATAAAAACAATCATGGCGGCTGTGGGACGCCATTGGACTTAGTGAATAAAAAAAAAATTCGTTTCGAATACCACAATATGGGTCTCAAATTCAAGAGCTTACTACGAGGATTTCAAAAAGGTATATCATGATTATGATTACCATAATGAATTCTAACAAAAAAGTGAAAAATAAAAAAATATTTGTAAAAACATAACATTAACAGTCGGGACCTATAAGTAATTCTTCAATCAATAAAATCTTTACCAGGAATCTCGCATAATTTAAAGAGGTCCCGACTGTGAATCCTAATAAACTATTGGACTTGTTTATTTTCTTTTTAGTTTTATGCAGTCGGGGTTTTTGTTTTTACAAATATTTTTTTATTTATAGATTATGGATAGATCTGAGTTAATCCACTTGCCAAAGGGTTCAGTTTTTATTGAAATAGAGCATAATATTGATTTAAATATGCACTTGTAAGTAGTAAACAATTATAGTATTTGTGGTTTTACATACAAAATTGAGCTAAAGGAGAATCACAACTTTATATTAAACTTAGCACGGACCCCCTGACTTTGTCCGGGGGCCCCCAAATCATTTTCAATCTTTCACGGACCCCGGACCATTTTGGGGTCCCGGACCCCGGACCAATACTAGCCTACAATGATAAATTGTTCAATTTCATAAAACTTAAAACAAAGCATGCCTTGCAGCAGGTAGTCGTTGTCGTCGTGCTCGTTGGAGCAGGTCTGCGAGACCAGGTAGGACACGCCGCCGGGCGCCTGCAGCAGCGCGCGCACGGCGGCGGGGCAGTGCGCCGCCCACTGCGACAGCAGCATGAGCAGTGCTACCTGGAGACATTCACTTCAGTTTTATTTTGTATTTTAATTTAGGGACTTTTTTTAGGGTTTCAAATCTCAAAAGAAAAGCTAAAATCTTATAAAATCATCATCATCTTCTTATAGACCCAAAACATCTGTCAAGATCGATTTTCTAAAAAAATCGTAAAGAGTATGAAGGTTAAATTATGTAATGTTATTATTACTATTACTATGTAATGTTTCATAGTCGGGCAGTAGAAGGAAGACGGAGTGTCTTGATATTAAGTTCTCTTTGTCTACCATTCTTCATAAGATAGAGCATAAAAATATAAAATATCAAATAAAAATACTTCAAAATTTGTTACAATCTGTATAAATTTTACAAAAAAATTATTATACAAGAAAAAAAATGAAAAAAAAAATTTTTAAAAAAAAATATACCCACGAACCTACCTTAGACTGCAACTTAGTAGTCTGCTGTAACAACAGCGTACACTGATGCAACAGTGACACTGGTGCACTACCTATGTTGGTCGCTAACAATACTCTCAACAACTGCTCCTTCTGCCCCGTGTTGTCTATCAAGCCGTGCATCAGGCATACTGAGGCGAACCAATTTGATAAGATATCTGAGGAGAACAGCCCTCCACAGAGTATTTGACCGCTGGTTAAGCTTGAAACCTCACTGGAGGATGGTAGCAGAGTTAAGACTAGGTTAGCTTGGCTTATTTCATTGTGGTAGAGATAACTTTGGAAACAGTAAAGGACAGCGCATCTGTAATAATTTTTTATTATGTTTATTAGGAAAATGAAATATATATTATTTTTGTTATATATTAGTGTGCCTATATTATATTGGGGTAGGGTAGCAAAAGGCACATAGTATCACGACACTCCGTTTTCCATTTTCCGAATTCAAGACTATGTTGATTGGGGAGACTGATTGCCGCACTTTATCTACCAGAAAATCAAATATATTTTTTAGCTTGACGTTGTATCCGCACGTAGTAAGTGCGACAGATGGAACCTGGGAACCTAGCTTTAAGATACTCCATTTAATATTAAGGCATTTCCGTTCTCCACTTTCTGCCGAAATCTTGAGGTATGTTGGGTGGCTTTAAATCGAACTTAAACAACATCTATTAAAACATTTTTATCTTCATACTGTATCCCGCACACAGCAGATTATACAGAGGGGAACCTGTGTTAAGACTCTCAGAATTTTAATTCATATATTTTTTTATAAATCAAATTTATAATATGCGAAATCACTACACATTATTTGTTCCAATTAATACAAAAACTATCAAAAAAAAAATTGAAACAAAAAATACAAAATATTCCAATCAAAATAAAAAAAGCCAAAACCCTTACCTCAAAGAAAACGGCTGCTTCTCATTCACCATGGACATCAACAGCACTATAATAGCAGGTCGTGGAGGATAAGATGGCGCTATCACGTTCCCAATGAACTCTTGATTAACCGTATCGCCTCTTACAACTTCGGCGACAGTATTAATAGTTTCCGTTAAGATATCAGCAGGAACGCCGCTCGCCATTAAAATGTTACATAAAGAATCTAACAAACCGACATTTTTCATAATTTTCTGACAGCTAGATATAATCTGTGCTGAATTGCTCGGTGATACCAAAGTTCTGACAAGTTGCAACATGCAATGCACATTAGAGACTTTTTGCGGAGACCAACCGACATCCTCGGCTTCCTCTGGCATGTTGAACATTGGCAGCATTTTCTGTATATAACTGCCTTCCTTGAAAAAATTTATATTGCTGCTGTTGTTTTTTAGCAAATTTAGCATCAGTAGAAGACAATCTTCTACTATGATGCCTCCATCCGAATAACCTTCAGTATTGACAATTTCAAATAATCTATCAAAGGCGTTTTCAAAAGCTACGATTTTTTGTATGTTAGCGTTGCCTTTGGTCAATCTTATAAGCAGTAATAACGCCTCATTTCTTATAACTTCTCTATTGTCGGATAATAAGTCCATCATTTTTGATACACCCATGGGTTTATCGAGTATAATTTCTTGAATATCTTTTGTTCTATTAGTTAGAAGAGAAGTAAGGAATTGTACTGTAGATAGTCTTACTCTAAAATCATATTCGTCCAGAAGATCCAAAACTAGTTGTATATTCCGGGGGTCTTTAATGAACATTTCTGTGAACTGATCTCCGATGTTGATGGGTAAGTGTGGTTTGTCCTCTTCTTCTTCGAATTGTAATGGTGAAACAATGTTGTTGAGTGTGTCGAGTGCATAGTTTATTGTTTCGTTGTCAGCTCTGTCGAGTTCTAATATCTGAAAGAAAAATAGTTACCAAAATATATTAAATCTTAATTAATCATTAGTATATATTTTTTCAGGCCATTGTGTAACCGTAAGTGTGAAGTCCGTAGGGTCGATTACCACTGGGGGAAATAAATTATGTAATATTTCTATTTTCACGCTTTCCTAACAAAACAAAGCTGTCTCAAAAATTTGAAAGATATTTACCTTACAAAAATAAGTTGAATTAATATTGTCTATTGATTTTTTTTTAGCTTAATGCTTTATCTTTCCTATGGTAGGGTAGACTAACAGATGCTAATGGCAAAACAGAGAATGAGGTTGTTCTATTTTCTGTAGAAGTTTGTGATATTGGAGTGCTGAGTGTCAAAGTTTGTCCCAGCATCTTCAACATAATAGCCTTTCACTGGCTTCATTCTTAATCTCATACATTGCAGGGAAAGCCGAGGGAACGTGGGAACCTAGTGTTGGAGATATTACCATTCTTCATTTGGCATCAAATTCTTGAGGCATTGCATGTTGATTGGCAGAACTGACTAACTTGTGTGTTACCAGGGTGCATTTATGAAAATAATAAATAGTATGTTTAAACCCACAATCACAGTGTTTACAGTTGCATGGTTGTGTCACAATAGCAACACCATTGTTAATATATCTATTTTTATAATGTTCTTTAAAGTTAAAGTAGTATAGTTAAAGTTAATTTATAGACATATTTACTTAAATTTATAATTCCATTTCTTAGCTCTGGTGTTGAGGCTAAGTGTGGTGTTGAGTTCTGCCACTCAACACGCAATGCCTTCAGAATTCGGCAGAAAGTGGGGAACGGAGTGTCTTAACACTAGGTTCCCTCTGCCTACCCTGCTGTGTGCGGGGTACAGTGTGAAGCTGATTAATTATTAATTTATACACAAAAGATTTTATTGTAAATATTATATTTCCTCTATCTTAATAAACATAAGAAACAATATTACTGTATTAAAAAAATCCATGCTAAATTACTTTTACATCCTTGCATGCCTTAGAAGACAATTAAATATTTCATAGATAATCAAGTTAGATAATCTGTGTTGAAATTATTATTTTTAAGAATTATTTTTAAAAATAAAAAAATAATAACAAAGACTAATTACATCTTACTGTAAATGACATGGTTGAGGGGTATTTTATCACTTCATGGAATGAGTTATTTTTAAAATCCTGCTCTGGTCAGAAAAAATGTAGTGTTTTTTAACCATTCAACATGGGACATCTGAGACTCAGGCCAAAACCAAGAATAAGTCATTACAACAGGTCCTTTTTGCAACTCTGCTATGCAGAAAAAAGTGGAGTTGGATTATGTTCTTTTTAGTTTTTATTTATATAATTGTATATTCATTGCATTTGGTTTTTTATATGTAAACCCATAGATGGTTATATATATATATATATATATATATATATATATATATATATATATATATATATGAAAAAAAAACAGATTATACTTTGCCTTATCTTTGTCTTTATATAGTTTTTTTATATTCATACTTAATTCAGCATACATAGATGTAAAGGCACTCAATTTCTCAGCTTTCTTTTAGAATCAGAGACATTGCATGTTGACCAGTAGAATTTAGCATCACACTGTCTTGGCAGAGGAAAATGCTAATAATTAATGTCCCTGAGTGTGTATCAAAGCCACAACCATTTCATTAGCAGTCAAAGTCTTTCCCACTTTGCCACGGAGGCCCCAAATAAATCACTATTTGATTATCTACCTGTTTTAAAGTATCTAAGCCTTGAGCACCAACTTCAAGTCTATACTTCCTTGACAAAGCTTTCAATGCTCTACAAGCATCTCTTCTGTCTTCTAGCAAGGTTGAGTTACTAGCTCTTTCTACTAGTCTTTCCACCTGTTAAATTGATTAGAAAATTTACTATATTTTCTTTTATAGTGGTTAAAATTAAAAAATAAAGAGAGCTGTAAGAATTTTCAAATTAAAACATGTGAATATAAATCAACAAATTGAGAACCATGAAGGTAATTTTCTTGTATTTGTGTTTATTTAGTGATTAAACCAATTATGACGACCTCTTACTTCGTTTAAGTCTTCCATAATTATTATAACATCTGTTATTTATGTGTAAAGATGTTTATTTCACTTGGGTCAGTAATAATATTTACACGATACATGTCACATGAAATTCCTCCCACACTTTACATACACACCTATCTTTAAAATTATAAATTCTCGCACAGCTATATTTATAAATAGGTCAATTAAATTTTTCAACTGAAAATTTTAGTTACCGTATCAGCTACGGACGGCTGTTGTCCAGTTTCAGGAGCTCCTAGTACGGTTTTGAGGCCGCTTTTTAAGAAATCCATTGTGTTTCACGTTGTAAAACTTTTAAACATCAGTTTGTTTATTTACTGTAAGAAAAACATTGCTAAATTTTCGAAAATTTTAGAAATATATTTTGTATGAACGACACGTCAGGGAATAGAATTTGACATATGACATGAAAATTGTATAATATCAATAATTCATGTTGACTTGTTGTTGCAAGTGCGAAAAATAAATAATAAATTAATATGATGATTTATAATATTTTACTTAATTAAATTTTCATAACAAATATATATTTCCAAGGGGCATGAACATATTTTACATTTAAAATTAAATGTGAAACTGGTGAGCTCTGTCATCATCATAAACGTGAATGAAACGTAACAAAGCTGTATCTGTCAAAATATTGTTGTTCTTCTTATTCCGACAAATATTCTTAATTTTTTAATTTACTAATTTCTTCTGTGTTATTTATCACTGAAAACAATTTTGTAGAAAGTATTATAAAATGGCTACTGATCTAAATTCAAGCTTTAATGAACAATATATCAATATTAATACGAAACTTAAAAAGTATGTATTACTTTTTTCTACTATTCTCAATAAAAATTAACAAATTTATCATTTAACATGAATATAATATACCTTAAACATATAATTCTTAGGAGATTTATGCGAAAACCAAATATATCTGAAGCTACAAATGAGTTTATAGCTTTAGCTATACAATGTGAGCATTCTGAACAACCAGCGTTTGCTGGTCAGACTTACATCGGCGCTGCAAAGTGTGAGGCTTCCGCTGGCAATGTTCTTGGTGAAGCTGAACAGTATATAGCAGCTGCAAGACAATTTATGAAGGCAGAGAAAAAGCTAACTGCTTTAAAATTCCATAGTCCTGATAGAGAAAGCTTAGAAGTATGTAAAATAAATTTTATTCAATTATATTAGAATTTCAGAAATAGTGCCAACTATTCAAGACCAGATTATGCTGGATTATTCAATGTTTAGCTTACTGGATACATGAATCGATTGATGATGAGAATGATATACAGATTTGTTTTATGATTGTAATTCATATCTCACTATTAAATAATTACATTGTTTCAAATAATTTTTGATGTAGTGCAAATTGTAGTCCTTAAAAATATTTTCTCATATGTTTCTAATAATAATATTGTATTGTGTATGATTATGGAACATTTCAATCTATTGATTTTTTTTAAATCAATCTTACAATTTTAGGCTGGCATCAGTTGTTATCTACAAGCTTACAGTAAATATCCAGAGAAATCACCTATAAGAAGTTCTATTCTTCTAGAATTAGCAAATGAGCTAATTAGACTGGATTATAAATTGGAAGCTCTGCATTATTATGAAATAGCTGTTAATACTATTGAAGATAGAACTATGAAACTCATGTGTTTGAAGAATATGTTGAATTTACTTATTGATTGTGGTAAGGTGATTACTTTTCGTAGGAATGAAATACTACTTTTTTCTCAATATGCTTCACATTTCATTTTTTCATGTATTTAATAGGGTAGTTAGGGAGAACTTGGTGTCTAGACACTCAGTTCTGCTAATTTATTCCCCTAGGTGAAGATCAAACCCACTATTGTGTTATTACTTTTATTTTCCGCTGTTTCCCCACTGCTTGTAGAGCAGTGCTTGTGTATTAATATAAAAAAAATTTTTTTTTTCGAAATTATAATGATAACCAAAGTGTTTGTACTTAATATAATTTTTTTTTTATTATTTTTAGATAAATTTGATATAGCTTTGGAAACGGCAAACAAAATATGTGATTCAAAATTTTATATACCAGAAAGCATTTTAACTGAGTAAGTGAATATATTCAAATTTCTATAAATAATGATAATGTCTTAAATATGAACATATTTTTTTACAGGTTAGACATAATGTCATCACACATTGTATATGTATGTTAGAGATTATATCACTAAAGTGGATTTTTATTTTAAATTTCATACTGTATTTTTTATCTTTCATGCAATTTCTGAGACATGTCTTTTTACCAGGAGTAAAGAAATGAAAATAATTCAATCTTTCAATTGGAAATAGAACCCACAACCCATCGCAATTAGATTAATCAGATGCTAATCCACTGAATTATAATATTTGTTTTTTACTTAATTTAACGTAAATTTCTATTTTGAACACCATTTTTCTTTTCAGGATTCAAGTTATAAGAGTATTTTTAGTTCTCATAGTGGATCCTGATCCAGATGTCAAATCAGAATCATTAAAACAATTGATAGATAATTTACTCAATGATGAAGATAGTGATAGTAAGTATCTAAAATAGTGCAATAAAACTATTCTCTTGTTCTTTTAAAATGATTGCTTTCATTTTAAATAAAAATGGAATCTTTATAAGATCACCGAATTTAATATCAAATATAGTCTACAGACTCTGGGGGACACTGAGACATAGAAAAGAATAACCAATTATATATATATATATATATATATATATATATAAAGTTGGTAATAGTTTCTTTTTCTGTGATATATATGGATGTAGGAAGAGGGTGCCGGGTGGTCTGTGCCCACCCCAGAAATTTTCCTAACAAAAAATGAACACCGTTAAAAACAATGCTTACACAAACATATCTGTTCAAAGGTAAAGTGCAGGTATCCTTAGAAAATATCTCTCTATACGCTAATGATGATATCTTTCCACGTGTTTCTGTATTCAATACATTTTTAGCTTCATATCATGATAAATAATAGCATAATGAGGATAGGCAGAGTGTATTTAGTATCAAAAACACTGTGTTGCCCATCCTCCGCCCAATTTTTGAGCCATTGCATGATTCGTGCCTTGTCTTATTACCAGAGCGAGAGATTTGAACTCCCAACCACGCGACTGCTCTACAAACTGGATTATTATTGGTGTTTTAATGAGGTCAACCTATTTCAGGCATCCCATTCAACATAGACTTGAAATTAAAGTTGCAATCAATCATAATATCAACTAAATCAATGGACTATCAAGCTTTAATAAGTGTAGCGGCGGAAACACAACAGTGTTTGACAAGACAACAGAAATATCTATTGGAAACACTCATTATGATGAAAAATTGTGAATAATTATATTTATTTGTTATTAAGATGTAAATTTAAACTTTTTTGCATATTGTCGCAATAACAGCTGTTTTTTTTTATTATTATTATTTTAATATATTTAGTCGGCAATTAAGGTGACTGTAAACGCGACTGCTCTTGTCCATTTCTTCGCTCTGGTGTAGAGGCAAAATGCGTCGTTGACTTCCGCCACTCAGAACGCAATGCCTCCAGAATTCGGCTGAAAGTGAGGAACAGAGTGTGACTAGGCCTAACTAGGTTCCCTCTGCCTACCCTGCTGTGCGCGGGATACAGTGTGAAGCTGATTTAATAAGATTTTCAAAACATTTATGTTTTAACATGTTTATCAGGCTAGACAGATGGGACTTAGTGTCAAAGTATTTTGTTTTTCGGTTATGTTAAATTTACTTACTTTAGCGGCCATCTAACAGATGGCCGCTCTCATTGTTACTTTGTATTATCAAAGCAGGAAATCAAAATTGTTAATTTCACCTAGTGAGGATCGGACCCACAACTACCATGTTTACAGTTAACTGCCTTCCCACTTTACCACAATGGTTTTATTTTAGATGATTAATTATTTTAATTAGAATATAATTAGAAATGCAAAAAAAACATGAGTGTAATTTGACTGTTTTGAATTGGCAGTTCATACTTTATGATGATTTTGATTTGTTATATTTTACTGTGATATTTTTGTAGCAAAAATGTAATTTATTATTTAATTTATATTATAAGATCATGTAATCATTATCAAGAAAGAAATAAAAAGGCAGACACCCCATTTTGCATTTTTATTCAAAAACAACTCCTTTTTTTGTTTATTTTTAGGATTACACCATTTTTTCTTTCATTGTTTAAAAACAATGCTAATTATAATTCATTTTCTCGTATGTAAACGTTATTTACTTGTATTAAGACTTTTTATCGACACCACTACTGTCTATAGTTAATTCATTGGAAGGCAAAACCTCATTAACCGGGTTACCAAAATTGACTTCCTTGTCAATAACAACATTATCAACTGTTAATTCATTTTCCAGGTTTGGAGTGACATTGACTATCTTATTCTGCTTAGAATGATACCACATTTCATCAAATTCATCGTCTTCGTCAAACTCAACATAATCATCATCATCATCACTTTTTCCTTTCTTCTCATTAGTTTTTTGCCAACAGTATTCAAATGGATAGCTTATATTTCTATTGTCATCAGGTGCTATCTCAAATCGTGAAGACAAGCTGTTGTAAGTAGTATGAACCCCTTCTAGAAGATTGACATCGACTTCTTCAAAACCAGTGATCGATTTAAACAGGTCATCTGCTGTTTTGATGTCTGGTACACCCTTCTTTTCAAAGAACTGTAAATAATAATAAAATAAGATTAATAAGTGTTGACGCAATATTATTATGCAATATTTATCATAATAATATTATGCAATATTTATCATCACAAAAATTGTATTAGACTGGTTGGTTTGGTTTGGTTCTTTAATTATTGCGTTTCAAGCGTTACTAGACTGGTTTGTATTAGTTTGGTTGACAGAGTGACTCAACACTAGGTTCCCCCTGCTTACCCTGCTGTGCGCAGGATACATAGTGAAGCTGATTTGATTTTAGTACATAAAGAATAATACAATTTATAAAAAAAAACTTACATTTATAATGTTGCGACAATCCCTTAACAGAAATGCTAATCCATTTGGATGGTCAGGCTGCACCGATTGAGAGACATCAATGAACCAACATTTGTTCTCCCACCAAAGTATATTATACTCAGAGAGATCAGCATGGACAAGATGGCCTATGTTATACAACTTGTGCATGGCATCTACAATTTCATGGTATACGCTCTCCCATTTCTCAGGCTTCATGATTACATCACGTAATTTGGGTGCTGACTTGTTATCCTTCCCAATGAAAGACATTACAAGAATATGCTTCTTCAAACAAACCATTTCTGGGCAATTAAGACCAATCTTTTGAATTCTTATCATATTGTGCATTTCCTTCTCTGCCCACATGTGAACTATCTTCCTGGGATTCTGCTTTGAGAAGCGATTTCTGAATCTATAGTCAGCCTCAATATATTTATCTCGAGTTTTAAACTCATTTAGAGTGGTCTTGAAGACCTTTATTGCACATTCCTTAGGTAATACCATGTCAGGGAAAGATGGGTCACTGTTGGCATGTAGTACAACAGATTCTTTGCCAGTTGATATGACCCCATTGATATCTTCTAACATACCTTTATTAATTAACTTAAAAAGTATAAGTCTTGTAGCCTCATCAAGACCCATCTCGGCAGTGGCTTGGCTTTCTTTTCTGTCTAACATCTTATGCTTGCGAGCTTGACTCCATCTAGTATGCTCCTTCAGTTGATTGAACACAGAGTTTGATAGTTTCATATCGAATCCGGCGCCGTCGCCCGTGCACACCTCGGGAGGGAATGCCATTACTTTACAAGCATTCCTTCTACCATTGATAACACTATCATGCTTCGTTACCATTTCTCCATCTTTCATAATGAACCCTCGTTTGGGAAGGCTTGCAAATTCTTTTTCGTTAGTTTCAAATCGATCCCAATCTTTTTTTCCAGCGTTTTCGAACTCTTCATTGTCATCGTCAGAATCGTACACGAGATTTTCAGGAACATTGCGGTAATTGTCGAAGGACACTGTAACTTTAGCGTCTCCGTTCTTCTTTTTCTCAACTCTCTTAATTTCGTCGTCATATTCTTTGTCAAACTGGCATTGCAAAACTTTTGCAATAATGGCATCGGAGTCGCAGTATCCTTTTGCACTTGATTCCTCGATCTGTTTGAGCATCTCGGGGGAAAAGTCGTCTGATTCAACAATTACGTGTTGATCGGAAATTTGTTCAGCAAATATCAATTCTTCTTTTACCTGCAAACCTTTTGCATACTCTTCAGACATGATCTCAGATAAATTTTGCACGTCGGCGGGCGCTGAAACTTTCTTCCAAGGATTCGACATTTTATAAAAAATATAATTATATCACAGTCTTTAGAGAATCAATAATAAATAATATATGAATATATTTTGTAATACTAAAACTATAAGTATTTCACAATAATGTGTTTTTTCTTCAAGGTGATTTTAACCACAGATACAATTTTAAAAGTTAACATTGTTATATAGACTCGCAAATACCATTAATCGAATATCATTCGATTATATTTTTTTTATTTTCGATATACATACACATATTTAAGCAGTGGCGTAGCTAGGGTATTTGCTGCCTGGTGCGGCTTAGGACTTGATGCCCTTTAAAATGGTCAAAATAATTTCAGATTTCAAACCACAGTAGAGTAGATATATATTTTTTTATTGCTTCAAAACTATAATAACTATATATAAGTTATAATGGGTGTGTCAAGTGGCGACGAATGCGGCGTTGGAGACCGCCACCCAACACGCCACGAGGTGGAAGACGGAGCTACAAATAGCTACGAGTAATGTAAGAGGAGGGATGGAAGAAAAGATGAATGAATTATTAGATGCGATGGATGATAGAGATTTGGATTAGTGTTGCCAAATTATCGATAGTTTCGCGATCGATAGTTTTAATCTAAAAAAGCCTATACGATCGATACAACAATCGATAGTATCGATCTTATCGATACTATCGATTCTATCGATAGTTTAGAAGAATACAATACAATCGGCTAAGTGCAATACTATCGGTACTATCTGTAGTATCGTATCTCCTAATCGGAAATTAATCAATACAATCGATAGTATCGATACTATTAAATGTCTAGGATACAATAGTATCGATAAAATCTATAGTATCGATACCATCGATTATTTTGCACTATCGATTATATGCTAATTTACGATAGTATTGAGTATGATTCTTAAGCTTAATTACAAGATGAAATGAAAAGAACAAAATACGTTTTTATTATATTCATAATTACGTATAAATAAGCAATTAGTTACGTACTTCAACTAAGATGTCTAAGATGTTTTAGAATATCATAATGATTGGTTGGAACACATGAAAATAATAAGCAATACTATCGCAAATTAGCAAGCAATCGATAGTTCACAATAATCGATAGTATCGATACTATCGATACTGTCGATATTATCGTTTCCTAGAAATTCAATAGTATCGATACTATCGATAGTATCGATGTCTTTCTTATTTGGAGATACGATACTATCGATAATATCGATAGCATTGCATTTGTCCGATAGTATTGTACCCTTTTGAACTATCGATAGTTTCAATACTATCTCTTTAATCGATACTATCGATTTTAATATCGATAGT
Organism: Heliconius himera; assembly: GCA_021202915.1. NCBI lineage: Eukaryota > Metazoa > Arthropoda > Insecta > Lepidoptera > Nymphalidae > Heliconius > Heliconius himera. Next base: position 95,383 of record JAJHJA010000339.1, read on the forward strand.
CCTTCTATCGGACTACTATCGATAGAATATCGAATTCCGATCGATAGTCCACTATCGATCGGCAACACTAATTTGGATGTCGTTTGTGTGACAGAGACCAAGCGAAAGGGCAATGACACGACCGATTTGCCAGGCAGTCGTGTCGCTTTCTGGGCCGGCGTACCAGAGAGCGAGCGGGGCTGTCAAGGTGTAGGTGTTATTGTCCTCTCGATTGGTTAGTGCAGCAGTTGAATACAAGGCGATCAACCCGAGACTGCTTTGGGTTCGCTTCAAGCTGGGGTTAACAAGAGTATTCTTGTTAGTGGCGTATGCGCCAGTATCCACAGCTCTATTAAGCTAATACGAGGAGTTTTGGGAGAGTGTCAGGGATGTTCTAGGTAGCGTTAGAGGGAATGAAAAATTAATAATACGTGGCGATTTGAATCGGAACTGCGCGAAGCGGTTACGAGGGAGGGGGTGGGAGTGGTCAGTATGGTGACAAGAAAATAAATGAGACTGAAAAGCTTATATTGGAAATTTGCAAGAAAAGGAATTTGTTTGTGGCAAACACGACGTTTGAACACAAATAAATTCACATGTATACATGGGAGCGAGCGGAAGGGAAAAGTATGATTGATTTATTCCTAGTGGATCAGCGTATTCGAAGCCAAGTTATAGACACGCGAGTGTTTAGTGGTTCTGAGCTGGAAACAGACCATTATCTAGTCGTTGCTAGAATAAGGGGTATGTTTGCAGGTTGGCGTAACTACACAAGGTGTCCAAACTTGGAGTCGAATTATCGCATAAGAAACTAGAAGCTTCAAGATCCACCGATTAGAGAGGAATATAAAGAAAGAGTTTCCAAGAAGCTAGACAGCAGCGAATCTGGAAATGAAAGTATTGGAGTATGCTGGTAGAACCTTAGCGATTGCATGAAAGAAGCAGCAATAGAGGTATGTGGTAAAGGGAAAGAAGGAAGGCTTTACCAAAAACCGCGACGAATGGTGGGATGATGAAGTGGAAACTGCTATAAAAAGAAAAAAGAAAGCATGGCAGGATTATAAAGCCTCAGCTAAGGATAAAAGTATGAGAGAAATTAAAAAGAAACAGTATAAGCTACAAAATCACCAAACGAAAGTACTGATGAAGATGAAGCGTGAAAAGGAGAGAGAGAAAGAGAATGAAAGAGACGAAAGGTTAACAAACAACTTCAGAGAAAACACGTAGCTTTTCTGACGAGAAGTTAGTGTTTCTCGAGGTTGCTTTCGAAGGACGATGAAATTTTAACGGAAGAACCACACATTTTGCAGCGATGGGCGGAATTTTAGTCTCAAGTAACAGCGAAATGTTAAGTCTTGATGTAGCTGATGGCGAAATCAGTATAAAAGAAGTTGAGAATGCAATACGAAGTCTGAAATGTGGTAAGGCAGCGAGAGCAGATGGAGTTATTGCCGAGATGATCGAATATGGTGGGCCACGCATCTTGGACTTGTTCTGGTTTTTGTGCAATTTATGCTGGAAATCAGGGGAGATCCCAGATGATTGGCAAGGTGCGTTCATCGTGCCTCTGTATAAAGGCACGATGAAAGACTGCGCAAACCATAGGGCTATCGGTTTGATTAGCTTGGGTAGTAAAGTTTAAAAAAAAATAAAATTAAATTAGCTTCACGCTGTATCCCGCACACAGCAGGGTAGGCAGAGGGAACCTAGTGTTAAGACACTCCGTTCCCCACTTTCTGCCGAATTCTGGAGGCATTGAGTGTTGAGTGGCAGAACTCAACGCCGCGCTTAAACTCGACACCAGAGCGAAGAAATGGAAATATAAATTTAAGTAAATATTTCATCTCCTCGAGTGGGGATCGAACCCACAACCAGTCGGTTTTGCAGTCACACCTCGTGCCGCTGCGCCACGACCGGCCTCAAGTAGTAAAGTTTATGCTAAAATATTAGCGAGAAGAATGCAAGAGAGATCTGAAAGGCTGTTGCCCTGGATCTGGATGCCCAAGGAGGTTTTTTTTTTTATAGGAGGTTTGTTTTAACCAAAAAGTTTTCTGTGCTTTTGTAGACTTGGAAAAGGCGTTTGACAGAGTTGTAAGAGCGAAATTATGGACCTCGGTACAATGTGAGCGGGACCCTTGCTGCAGGCCGTAAAGTCTCTTTACAGAGATCACTCAGCCTGCGTGCGAGTAGGAGCTGGCGTGTCGCCCTGGTTTGACATCCGATCGGGTGTTAAACAAGGTTGTGCCATGTCAGCTTGGTTCCGGAGGGCAGCACACGATCGCCGCCTTCCGCCCTAATGAGCCAGAGGGCGGTCAGCTTGGGGAAGCTGGCCGCCTACTAACCTGGCCCCAGTAGTCGCGCGCAGGTTCTCCCGCGCGCTACTCCGAGCAGGCCGTCGAGGGTGACCACACACCCTTGACACCGCGACGTGCCTTGCAGGCTCCCGCCGCCGCGCTTCGCGGAAGACTATTGTCCCCGCGTCTCGCGGCCAGTGGCGGTCGAGGAGGAGCACCGTGAGATTTTAGTGGGTATTCGGACGGCCTACATCTGCCAGTCCGCAAGTCCCACATAACCCGCTCGAGTCCCCACTCGGGCCGGTATCCGTAACAGGATTTCCTCACGAAAAAAAAAATGTCAGCTTGGTTGTTCAATTTGTATTTGGATAGCCTGAGGTTAAGTTTAACCAAACAGCTGTTAGGCGAGCTCTGTCCTCTTTGGACATCCACAAGTCGAGCGGGCCAGATGGCATCTCTCCCTTAGTGCTCCGTTCCTGTGCTCCTGAGCTGACACCGGTGCTAACGCGTTTGTTTCGGCACTCTTACTCAGTCGGCTTTGTCCCAGACTCATGGAAGAGCGCTCTTATCCACCCGATCTCAAAGAAAGGCGATGGTTCCGATCCATCTAACTACAGGCCTATTGCTATCACCTCCCTGCTCTCAAAAGTCATGGAGAGCATTATCAATAGCCAGCTTTTGGTTTATCTAGAGGATCACCGATTGATTAGTGACCGACAATATGGCTTTCGCCATGGTCGCTCAACCGGTGATCTTCTAGTTTACCTTACCCATCGCTGGGCTGCGGCTATTGAAAGCAAGGGAGAGGACCTGGCAGTTAGTTTGGACATGGCGAAGGCCTTTGATCGAGTGTGGCATGAGGCGCTCCTGGCTAAACTTCCATCCTATGGGCTTCCCGAGAATTTATGCAAGTGGATCGCCAGCTTTCTCACTGGGCGCAGCATCAAGGTCGCTGTCGACGGTTTTTGCTCTAATCATATGCCCGTGAACACTGGCGTTCCCCAAGGCTGCGTGCTGTCCCCTACGCTGTTTCTTCTGCATATCAATGACATGTTAGAGGATTCTAGCATTCATTGCTATGCATATGATAGCACGGTGAACGCTGTTTACTCCGGCCGAGCAAGTCTTTCTCGGGAAAACGCGCGAACAGTGCCGAAATAAACTTGTCTCTTCCATTGAGGCATCCCCCAACAATGTCTCCTCATGGGGTGAAAGGAACCTAGTTCAGTTTAACCCCCTGAAGACACAAGTTTGCGCGTTAACCACAAAAAAAATCCCATTTATCGTCTCACCAGTCTTTCAGAACATTCCCCTTACAGCCGCGCCCAGTATCAGTATATTGGGCCTCAAAGTTTCGAGTGACTGCCAGTATCGCGATCATTTGGAAAGCAAGGCCAAGTTGGCCTCGAAGAGACTGGGGGTCATCAACAGAGCGAGACATATGGAGTACTGTTCTCATCTCTGGGCTGGTTCACCTCAGTATCAGCTTGAACCATTCGATCGCATACAACGTAGAGCCTTTCGAATCATTGGGGACCCAATAATCTGTGAAAGGCTTGATACTTTGGCTTTGCGTAGAGACGTTTCCTCGCTGTGCGTTCTCTATCGCATTTATCATGGGGAGTGTTCTGAAGAACTGTTTGACCTATTACCTGCCGCCGAATTTTCTAACCGCACAGTACGATATAAGCTGAAATATCATCCACACCACCTGGATACGTGGCAATCCACTACTGTGCGGTTTCGTAGGAACTTCCTTCCACGCACCACGGAACTGTGGAATGGCCTACCCGCGGCAGTGTTTCCAGGTCGATATGACATGAGTACCTTCAAAAAGCGTGTCTATCTCCACCTTAAAGGCCGGCAACGCACCTGTAGCTCCTCTGGTGTTGCACGGGGCCGTGGGCGGCGGTAATCACTTACCATCAGGTGACCCGAACGCTCGTTTGCCTTGTCCCTTTCCATAAAAAAAAAGCTGTCTCCATGGAGTGAAACAAAGTAATATGGGAGTGAAAGTTGGCCTGAAGTGAAAGGTGACCTGAATGTGAATTGCCTGCTGTACGCAGATGATGCAGTGCTTATTGCATCATCAGAATGCGAGTTGCGGGCATTGGTCACCACTCTGAAAGAAGGGTGTGAAAATAATGGTCTAAGCCTCCATGCGAATAAGACAAAGGTTCTGAAATTCATCTCAAGGTCATTTTTGAAAGAAATGAAGAACGGACGCAAAATCAGTGTAAATGGTAAAATATTAGAATAGGTGAATGAAGTGGTATATTTGGGAAGATTGTTCAGTAGAGATGGAAAATACGGGATGGATGTGGAAAGGCGTATTGCTGCCGGTAACAGGGTTAATGGAGCTTTAGCTGCATTGATGTGACGGCGAAACGTCAGCACACCTGCGCGTTTGGCCATACACAATGCAGTGTTGGTACCGACGCTGTTAAACGACAGCAAAACGTGGGTATTACAGAAGAAGAATGAAAGAAAGATGAATGCCGTGGAGAATCTCTTCGTAGGATTTGCGGAGTCAGCTTAGCCGATTGAATCTGTAATGAAGCGATACACAGAATGGCAGGTATTAGCGAGGATGTCACGGTGAGAATGAAGAAGAACACGCTCAGCTGATTTGGGCACGTCGAACGAATGAGTGATGAAATAATGGCAAAAAAGATTTATGATGAACAAGTGAGTGGTAAGAGAGATAGAGGGAGACCTCGGTTGACCTTCGAAAACACAGTATCAAAGATACTGGAGGAAAGTCATATAAAAAGCATGAGGACTCCCCGGAGGGTATGTATGAAGAGGTTGATAACAGTGGATAAGGCGAAAGAGGTATGTTGAGACTACGGTCTCGCTACGGCGTTTGGCGTTCCGTTCTCTCTGACTACCTCGCTAGGGATAAAGCGTGAAGCTAAGTTAAGTTATAAGTTATAACATTACATTTTGGTAAAAAATATTGCATAAATTTAAAACGGAGATAACGCGCTTTTTAACTAGCAAAGTCATTAATCACATTTTCAAAATCAATAGTATCGACTAGTTCATGTTCAATTGACATGATAGCGAGATTGTATTTTTCATTTTCATTCTCTTATTTTTCTTGAACATTCCTTGATTCTTGATTGAAAAAAAATTACAAGAATTGATCGTAGACTTTGTTGCCCCTTTCCATTTGTTGCCCGGTGCGACCGCACCGCTCGCACCCCCCCAGCTACGCCACTGTATTTAAGACCACTTTTGCATACACTTTTGTAAACATATATGTACAGGTTTTCCTTCTATCAAATCAAACTAATTCTACAGAACCTTAAATCACAACTTTGTATTATAGTACACTATATAACACTTCCCCGCGATCTCTGTGATATACGATGTATAATTTATCGATAAAATATATTGTAGACCATTGAATGGCCACGACTACACCCTCAACATTTTGATATCAAGTTACAAAATATTAAAAATAAGAATAAAAAAATGTTTTCATTATACGGCAGCGAAACGTGGGTATTATAGAAGAAGAATGAAAGAAAGATGAATGCTGTGGAGATGCGATCTCTTCGTAGGATATGCGGAGTCAGCTTAGCTGATCGAATCCGCAATGAAGAGGTACACAGAATGGCAGGTACTAGCGAGGATGTCACAGTGAGAATGAAGAAGAACGTGCTCAGCTGGTTTGGGCACGTCGAACGAATGAGTGATGAAAGAATGGCAAAAAAGATTTATGATGGAAAAGTGAGCGGTAAGAGAGGTAAGGAGAGACCTCGGTTGACCTTCGAAAACACAGTATCAAAGATACTGGAGGAAGGTCACGTAAAAAGCATGAGGACCCCACGAAGGGCATGTACGAAGAGGTTGATGACAGTCGACGAGGCGAAAGAGGTATGTAGAGACCGTAGCGTTTGGCGCTCCATTCTCTCTGACTACCGCGCAAGGGATAAAGCGTGAAGCTAAGTTAATTATATAGAAAGGAACGGAGTATGCGTTTAAAATAAGATATAATTTTTATGTACAAACGTAACTATATTCCTATTTATCGCTGTAAAAGGCTAACTCAATCTCAAGAATCCAAAATTGATTGTTTATACCAGGCTTTTTGTAACATTAAAAGTTTATTTGTGATGCTTAAGAGTCCAGTCGTGGCGCAGGAGCACAAAGTGTGACTGTGTGAAGAAGTAAATGTTTTAGTCTGTGTCTATATGCTAAGTAGAAGTGAATTAAAAGAAATTAATTATATGGAAATTGAGGCCGGCCGGAAAGGGAGACTGGGGTTCGATCCCCACTGGAGGAGATAAAATATTTACTTAAATTCATATTTCCATTTCTTCGCTCTGATGTCGAAGCAAAGCGCGGCGTGTAGTCCTGCCACTCAACACGCAATGCCTCCAGAATTCGGTAGAAAGTGAGGAACAAAGTGTCTTAACACTAGGTTGCCTCTGCCTACCCTGCTGTGTTGCGGGATACAGCGTGAAGCTAATTTTTTTTTTTTTTAAAGATTATCTAATAAATATTAGTAATAATTGTTAATTTGTCAATAGACCACATAGAAACAAGAACCATATTTCCATAATTGGAAAAAAAATCTGTAATTTGTGGAAAGCACAAATTTACAATTAAGTACCTCAAAATATGAAACATCTAAATTTTTTCATAATTTTAAAACTAAATAAAACGAATTTCGTTTAAAAAATTTAATACATCCCTGTAACTTTTAAAATGTGGTTAACTTCTATTCCATTTCTTATTTTATGGCCTGTTATGTGTGCCAGTAGAGCAGTTTATTTCGCCAATATCACATAGAATGGAAAAGGCACAATGAAGATAGATTGGTCCATTAAAAATAAAGAAAATATCACTTAAGAGACTGTATAAAATGTATTAAAGTAGGTCTAATTAGAAGAATAGAGAGAACAATTTTGAGATAATATGTTCATATTATTTTAAGTATATATGTAGGTAGAAAAGAAAATGAAAAATAAATTGGATTTTATAAATTTATTTACACCCTAATGTTCATTTTGCAGCCTTTTTGCCAGGTTTGGCAGTAGCTTGTTGGGCCTTAAGGACCTTTACGATCTTCTGTTCCTCAATGAGGAAAGCTCTGACAATGCGTTGTTTAACACACTTGTGGCAGAGCACTCCGCCATAAACTCGCTTCACAGTCTTTTTGCGATAGCAAAGTCTGGAACGTTCTGCAGGTCTGGCAGGTTGGATACCTCTGAGCTTGCTCTTGCATTGACCACATCTTGGGATCTTCTTGGGTTTCTTAACATATTGGTAGACCAAACGTCCACCTGGAGTTCTTACTCTGTAATAATAATATATTATAAATGATTAGTAATTTATCAAGTAGTAACTAAATCTTTTATAGTTTATGATTTGTGGCATCAAAATTAATTTTTATTTATATACTAGCGGACCCGGACGCGGCTTCGCCCGCTTGAACTATACGAATGCTTATTAGATATATTTATAAAATTGTTTTTGAAAATATCTAATTTAAATGAAAAAAATTATAAGTAAACGTAATCATATTAAAATATTAATAAAAAAAACTAAACAAAACCAACTACATTATTAATATCATCAAAGTAAAATAAATATTTAAAAGAATTAAAATTAAATGTGTTGTGCTATGTTTTAGCAAGTGCATGTGGTTATTTACATAATACTTAAATACAATAAAAAATGTTATATTTTTTGTCTCTGTCTGTCTTTCTATTTCCCCGAGCTAATGTCCAGAATAACTGAACTAATGTTTATTGGACTTTCAGTGATCAATTTTACTGATTTACCCGGGAACCGACCAGGCGCTCTGACCACTAAGCCATACGTTCTAATCGAGCTACGTCGAAATTTTTATACGTTTTCTAAATAAGTATTTTTCTTTCCTAAGTGTGAATTACACTTTAAAAATGTTTAAAAAAAAAACCTAAATACTACATTAAATATGATAAGTTTTACGAGCAATATCAAATAAAATCCCAAAAAACTAAAACTATAATTTATTATGTGTATTACAACGGTATAGATAACTATCCAACCGAGATGAAATAACCAGCAATTCTTTCCTTAAATAATAAGTGCTTAAATAATATTATGCCGATGCCGCGCAGGGCCGCAACTTACACCACACTAAGAAATTTATAAAAATCTAACTAATCTACTACTCGAATAAGCGAAGAACCAAAAAAAAAAAATTAATTATAAACAGCAAATAATTACATCAAAATTAACAGTAGTTCGAAAATGTATGAAAATTTACAAAACTGTCAATGTCATCTGCCCGTTTGCGTCGGTCATACTATGCCGCTCGTAGGCTAGGTCATTTTGAATCAGTGACATCTTCTTAATTATTTATTAGAATGTTATACAGTAAACTATAATTTCAATCTAGATGAAATGCTAAAAGTGACTATTATATTCATTTTCATAAGGATCAATAGCAAATTATAGAAAATACATACAATAAAAACCCGATAAATATAAAGTAAATTAATTAAAATGGTTACTTTTGCTCAACCTTCATTGATAAACATGGTATGTGTATCGCGGACTTTTTTAAACATTAAAGAACAATATTTTTGTAAAACATTGGTTTCATGTATCTCATAAGGTTGAGTCAGCGCACGCCTTGTATGCGTTAAGCTCATTTTGGGTGACGTTTTCTTATAACAAACAAACTTTGCGAGCCGTTGCTTAGCAACGGTCGGTTGTTATTAACATGGCGGAATAAATTGTCTGTCAAACTAAAAGGTATTTTAATATATTAGTATATATCGACAGTATTACAAATATGAGAAAAAGAAGTAACCTATGTTCATCCGAAGATCCTAGAGTATCTCTTTATGAGTGTTTTATCACAATTGAATTAGCGGTTTGGCCCTGATTGCGTAACAGACAGACAGACAGACAGACAGACAGACAGACAGACAGACAGACAGACAGACAGACAGACAGACAGACAGAGTTACTTTCGAATTTATAATATAGGTATGGATAACTGCAAATACTTTAAGTTTTAATTTTTTAACACAAATTTTTGGGCAATAAAAATTATCTTTACCAATATATCCATTCTATACCATTTTATAGAAAGGAAATATATCAATAAACAAATGCATGAAAACATTTAATTCCTCTTATGCTATACTAAGTACAACAATAAAATAATATTACACTACATTATTTACGATAAAAGGCAAATAATTTTGTATAATGTGTAAGATATGTTGTTAAGGAAATGTATAATATTTTGTATCTCAACAGCTCCTCTAGTATTATGAAACATGTGTAGCAGAGTAATTATATCTTATACAACTTCATAATATATGTTTTTACACCTCCACACTGCAGCCCACAATAAATAAGATAGGCAATAAGATAATATTACAACATTCCATTCTTTGCTTTCTGTTCAAATTTACATGTTGTGTGCCTGAACTAAATACCACATCAAACACGAGAAATAAAAATACATAACCACTGTACCTATTATTAGGTCTATTATTATTTGTCAAAAATATTAATAATTGTAACATATAGTTGTGATATTTACTATAAATTTTAATAACATGTGAAAAATTGTAAATTAATAGCTATGGGAAGACTTTCCTGTTAGTGGCTAATTGATGAAATGGTTCACTAACATTATATGCACGGGTAATGTAGGTTAACATTTTAAAAACTCATTTTTTCTACTATGTTAATAACATAAATCTGAATTGTTGCTAAATATTTGTATATTTATTAATTCATTGTGTCTGAACTTAATTACAGAATTAATTAAGTTCACATACACACAGACTTTTTGTTATAGTTTTAATAAAGTTAAATGAACATGAGCAAATATTGAATTTAAAAAAGAGTGAATTTGTTCAACTATAAATTCACAATTGTGTACTTTTTGTCACGTTTACAATAAACTTAAAAATATATAAACTTAAAGATAAAGTAAGCTATTTTAATTTTTCAACTTAGGTTATAGCAGCTAATACCGCTAGTTTTAGGTTATGTTTATAAGCATTATTTAATGAAAGTCTAGACTTTAATGTATTGTACAAATACCGATAAACAGCTTTATAAATCTTCGTACGTACAAATTTAAAATACTTTAAATATATTTTATACTCACATTCTCCTCTGATTTGACTTGGTGTTGTACGACAACCGTCGCCTAAAAGTAAGACGCTGTACCATTTTCAAGCTGAAATATAAAACAAATTAGGTGTAACAAACACTAAACTGTTTAATTCACCATAACACTAATAATATTTCCTTTAAATAATATACGATTTAATTTGATTTCTTTTGACTTGGGCAAAATCCGTACCTTTTTGACAGCTGTTAACAAGAAAAGAATAACAATACTTTCCTATGGTAACATTTTGTTTCAGTCTGTTTTATTTGAAAAAAATATTTCTGTCAATTTATTTTTATACTCAAATAATAATTTATTTTATTCAATTTTAACTTTTATATAATTCAATTATTTAAATATTTGCCTTTTATTATGAAGATAATTTTTTTATAAAAAATATGTAAAACAATCAGAACACCACCACTAGATTATAAAAAACACCTTACAAAACGAAATAATCCGTTTAGATTCAATTTATTTTTGACAACATATTTTAAATACAAACTTTTGAACTTTAAAACTTTCAGCATGAATTAATTATATTTAAATAACTTAATTTTAAAAATAAATTCTTAGTTAAAAATTTCTAGCAACGAAAACGTGCTTATAATTTGGAATTTTAGTGAGTGGCAACATTAATTACAAGGTTAGTAAAATGGCTGCCGCTGTGTGATGTTTTTGGTGTTTGTGTTTAAATTTTGAGATAAATCGTGTTTCTTAGTGAAATTCCTCAAAAATGGGTAAGTAAGCTTTAAAATGTCTTTAAAATACAATTTTATAATGTATATACAAGTATACAAATTATTAAGAGTCTAGTCATTGACATTCCATAGAAGATAACAGATGTCTTTTTCGATCAAAACATGAAATACTTCAATAATATAGTATGAATAATAATTTATAACTATAATGAATCTATTGTATTACTTACATTTGATAAAATAGATCGAAATGTTGTGTACAATAGTAAATTGTGTGTCTGTTTTCGTGAAGATAGTATATATTTTGTTATTAGTCTTATTTGACTTTAAGCACATAATATAATTCAGAGGTTCAGTTTTAAAAATATTGCCTGTAATATTATATGTTTAATGTTATTCCTTTTTGAATATTCTATTATTTGTAAAATTTTGAAAAAATATATAAATCTAACTCCAAGTGTTTAGTTTGTGCTTTTATCAATAGATGTCAGTAAAAAGATATGCAGGAGTTTAATTAAAATGTGATTTTTAATTAAATTTAATATTTTTTTTTAATATATAGGATTAACAACCATTTCGTTATACTATATAAATTTTAATGTGCTCTGCATAAACTTTTTAGTATTGCTTATATTTTTAATATGATATTTATATTTTCTTTTCATGTTATATGTTACCATTACCAAAATTTTCAATGGTGATTTCAGTCAAATCCTTTTTTCTAGTGTTATTATAAAGGTGAAAGTTTGTAAGGATGGATGTTTGTTCCACTTTCACACGAAAATTACTAAATGGACTTTGATGAAACTACAGTAGTATACTTTATACATCAAAATTAAATATTATATGCTAAAAGTTATGTAAAGATTTTATATAATTTGGCTATAATAAAAAAATATTATTAAGCAGGCAATACTATGTTTGATCACTAGTAACAAATATAAATTTGAACCCAACAGCTTCTTGATATGATACATATATAAGTAAAAGTAACTGGGACTTGTTTATAGACTTTTAAAAATATTTAACCAGTTATTAAAATAAATGTTTTCATTCTGGTAATGATGTTAATAGTTCACATTACTAGTATGAGAAAAAAAAATATTATTTATTTAAAATTTGCATTTTATATGTCTTATAATAAAATATATAAAGACATAAAATGTGTAATTTGTTTATAATGTAAGGGCAAATAGTAATTATAGATTGTAATATATTTACATAATTGTATCCAAACACTTCCTATTTATTAATTATCTATTTATAATCTCATTACTTTATCAAAGTGATATTAATAATTAAAAATTAATTTTATTATATTGACTGAAACCCTTCCTGAAAACACTTCTTTGAACCTGTTTAGTAGAGGTTCAAGAGTAGTTAACATTTTTATATGAATATTTTAAAATATTTACCTTTATAACCGTGAAAACTCTTTAAAAAATTGCATATTGCTTAACTTGTGAAGTTGTTTCATCTTCACTTCTACCATATTATAACAAAAACTTATTGAATAATTTTTCCCCTTATTTCTTTCTACTAAAAAAGAGATATTGTTCATTATTTTTACTTCCTTAACCAATTTCTAAAATCAAAGCTTACCAGTTTGATATATAATGTATGTGATATTATTTGTATTGGATAATATTTGAGTATGACATTTAGGCTTCTAAGGGACATGAGCTTGAAACTAAAAGCCATATTGAGACCAAGAATTATTTTATTTTTAAATAGGAATAGGAATATATCTCATATATTATTCCCATTATTTCCAACTTTGGGAACCATTCAAGTTTAATTAATTGGTAAACTAGTAGTTACCAAGATATCAGTATTTTGTTACTGTGTATTATGTAGATTATTCATAGTTATTTTGATTAATTTAAAATTGATATTTTTTTTATTAACTTTTTGAATTATGCTCAACATGTTGAAACACATAAAAATCTAAAACAATATTTAATAAGGAATAATCACATAAACTAATAAAAATTGTTTTCCTAAAATATAATTTGGAAAATACATATATTTCACTATACCAAATGAGATAATAATCTAGCAGTTAACACATTTTAATAGCATCATCTAATTTTAGAATGTAGAAGGACTTTAATGTGGATTTTCCTTTAATCTCGACCTATCGGTCGTAACGAATCCGGAATTCGGCTTCAACGTGTATATAACCGACGCGCGAGAACGTACGCAACCCGCCATGTTTCATTTGAGGTGTCAGAAATAAGCTTTTATAAAATGTTCAAAGGAGCTTAGGTTATATGTTAAGTGTAGAGTGGGTAAACTATTTGGTTAAACCGGATAATCCTGTTGTTCTCCCTCATCATAGCAGTTGTCTCTCGCACGTTTAATTTCAAATATAGCCTAGGTTCACATAATTCTTCTTATTTAAAAACTGATATAACAAGGTCCAGCCCTGTTTTATCAGTCTTGTGATGGGAATGGGAAATAAAAAACTTTCAGTTATTAACTTTTTTATGGATTATGATCGAACCCATGACCATCTTTTAGGTAAGAATTCTTTTTTGAAAACGTGATAAACTTTTCTTAATTTTAGGTAACCGTCTAATAAAATATATTTCCTGTTGTAAGTGTAGAGTAATATTGAAAGAATTTTTTTTATTAAACATACATTTTTGTCCAACATTCTAATATTTCATGGTCGCCGCTCTCGAAGGCGAGAGAGGACTTGATTCGGGGAATCGTTCGACATTGAGATGGGTCATTTTGTAATAACAATAGCATGCGTTTAGGGTTGCCAATGCTGCGTACGTAAAATTTTATGTTTACGCTATTTGAAAATACTGTGGAACACAACGCCGCGTATTATCTTGTCACAAGGAATTATATTATGTCGTAAAAGTCCTAAACTATGTTATAAATAACCGAATGTGCTTTTGAAAATTACTAAGTAATATACTTATTTAGAAAACGTATAAAAATTTGAACTTAGCGGCTCTTTGGAAACTGTCTACTTCCTTTTTGAAAATGGTTTTCAAAGAGGGTTCAAATCCTGCTACGTTCAAATTTTTATACGTTTTCTTATTAAGTATTTTTCTTTCTTAAATGTGGAATAACACTATAAAAATGTTTAAAAACACAAAGTAATATTTTAGTTCAGTTGTAACATTTATAATACCAAAAGATTTTGTGTCGTCTAAAAGTTATTAGATAAATCACAATATTAAACTCTACGCCTATTGCACTGTTCAGGAATATTTAAAGGATGAAAATATGTAAATTTAATATCAATTTAAAATAAATGTTGATATTGTAAATAGTAACTATTGAGGTTCTTGCTGGTTTTTATCTGCAGAATTGACGCCGAGCCGGTCGAAAAAAAAAAAATCGGCAGTTTTCCCCCTATGATGTAATTAAAAACAGTGTGTTGTAATTAAAAACAGCCTGAGGAAACTCAAACCACAAGTACAGTGGATTACGTCGAAATAATTAACTTGATGTAATATAGTGTATAGTAAGCCCCCTTAGTGATTTAGTCCACTATCCAACACAAAAAAACAATTCAAACCAGTAGTTCCTGAGACTAGTCCGTTCAATCAAACTAACTGTTCAGCTTTATAATCTTAGTATATTTTAGAGCTCTTACATCGTAATTAGTTGAAACTATTTATAAACATTCGAGTAGGTTGTTGAATAATATTATAAAGCGTAACGTCTCATTTAGTCCATTGTTTATTTTTAAACCAAATATTTCGTGAATCATTGCTTTTTATAAAATGTTGATTGTATTACTGTAGTTTATCAATGAATCGTTTTACTAAAAATATAAATATATATTACTAATTAATTAACTTTAGTTTTTAGGTATTTGAGAATCATTTCAATCTTAAAGCAAATAAATCAGTATATAAATTTCTTAAACGTTATTTTTTCAGTAAGGATTGCATTGAAAAATATTTAAAAAATATTTAATCCGAAATCTTTTAGAGTGGTCAACCCTAAACAAGAGGTTGTTGTTTTTTCCGCGTCAGGCTCGCGCCGACTCCGCGCGACAATGCTCGCTCCTCAACCTGATTATACTATTGTTCCTACACGTCTCGTACATATTATATAGGCCTTTAGGGTTTTCTTTTATATAATTCTTATGTTATATATATTATAACGTCGTAAAGGATAGTTTGTGGTCTGTGTGGGGTTCAAGTTCAGAAGTCTACGAATGTTACTTACTGATAGACATTTTTTTTAATCTTCCTATAACCATTTATATAATTTATTTTGAACTTATTCTCTTAGTTTATATATTAAATATGACACAAATGAAAAGATAAAAAACATTAAATTAATATTTACTTTTTCTACAATTTTCCGTCTTTGTTTTTTTTTATAATTACATGCTTCGCATTCGCACCGCATTTTATGCAGTGACGTAATTCAACCCCACTATTTTCCCAGATCAGAGATAAATTATTTTTAAAAACTTTATAAAATATGGCACGATATCATTCATTCATTATATTTTATTTATTCATTCACATTATAATGTGAGAAGTATCTGAAACGAATGTATATCCATAGCATTTATTAATAAAAGCAGATAATATTATATATAGTCTATTGTAAAGCCTCACACAACATCTCATTAGTTGGTTTTCAGTGCGTAGGATGAAAAATGACTAGATATTGGCGTCCTACGCTCTGTGATGCCAATGGGAATGATAATGTTACTGTTTAATTATATTTTGCAATTATGTATATGTATTTATTGCGGAAAGTAAAGGATTTTTTTTTGTTTTTAAGAGGAAATTTTGTGTTAAGGCCCTCCGTTTTCATGCACATGATTTTTTGTACAAATTAATATCGGCACGTTTTTTAAATTACAGAAATGTATTTTTTTCCAAATAATATTATGTTATTAGATTCTTATTAATCTAATGGATTATTGGGATTATATAGGCTACAATTTTATTAATCTATCAATTTTATTCAATTTTTTTTTTATTTATTTAATTTGTATTTATATTGGTTATTTAAATACATTTTTATATTACATTTTTCAATAATCAAATTGATAAATAATAGAGTATGGCTATCATTTGTCCTAACTGTACTAAAGGAAATGTGTCTGCGTGTATATTTATATTTTTGTAAAATTACACGAACATAACGATTTGTATTAATTTCACGCATGTCCAATTAATGGGGAAGGTAGGAAGACAATAACGTTATACAGCCTTTTTCTCCATAATTGGCCCATTTCTGTAAGCGAGACCGTTTTGGGTTTGATTCTCACTTCGGGGAATGTAATTTTTTTAGTTTCCCTCTCTGAAAATCAGACAAAATGGCGTTCACGCATTGTGTTGGGAACTATCCAGTGAGTGGGGAACGGAGTGTCTTAACACTAACATTTCGCTCCGCCTGCTATTTAAAAAAAAATCTCTATCAACCCTTGTATCTGACTCGAAAATAAGTTTAACAAGAGTCCTGCGAGGCGCGAGAAAATAACTTTCAAATAAAAACCGATTGAGGCAATCGTGCAGACAATTAGGCTGGGATAACATATCCATTCTCAATGGTCATTTACTTCAGCGGGACGAATTGGAAACTGTCGGTAATGTGTTCGTGTAATTGTAATACCTTCGCCGCCAGATTGTGATGTTTTTTTCTTGTTTTTTAAGCTTTGTTGTCGATTTTTCAGCGTTTATCTTGTAAATTTGTTTAGTTTTATTGTTGTTCTTGGTGTTTTTGACTTTGGTTTGCTGATCAAAAGGTTTTACTTTGATTAATAATTTAATAATGTCAAATTTTACTTTTATATCAATCTGATAAGATATACATATTAGATTATTACTGAGTCCAGTCATCTTCGGTAACATCTTATAAGACATGCTTATTCGTGTTCTCTATGTTCACAAAACATTTCGCTTTCCTGCTTTTGTTTTATAGCGGAGTCGGCAAGGAGAAACAAGTGTTAAAATATTCCATTATTTACTTTCCACTCAACTTAGAAATATTTACGCATTCAGTTGCAGAAGTTACGCCGTTTATTAACCAGATCGTGGAAATCAAATGAAGGAATAGCTAGAAACTATTATATATAACCCAATTGCGTTGGCTTTATAATTTTTTATAGTTGGTGAAACTATTATATATAACCCATGGCTACGGTAAACAAAATTTACCGCAAAATAGTAAGTTTCAAATAAGATTCTAACTCGCAGGTTGAACTTATTTATATTATCACCCTGGTAACAAATGAAAAGTGGCTTTAAGTTCCTCTACTCAAAACGAAAATTATACAGTGGGAAAGAGAATGTCTTAATACTAGGTTTCGTTTGTTCACACAAAAAAAATTATAAAAATTTACCTACCTTTTTTTATTTTTAAACATTTTTAAAGTGTTATTCCACACTTAGAAAAGAAAAATTTCGACGTAGCTCGATGAGAACGTATGGCTTATGGGTTTCCAGGAGGCGCGGGTTGGAGTCCCGCTACGTTCAAATTTTTATACGTTTTCTAAATAAGTATTTTTACCTACCTTTTTTGACATTTATACTCGATCTTTATGGTAGTAGTACTTCTTTATTATATTGATAGTCGCAAGGCAAGTACTTTAGTTTGTGAACTCCTTCAAGAGACCTTCAATCATGTTCATTCGAATGACAATACAACGTTTTTTTTCTATTGTAAATCGATACTGATCGACCAATATCCGACGATCGGCCGGCTAATGGCTCATTGAAATGGAGGAGGACGATGTCATGCGATAGATGGTACTTAAAGTAGATGACTTGTCATATTGCTTGTGGTCACCTTTTTTTTCCAACGTGAGGTTAATAGCATTAGCCCTATTGACTTTTACAGTGATACTGGGTGGGCAAGGAAGAGGATACTCTGGCCTTAGAGTCCTGCGTGGCTGTTCGTGGTGACGTGAAGGTCAACTCAAACTTAGGCTTATGGCGATTGGATGTGGTTACTATATCTAAGGCTTATTAAACCGCAAATTGGTTTTGAGACGATTGGAAATGTTATTGAGACGATTTACTTTTTTAAATTGAGTTAATAAAAGAAATGCTTTCAAATTTTATAAAATTTTTGTGTATAATATAATATTATCTTTGTTTATTTATATTTTTTTCTAAAATACTATTTTATGTATGTATTTTGTTAATAGGACAAAAGCTTGTGTAGAATATTAACTAATTTTAGAATATTTAAAACAATAATTTGTTATAATTAACGCATAATAATGTTTAAATATTTTTGTATCGTTAAAATGAATTTAGTTATCAAAATGTATAGGTATATCAAATTTATTATATCCACTTTGCATATCTTCCCTATTTAATGATACCATAATATCTCCAAGATTCATTTGTTATTGGTACAAACAGACCTATTGAAACAAATATATTACGCCGTTCTTCGTGTTACTTTATCTTCAATCCTACGGCACCGAAGATAATGCAATTTTGATTAGAAAATTACTGGATAGGAATGCGTATATTTTTATATACCAAGGTCGAAATTTTAAAATACACTAAATATCGGAATGTCCACATCTTGGTTTACGTCACGAATACATACGAGTACGACTCACACTCATTTGTAGCGTACAAATTCACGTATGTTTACGTGTCGACGACCCTAACACAAAATACTAAGAATGTATTGTTTCAAACACACAATCTAGGGCGTTAGCCCTCTGAAATGAGTTATTTGTAACAATATGTACGCTTCAAAATTATAAACATCGTATCGCATTCCGCTCGGATTTCCTTACGAATTTTGAAAAACATTACTCATGTTTGCTGGATATTTGGTGATGTATCCGATTTTATGCGTAAGTCGTTGTGGCGTCATTGGAATAGTTATAGCATTGTTCATAAAAGCTCAAAATTATAACATGATTTTGATAACATCTTATTACATTTTGTGATTAAAAGTGGAAATGAAAATTAGTAAATAGTTATAACTTACAGTTGTAAAACATTTGTTTTTCTGATATACAACATTGTGTTCAGTTCCGTGCTATCTGAATTAAATCCAAGCACAGGAAATGTGGGCGTGCGCTCACAAGTATCATTTATTACGATCACAGTCTACGATTAAGTACCTCGATTAATTGATAGGCAAAACAATGTATGTAAATATTATTTATCAGCGCAAATGAAATTATAACTTTGCTAAATTTGTTTGTTTAATATATAAATCATATTGTGTTAATATAGTTTTAGCTTTATTTTAATAAGAATTTTACTACAATTCCTAAACAGAAATGATATCTAACCAGAACGATAAGATGAACGTACGTTTTATTATAGATGCGGTTTACTTGAGGAATTTTCAGATGAAGAAATAAAGATAAACCCCATTTTAAATGACGTAGTCGTCAACTAAGGAATGGGCAGATTCGTTTCCATGTTAAAGATCGTATGCCGTACATCAAGATCCTAAGATAATCCTTATTTATTCATTCTAATTAGATGGGTTCAATATAACACAGGGCTCGCTTAAAAGTATTTATTTAAGGATCTCCCATGAATTTCTACGATGTTAAGCTCTACTTAATGGCCCCTTTCCGTCGCCGTTTGAAGGGTTACAGCCCTACAAAAACACCAAGTTCATACTCTGTTATGTGGTTCAGTGTTTATACAATATTCCTTTCATCTTTTCGGGCAATAACTTTTAGTATATCTACTATGTGTACATTTCGAAGTACATCAAAATATTTTTTTTTCACATTGATTTCATTCCTCGAACTGATTATGTAGAGTTTATCCTACAAGCGAACTGACACGATACAAATTTCATATCGTACTTGTGCGTGCAACGAACGTTGAATTTCTTTCTGTCTGAATCGCTCGACTATTGCCTGCAATTTGTTCGTACGTGCGAAGAGGGATTGCCTTTCCTAATTGCAGTTTGTGCGCTGCACCGGCTGTTGTGTTCACGTTGCATCATTTTCATTCTTCGTTTTTAATATATTTCTCGGAAATGCTATTTGGTGACCGTTCTTTGGTATTCTTTAATGTGATCGAAGTTAAATGATATTCCGAATGCACCTACTCATACGCTAGCAGCAGTTTCCCATGTATCCATTTAAGATTTTATAGAATCTTGATAATTTGTTATCCTATTAAGGAAGTGTGCGGTTGTAGATATGAAGCTTATAAGGTATGAAAATAGTTGCCGACGTTGCGGATTGACTCTGAATGGCGAACGCCGAGGCGTGCTCGGGCTTTGGTTAACTCGATGGGGTACACGTCGTTTTTTGTCGGTCGGGCGTTGCAAACGAAATTATGCCTCGTTCGGCGCCGCGCGGCCGTATCCACTCTTCTTTTTACGTGCTCCGCGTCGGATTTTATTATTTTTATTTAACACCTGCGCCCAGTAATCTGTATTCGACGATCTCCCGAACGCTTAACTCTTTTTGGTCATGTTTTTGTGTCGACTCGACCAATTTATAGCGTTGGTGTTTTGTTCACCAAAAAGTGTCGTTTAATTTTTCCATGTTGCTCCGTTAACAATCGATTATATTCAGTTTTGATTGTCTTTTTGGAGTCCTCCGTTCTCGAGAATTGATACGTTTTGTTATCATTGTTTATAGAGTTTGCTAACTAGCTATACTTATATATCAATGTCGTACGTAACTAAATCGGTGCTGATACTAATGTTTCTTAGTTAATTGACCCGCAGCTCATGTTTACTGCGTGTAATTGTCGTCGTCTTTGGGCACGGGGGCAGCGCTGGCGCCGTCTGACCTTGTTATTTAGACGCATTAGATTTTGCATGTCAACTTGTGGCGATAGGCACAAAATTGAAATACAAACATTCAACGGCCATGATGTTATATATGTTGTAAACAAATAACAGTATAAATTTAAGGACGTCGTGGCGCGACAAAGTTTTGACTTGATTCCCACTGGGGGAATGTGTTATCTTTGTTCCTCCGCTCCAGTAAAAAGACTATACGTAGCGTTTAGTTCTTTCATTCAATACACAATGTCTCGGAAATTGGGGTGGTGCGTGGGGAACCGAGTGTCTTCACTCTTTATACTAGGATCGCTCTGTCTACACTACAAAATAAAGGGTATAAATGAAGCGCAAAATTAATAACATGTTATCGTCAATTTGGAATAAAGTTAATTACTGTACGAAAATATTCAATGAATTCTCACATGTAGATAGCATGTCCTTTTTAGTATGCGATAGGAATTTTTGGCTGCAATTAGTAAAGTTAAGTTCGTTTTGTTGAAATTTCTCAGAATATTATCTCGTTTAGATATTTAATAAAGAAACTTTCTTGTGTGTGTGACCTCGTGTTATCGTCCACATTTCAATTAAGCGTGCGGTAGTATTTTATTTATAATGAATAAGTCATATACTAGCTATAATTAATAAGTCATATAACTATTATTAGATGAGGGACTGGGTTACTTACACGTGTAAGTGATTCCGGTGCTGGGTAAGAATGGAGTTAATGCTGTTGGGTATTTTTAAAAAGGTTATTGAGGTATTAATACAGCGTGTCTTTTACAAGAAGAAGATAGCTGATAGTCTGATTGCAAACGATGATCGTAAAATAGAACTTTACTTTCTGGTTATACCGGGCTTAAAGTCTGGTTTCCACCTCGAAAGAGAAATCAGCTAAACTGAACTCCTTTTAAATGAAAAAGGTTTACAATTCTCTGCTATGCGGAAAAATGTCATCACATAAATAATTATATTTATATTATTAAATTTCTTATAGTATACTGGAAAAGAAAATATATTTTCACTTTTACTTTAATATTAAATCATATCCACGTTTGCTGCGTACATCAACGCGGTGGGCCGGAATTTGGTGTTATCACTTAACACGGTACTAATCTCGTGTTTTATAAAGTTAATCCATACAAATATGGCGTGTAATTAATAATACTATAAATAGAAGGGAAGTATGCTTATCGTCAAAAATAAGCCTAAGTATTTATGCCACCTCAAAATGTTGGGTAAGCTTACCCCAATAATTTTGTAATAATCCCTCGATAATGTATCATAAAATATTATACGTAAATACCTCTTATTTAGGAGATTTTGAATTGATCACATTCTTTATGAGTATTTGAGAAATAATATATATTGCCTAAATAATATATTGAATTAAATACTTCTTGATGCCAGTAGTGGCGCAAGTGCACAAGCGCGCGACTGTAAACGTGACAGGTTATGGTTCGATTCCGACTCGGGGGAACTAATTATTTAATATTTTTAATTTCTGGCAATAGTAACGAAGCAAAGTACGGCCTTCAGTTCGGCATTTCAACACGTAATGTCTCTAGAATTCGGCGACAAAATGGAGAACGTAAGTGTTTTAATGGAAACGGAGTGTGTTAACACTAGAGTCCCGATTACCTTCCGCTTGCTCTGCTATGTGAGCGACACAGCGTTAAGCTTGAGCAGTGTGAAAAAAAAAATATATTAAGAAACGATGAAGATCACAATGCTTTGATACCAATTCGATATAAATTTAAACAATACAACAACAAACAACAGTCTTTAAATTATATTCGGTATGCCAGACACAAAATGAACTTGTTTCATAAATTTTGTTGTTATTTTTTTTATTTAATTAAGTATGTTTAAACCAAACGGGTCTTATGTGATACAAATTCTTATGTACGTAAACGTCAAATTCTTATGTATTTATAAATTAATATTATTCGAGATTAAAATTGCCTTGTTCTAGTTCAGAGTTTTCGGTATTGGGGTGGGCCATAAAGAGCTTTTTTATATCTTTTATATAAAAAAAAATGTGTTTAAAAATGCAAACGACTTTGTGCTCACACGCAAGGTATGTGCGCGCTAAATGCGATGGCAATAAATGCGACAAATGTCACTTTCGTGGCTTGGATCACACTCGGAGAAATGAATTACTTTTATTTCCTTGCTTTGATAACAAGACAGCCTGGCCTTCAATTTCGCCCCTAACTTATTGTAAGATAGGGGTGAAATTGTCTTTACAATTCTGCTGAAAGTGGGAAACCGAGTGTCTCTTTACTGTATTTCCTATATAGACCTGCTGTATATATAAATATTTTCGAATGCCATTACAATATATACTTACATAAAAAATAAAAAAGCAGACTCAACATGCAATGCCTCCAGAATTTGGCGGAAAGTGGAAGTGGAAACTGGAAGGCGGAAATGTCTTAATGAGAAAGGAGTGTTAACACTAGGATCCACGCTCCCTCTGCTTACCCTGCTATGTGCGGGATACAGCGTGAAGCAATAAAAAACCAGACCTAAACGAAAAACATAAAAGAAAAAGATCGACCCCAATCCGGCTCAACCGATAAACGGCGCGCTACTGTTAAATTACAAAATTACGGTCAGCTCATATATGGGCAACCAAACGCTAATGTCGAGATGGGTTTCCGACGTTTGTTATTATGTCTTCTATTGAATTATTGATATGATTTGGTCTTTTTTAGGTATTTTTCTATAAATGATTTATGATTCTACTGTTACAACTTTAGTTGATAGGTAATGTCTTTAGGAGGAATTGCTTTTAGGAAACTTTTATAATGATTTGAATTAAAATATTACAAAATCTTTTATGATTTTATGTATTACATAATTATCTTTTGCTTAAAAATATAATGTCAAGATAATAAATACTAAAGGAAACCTTTTATAAGAGAACAGTAGCGCTAACAAGGCTATATCTTAAAATTTTTGATAAAAATGTCAACTCAGTCAGCTAATTTATCTTTATGTTTCAAGTTCGATTCACAAAAATTTTTAAGGTTAATTAAAGATGTTACAAAAATGTACACATTTTTTTTAGTACTATTGACAATGCCAGAAAGAGGATCTCTGTCCGTCTCTCATCCGAATTCGAAACACTGTTTTGAATGGCGGAACCCAACGCCGCAGTTTATGTTGTATTCATTGCTCTAAGTGAGTATCGGAACCACAACCATCGGTTTTACTGTCAGACGCTGTCCCATTGCGCCAACATAGTCTATAGAACATTATTATTTTTATTTTCAAGTGGTAGAGATTTCATATTTTGTGGAATTGAGGAGAATGAAATCCAAGCCATTCGATATGCTATTTTTGGATTTAGATTTTTCGCTATTTTTTTTTGAAGATGTTATATTAAAAGTGTAATTATTTCGCTTATATTGAACCTACGACGAACACATTAACATACACATAAACGATTTAGACACTAAAACGTCCAAATGTATAATATTCAAACTTTGTATATATATTTTATGGCCTATTAATATTAGATTTTGAAATGCGAGTCTACCTGTTACGACTCGGACGGCTCCAATAATCGGTATTCCGATCCCATATCGAATTATAAAACGAAATAAATATCATTGTGAAAAAACTCGACTAGTGGCGCCTGGCGTACGCCGCCCAAACGACCCGTGCGGTCACAAAGGTCCCTAGTCCGTTCAAAGAAGGCATATAATCGCGTTTCGTATCGATTTTCTTTATTCGATAGTCATATAAATCAAATTCTCCACTGAGCTCTATGAACGTGTGTGTTTTTACACAAGCGTACGTCCTCGGGGTGTATAAATACAGTATTTTACTAAAAACTGACAGTTGGTGAACGATTCCTATATTTTATTAATACGGGTCGGCCCTTCGTGATTCTTCCAACACATTAGCTTGTTTTATTGTTGCATTAATTAATGCGTTTGTTCATAAGTCGTAAATAAATGTAGTGAGTAAATGACATTTTTTGTATTTTTAAATTTTTTTGTAATATTGGTATGTAGGCCAGTCATGGCGCAGGGCCACAAAGTGTGACTGCAAAACCGACTGGTTGTGGGTTCGATCCCACTCGAGGAGATGAAATATTTACTTAAATTTATATTCACATTTCTTCGCCTTGGTGTCG
The DNA here is from genome assembly GCA_021202915.1 of Heliconius himera. Taxonomy (NCBI): domain Eukaryota; kingdom Metazoa; phylum Arthropoda; class Insecta; order Lepidoptera; family Nymphalidae; genus Heliconius; species Heliconius himera. The sequence goes on from JAJHJA010000339.1 coordinate 120,376, forward strand.
AAGGCAAAGCGTGGCGTTGAGTTCTGTCACTTAACACGCAAAGCCTCCAGAATTCGGCAGAAAGTGGGTAACGGAGTGTCTCAACACTAGGTTCCCTCTGCCTACCCTGCTGTGTGCAGGATACAGCGTGAAGCTGATATTTATTAACCGACTAGAACCCCCCGCTTGGCTACGCTTGGCTACGTAAAGTTTTAGCCTATAGTGTGGTAATAGAGAACAAACTTAAAAATCATCGTTTTGGGTTCTCTTACATTAATAAAGGATAACATTTTTTTTATATATGCCTGTATTCCATGTACAGACACTGATCCGTTACAATTTCATTATAAGTATAAATTTTAGCCCCTAGTAGATATATTATAGTGAATTATTGATTTCTTTTTTTTCACATTGTGTATATAAAAATATGTAGATTATAAGTATAATTTTCACGTTCAAGTATATATTTGAATTATATATATAAAAAAAATTAAGCGTAAAAAAGACGAGGAGATTAGTAATAGAACGCCAAGTCCTCCGCTAATATTTAAACAGATGACATGCTGGCAAAGCATCAAACAAAATAACGACTTCCCGTGTGTAATGCAAGTAATAACGAATGCAAAACAAATTTTCTTTAGAAATAAAATTAAAAATATTTAAAGGCGACCTTCAAAAGTATTGTAGGTTATTTACTACAAAAATATGTTTATCTATTTTGTAAATATCGAGGTCGTCGTGGCGCAGCGGCACAGCATCTGACTATATTCACTTGTATTCACAGCAGTTGTGAGTTCCATTCCTACTCGGGGTAGCGAATTATTTTCATATTTTCGCTATGGTAACACAGAAGAAAGATAAAGCCAAAGGGGGTGCGTGGGGTTCCCTTTATAGTCGCTATCACAATGCGCCACGACGGCCCCTAAACTAAAATCAATTAATTAATTTCTTAGTATACATCCAGTGATGTAACGTCTTAAATGTGTTGGTATGGCGCTCAGTGTACAATAACTCATAAACGTCACTTAACGAATTAGTAACAATCGTAAACATTTCGTTCTAACGTCCGTGCGCCAACACGGTGCGGCAAAAATCAAAGTCTTACTTTTTATACAACCATTACTCTGAATTACCTTTTTTTTTGTTCTCGCTACATCAATTATGCAAAAGTTTGGACTTGCTAATTAAAGAATATTGTTAATTGTTCGAGTTGGGATTCGGATTTGACACTGTTGGGATTTTAGTTTTAATTAATGTCATCTTGTATGTCATCTTGACGCCCTGTTATCTTTGTTTTTTAAATATATCCATTGGGATGTTGTTTAGCTTCACGCTGTATCCCGCATATATAGCAGGATTGGCAAGGGTTGAAGCTGGTGTTGTTATTTTCGTTTCGAGGCTCATGTTAAGTGGCGGCCTCAATACTGCGTTTCGTTTTGTTTCTATAACTAAACTTATTAAGTTTTAATTTTAATGTAAGTTATTGTAAACGGTAGCTACACTAACTTTTGTTTTGTGATGTAATGCATAGAAAAATGTAATCTATTTGGGATAGATTATATTTTTCTTCTATTTAGCCACAGCACATTTTGTGGGAAATGACATGGAAAATACAATAATATTAAAACAAGAATTCAGGTGAAAAAGTTATAATCGTATAAAGCGGGCGAAGCCGCGAGCGGGTCGTAAGTTATAAAATCTAATAGAGATGACAAATGCGACCAAGGTTCTGTATAAAATTGTTTGTTACATGTACGCATAGTACAAAGATGGTCAAGATTACTACACGAGATTACGTCAAAAACATGTAAAAGTTAAAGTTTATGCCTACTCGGACTCGAAGTCGTGACCCTAACCTTATCTGTAACATAAAACTTTTTAACTACCGTGTTATAAATAATAATATTATGCAAATGCACCGACGTAAACAATTTCATCGGATTTATGTAGGGCCTCAGCTTGTTTATACATAGTATAATTTTCATTAACGACGTCAGAGCACGCCTTTTCCGAATCGACACCGGAAATATAAACGTCGTTTTAGTTTGTATCATTGCTGTTTACGCTGTGATGATTTTTATTATACACTTAATTTATACGGAGAATTTGTATTTTATTTCTGTTTTCGATGCTTTCTTATTATTTTACATAGACTGTTATAAGATGCTTAAGCCTTGAATGAGAAATGAGGTGTCCTCTTGTTACTTAAGCTTCATGCTGTACCCCGTATTTAGCAGCATAGGTAGAGGGAACCTGGCAAGTTCTGTCAAAGACATTGCGTGTTTATTGGCGGAATGCCGCGCTTTACCTCGTTACCAGAACGAGAAAAAAGATATTTCATTTTTTTTTTTCAGTGGGAAACTAACCCACAATATGAGACAGGTTTGCAGTCGTAAAAATACATAGATAATACTCAATAAATATTAGATATGAATCATTTTAATCTCAAAAAAGTGACTCAAATAAACGCTACGACAAAAAAATAAGCTCTCGGAATTATCGTAATAATTTTGTACCAAATCTCACACGACACAATATAAATATAAATTTTAGGATTAAACTTAAGAAGGCTTGATGAGCAGGTCGTGGTCACAAAAGGCTTCTCCTCTTTGTCTGCGAATAAATGATTTGATTGACGTGGCAGCTGTGCGGCTAATACTATGGGGCTACGAGGCGTGGGCCGCTTTGGATACTTTTAACTAAGAATATCGATATTATTATTATATATCTTGATGTTTAATCGTTTTGATGTATTCGCTTGGTTTTTTTTTTTATTTTTTGTACTTTTTGATATAATCTTAATCATGGAACTCTTAAGTTCTGTTTTTTTTTAGTTTTTATTTCAATTCATTTTATTTATAGCAATGCACTGGGTCCCGTATATAGTAAGATAGGCAGTGGGAATCCATTGTTAAGACACTCCGTTTCGTGTAGTGTTGGAAATGAAAATAATTCATTCTCTTGAAGGAGAGCCGTACCTACAACCATCGTGTTCACAGTCAAGGTGTGACGCTGTACCACGAAGAGGTCTTCTTGTAATTGTTAATTATAAATTTTAATAGGTTTAAGTTATGTATTTTTGTACCTGTAACTAGTTTTCGCTACAGCTCTTGATAAAATTTTACTAATTTAAAAATGTTTTTTGTTTCGATGTTATTTCTAAGATTTATAACGCAATAGTTTGAACTATTATATGATACAAAGGGCCTATTATTGAGAAAAAATAACGCTAATTTTAGTAAAAGCTGAACCAATTTTAATGAATGTTTTTGACATTTTTTTTTATAAAGAACTGTTTTTATAAAGAATTTAGTGTAACTTTATTATTCAATATACGTAAAGATATATTTTAAACAAGTTATGCAGATTAGTAAATTAATAATTATGTAGTTCAGGCGGGCGAAGCCGCGAGCGGGTCGCTAGTATATAATAAATTTATTTTATAGCATCACACAGGTACTTATGTCCATATCCATCTGAGATACTTTTGTTGAAAGCTCGATGGTATTTTAATGGTTTGGATGCAACATGTACGTTTTCTTAATTGAATAATTTTAAGCATTTCCATTAATTAAGGTTAATACGATCGAGACTGAGGAGTTAAGAGGTGGTTATGTTTATAAATTGTTGGTTTTGTTCGACTCTCTTGACTTTCGACCCCGGTTCATATTATATTACTGTTGTTAACAACGCAAATTGTTTTTGTATATATTAACATGTTATTATTGAAATTTTGATCACCTGCGGCCTAATTTACAATATACCTACCTACCGATCGATTTTATATCTTTTGTTTATATTTCGAGATATATAGTGTTGTTTAATATATAATACGATTAAATAATAAATTGTGAGACTATTCGCGGTGCAGGGGCAAAAGCGTGCGACTTTAAACACGACGGGTTGGTGGTTAGACTTCCACCAGTGAAAATTAAATCTTTTTTATTTTCATTTCCTTGCACTAGTATCGAGGCAAAGCGTGGCGTTAGTTTCCGTCACTGAACACGCAATGCCTCTAGAATTTGGCGGAAAGGGGAGAATGAATGTGTTAATGCGAATGGAGTACCTTAATACTAGGTTCATAAGTTCCCTCTGTTTATCTTGCTGGCCTGATAAATGAATAATGTTTATATGTTATAGTACACACAAATATAAAATAAGCTAGTATTTTTATATTTTAAAATTAAATTTGCCATAACACTTAACAATCAACGTCAACTAAAAGTTTCTCGACGCCGCCCCAAGAAGTATGGAATATACAAAATTTATTACAACTTTTAAATTAGTAATAATTTTGAAGCTTCACATACCGTCTACGGTGTTTCGAGACGAGCGCGTCTGTCCGTTTGATTGACGGCAGGCGCCAGTTCGTGGTGTCTCGCGCCACACTTAATTTCCCTACCATCCCTTTGTGTTGGACCATTGTTGTCGATTGTTAAACATTCTATTAGCTGTGTGCGCGTCAGCTTATGTTTTCTTGAGTTGCTTTAGTTTTTAAGAGTACCTCAGAATAGCTTCACGCTGTTTCCCGCGTGTAATTACGTAGGCAGAGGTTAACTGGTGTTCCATCGTTCGGATCGGAGTACTTTTAAAATAATTCTCTTTTTTTGTGTATAATCAATTTGATGTCCTTGAAGCCTAGGTATATAATTATTATGTGATGATCGTTCCTTGTTGTCTGAATTTTTAATTTCCCGTAATATCAATATTAAATAATATTATATTAAATATACAGTCAATCGGGTAACATTGATTGTAGTTTTATTAATATGTCAACGAATATAACCCGTTAAAAATATTTTATTTTCTTTTGTTCCTCATTCCAATAATGTTCTTCATGGCGTATTGGGACTGCGTCTATCTTCAAGAGCGGTAGTCGTAAATTATTTTCTCATTTGGAATGAATTGTTTTCATTTCCCGACTCTAGTAGATAAAGTGTGGCGTTGAGTTCCGCCGTACACCATGCAGTGCTAAACCAAAAGTGAAAAACAGAGTGTCTAGCCGATATGTTCTCTTTGAGTCATTGTTTTCCTTGCAATATATGCGGCTTAAGCTAAAAAATATATCTTATAAACATTGATATTTCAATTCAACACAACGATTGTACACTTGATGATAAAAATATAAAAAGAACACACATATTTATTATATCTTTCAACCGATTTTAAATCCCCAAGCGATTTATAATAATCATAAATATTATAGAATGTTGCGTCGTAACTCATTCCGTAGGCTCTTTGTAATAGGATCAGTGTCGTTCAAAACCAACCTTAAAAGTGTAATCGAGCTTTAACCGCTCTCGCCTTTTCTCGCCTTTTCCTATAGGAATGTTTCTTCCTTTTTTTTCTCTACCAGAGCTATAAAACTCACAACAAGACTTATAAAGGATGACAGGTTTAGAGTTTTGTTCATAAGTGCTGGATTTTTCCTTAGAATGTTCACTTTTATGTGATATGCTGGTAATAAATGTACTTACATGACATTTTTTACTTTGGGTCTTACTTGTGTACCTATTATCATTGACTTGTGGGAATTTGTCTTGATGAGCAAAGATAGATAGTTAGCTATATGTTTTTTTTTTTCAGTTTCATAATGTAAGTATAAGTATAGCAGGGTTAGCACAGATAATCTTCAGATGTCAAATCATTTCGTTTCACCAATTTTCGTGAAAATCCGACACATTGTGTCGTCGCACACTGTCTATTGCAGCGGAAAATTGTTTTTTTTGTTGATTCCGAGTAAGGATTGCGTTTGGTATATGAAAAATGTTATAATACTAAACGAAAACAGAACCTGTCGTCACCCTAGTCGGTGAAAGTTCCTTGGGAATATAAAAAGAAAAAGATGTAAATGTGCATTCGTCACGGCAAAATAAATGATTTCCTTGCCGCGTCCACAAAGGCTCTCATTAAGTGCCCCGGCACCGAACCTAATCCTTTCGTTAGACCTCCATTGTGACGACCCGTTGGGAACTTGAAAAAACTAACGTTCTTCATCACAATGGATCATTTTGGACTTGAAAGCCACGATTTTTAGTATTATATATTATAAGTGTTATGCTCTAGTCCTTAAAATGTTAACTAATGGGCCATCATTTTGTAGGGTTGACGTAAAGATCATTAATTGACTCTCCGTTCTCCTTTTTTTCTCCGTGTTGACGTAACTCAACGTTGCGGGCTATGGGTAGAGTACGCTACCTCAACGCTAAACTTGCAAAAAAGCATTTCTTCAAGCAAGATGTGATAATTGTTTAGCATTTGTATATATTTATGTATATATTGTAACTCAGGCAATCTGTCTGTCCAATGATCACATTTTAACTGTTGCACCATGTATTAGAAATGCACAGTTGATACATAGCTTGCAAATCGTCAAGTGACACGTGACACAATGGAAGCAATTGAGACGAATGCTAGTTCTAATCAAGGAGTGACCACTATCCGACCAAATATTACTTTAGTTATGCCTTTAGTATATCTATGATGTCATTCCAGCTATTGTGTATATAATTGTTCATATGTACGTCGAGATTTTGGTCTAGGTTTAGATATTTAGATAATAAAAACGAGACTGTTCAATGTCGCTTTGCCGCAGCTCCACTTCGGCCGCATATATTTTAATATAAAAAAATATGAACTTCTAATATCGTCACTTTGCTAAACGAGTCGGTTTGAATTTTTCAAATATACAAAAGAAGCAAATGGAGAACGAAAATCAAGGTAAACAGAGACGTTTGCGACACAACATTTAATATTTATATAAATGGGATTCCTAACCTGGAAACTTAATATCACTATTTTCCAAATTCTGGAGGTATTGCGTGTTGAGTGGCGGAACTCAATGTCGAACTTAGCCTCGTAACCAGAACGTAAATATTTCATTCCCCCGAGTAAGAATTGAACCCACAACTTGCCACTTTCAAGAATCCAAATTTAATAATCTATAATTTCCCATTGGTAATTACCAAAACATGCATTTACGTTGCCGTATCTAAAACGGCCAATTAAAATTACTTCCACATTTTTTATTTGATCTAATTTCTTTTTTCTTATTTTGGAACTCAATTTAATATATACGATGTGGGGTTAATGCCATGGCGACGGCGGCGGCTTCAAAGGTGATTTTATCTTAAGTTGACACTAACAAAACTCTTTTAATTATTATTGGTCTCCGTGTTCACCTACGGAGTCGCCCTGCTCACTCCCACGCCTGTATAAAACTTGCACCTTTGTGTTCGTTTTTTTTGGTTCCCTTATCTGAAGAATATCGGCTATACGGCTTATCGGATATACGGCTTGCGTAACGGTATTGCCATATATTTTATTATATTTGTTCGCATCTTCCGCATTTTTTTGAGATAAATGAAGAACTGTGAACGCGGCGTTGAGTTACGCGATTCCACACTCAATGCTGAATAAATTCGGTGGAAAGTAGTAACCACCTAATTTAACCAAATAAAGAAATGCTAAAGTACTGCTAAATGGAAACGGAATATCTTAACACTATGTTCCGTGGTTCTCTATGCCTACCCTGCCCATTTGCGGGTTACAACGTAAAACAAAAATAAGAGATACTGTGTTTATTTAATTTATGAATAGTTTAGCTTCTTACTGATGTTCAATAAGATAAGATTTAAATATATTTAAAAGTATAACATTTTCATGTTAGTATTCCAAAGTAAAGCTCCCTAATAAAATATTTAAATGAAGAAAACATATCTCGTGATCTCTTACAAGATTTGTTACTTTTAACTAAGCCGTTAATATTCTATGAACCGTTTGACTGACTATCTTCTGTGAATAGCTTGTTTGTATATTGAAACATTTGGTTTTGAGTTTGTCTGAATCTGATTCTAAGTAGATGTTAAAATATCAATTTAAATAACATTGTATTTGGCACTGCTCAGGGGAATTTTTACCATTATATCTTGGTCTTTGCCCAGTATATTCTGCTTTTACGGAACCTTCGTAACAAGCGCGTCTTAAAAGTCCTCCGCGGGTCTCGTCCCATTGGTCTCTGTTATAGTTCGCTGAAGGAGCGCAATCGGTGAACTCGTAAAGGACTGCCTTATCGGCAGCTCCCGTCGTAAAAGTCTGCATAAAGTTTATGCTGCTCATATGAAAACGCCGGTTTATTTATATATTTGTGGATTTACTGCCGAGAAAGCCTATGAGCATCCGCTCGGACCGAAATACACGTCGCCTGCTAGATTCCGCGACGTCTCGTTGGGTCGACGAACTCCCAATCGAATATACGTTTTAATGACAATATTAACTATTGATTCTTTTTTATGTCGCGTGATCGATCGCCGTCAATGCGTATCAATTATATATCGTGTCATATCGTTGATTGATGCCGACACAAATGGTGGGAAAAATACAAGTATAATTCCAATATGTCTGTTTCTATTAATGATTAACTTTTAAAATAGTGATTGATATTACCAAACGTGTCCTGTCGTTAAAATTTTAATTTATGTGATCGTTATTTAAGCATTATCGATAAAGGCGAGATGAAATCATTTCGATTAAACCCAACGTCCCCAAATTCCTTTACGATTATATATTACGCTCATTCAAATTCGGGTCGTCAAATGGTATATCCATTTATTGTGGTACATTTCTTGAGTGTGGCTCTCTCGCTTCGACTCGTTTGGTTAGGGTGTAGCGAGCGAGAGGGAGCAGGTGTTTGAAGAAATGGTTGCGAGGATGGTGTGAAGTCCTGTGGCGTCCAATTATTCTGACGGCGGTGGTCGTCGGTTAGGCGCCTCGCCCCCTATCGCGGCTCGCCATCGATAATGTAAACCGGTTCGCGTTTCGTTTATGGACCCGAGCGAGACGCAACCTCTATAGAACCACTTGAATATAATAAAATCAAAAAAAATAGCTTCAAATATTTTTTGAAATGAACTAAGTAAAGCACGTTCGCTTTATTTAAACGTTCATTCAAATAGGTCTAAAGCACAGCCTGTTCTTACCAATAACATGTTTTATCTAAACACTTAATAAGGGTTCGTAAATGCATTTAATATTTATCATTCGAGCTCTAAACTAGACGCCAGTCTTGTTATATTGCATATTAAAATCATTAAAGTTGTTAATTGGCAGTCTCTCTACGTTTGTTAAAGCAATAACTACTTTTTCTAGATCTAGCCAATAGAAATTATATTGAGAGAAACCATTTGAATGGTTTTTAATTTGCGCTGCAGGCGATTGATTGATTGCTGGTATACTATAACTTATTTAAAAATTTTATTACGTATTCATTATTTTGTGTTTCACTTAATGAAATTTGTTATATAGGTAACCGTCATGAGGCCATTCGTGGCGAAGGGTATAAATGTGTGACTGTAAACGCGACAGGTTGTGAGTTCGATCCCCCCTCGGAAAAATGAAATATTTTATATTTTCCTTTTCTTCGCCCTGGTGTTGGGCTAAGTGTGGCGTTGAGTTTCGCCACTCAACACGCAATGCTTCCAAAATTCGCCACAAAGTGGGACGGGAGCGGAGTGTCTTAACACTAGACTTCTTCTGTCTTCTATGCTATATGAAATCTTCTTCTTTTTCTTACTGGCATTAATCCCGGCTATTGCCAGGGTCTGCCTTACTCAACCTACTCCACTTTGCACGGTCTTTAGCGTCCTCGGTTGCTAAACCATTGGCTCTCATGTCCTCCATCACGACATCCAACCAGCGCTGCCTTGGGCGTCCGAGGGGTCTTACTCCAGGGACTAATATAACAAGGCACTTACATCCGACATAGTTCTTAAGTCGTTAACGTGGCCAAACCATATCAGGCGACGACGACTCTTAGAGCTAACCCTCTACGTCACGGGCTCCAAGACTACCTCTGATGTCGGATGAACGTGTTACGTATGAGATCAGACCGCATTATGCCACACATCCAGCTCGCGTCTTCATTTTCGTGACGTGAAGCTCCTGAGCCTTTCGAGATAGCGCTGGCCAGCATTCGCTGCTGTATAAAAGAATCGATCGAATGATGCTCTTATATATCAGCCACTTGAGTTTTGCTGGTATCCTGCTATCACAAACCACATACCCTGCTATATGAAGTGAAACTCAAAAAAAGATACTTGCTGTATAACAAGAACGTCACGTAGAAATTCTAAAACAATCCTAGTCTTCCATTAATGAGTAATTGATACTACGTAAGAATACCTAACAATGTGGATATAATTGTAGCTAACTATCGTGCCTCATTCCAAAAGGGCTTTATTAATCCTAATTAAATACCGTAACGTCGAGAGCCCCACATTCCTGGTATATCTCGCAGATTGTGAGATTTACCTAAGCTTGTATAAATAGAATAATTGCACCAAACAGAGCCAAGTTATCTTTATTACAGCGGCCGGTCGTGTTTCTCCTCCGTGTCATAGAAACTTATCATTTACATCGCGCATGACGGTCGAGGGTGCCGTGACTAAAACTGGATATTATATATATTTAAAAAGCACTCGTTAAGTACAGAAGCAGCAATTTTGTTCCCACATGACCTCGTTCCGTAGGCCGTGAGATAATCGCCAACGGTAGTGTCCAAGCACGTAGCTAAGGCCTTATTAGGCAGACTTGGTTTTTTCTACCATCGCCCACTGAGACATGACATCGGGCACGCATGCTGCTCTGCTAATGTTTACCGAGAAGGGGCAAAGCTCTTTAGATTTCTTTAAGTATGCTATTTGAAATTGTACCACGTTTGGTTTTTTGTAACTTTAATGATCGTGTAATAATTAAAATTAAATATTAATAATTAAAATTAAACAATAATTATAATAAGCATCTGCATAATATAAATATGTTAAATAAATTAGCTTCACGCTGTATCCCGCACACAGCAGGGTAGGCAGAGGGAACCTAGTGTTAAGACACTCCGTTCCCCACTTTCTGCCGAATTCTGGAGGCATTGCGTGTTGAGTGGTAGAATTCAACGCCGCGCTTAACTTCGACACCAAAGCGAAGAAATGGAAATATAAATTTAAGTAAATATTTTATCTCCTCGAGTGGGGATCGAACCCACAACCAGTCGGTTTTGCAGTCACACCTCGTGCCGCTGCGCCACGAGCGGCCTATATAAATATGTTGTTTTAATTTATATAAATATGTTGTTTTAATTTATTCTTCGATAAGTTTTGTTTCTGAAGTAATTTATAATTTTATGGCACCAATATGGAATAACTACGTGAGAGAACTACGCTATCTCACTTTCATCGTTAAAGAGAGGATTCTCTTTTATTTGGAAATTTAGAATTTAAATAACTCAACAGTCCTTATTAATTTATAAAAACTCGTCTCATCGTTCTCTTGGGCGTTACATTGAAATATGTTCACGTTACGCAACCAAAACAACAAAACCCAAAGGTTTGGCGCCAGCGGACCTGCTGCCAATGGACTCTTAAACGACCTCACTTTTTACTTCGGCCAGTATGGGTTTCCGAAATATATGTTGATTTGCAAACCTGCATCCATTTAATGGTTGCTTCATTTTTGTGGCAACACTTTTAAGGTGTTGTACTTGTTAATTACTGGTAATGATATCTGTGACTTTTTTTCGTGATATGGTGTATTGATGGACGGAGCTCGACGTCGCATTTAGTCTTCTTATCAGAGCGAGGAAGTTTCTGAGTTTGTATTGAGTACAACCGCCATGATAACATATGAATAGCGTAATGACAAAATATTATTGGATGTTTTTGGTAAAAAATTGAGAATTTGATTTTTTAGCTATTTATTGATATAACAATAGAACAGAATTTTTCAAAAATATTTACATTCAAAATTGTTTTTATAGAATTTTTTCATTATACAAATACTTACACATATGTAATATATGTATGTATTATCTACAAGTTCCTCCATATTGGGCCAATAACATGATTCGTAAAGCTAAACGTGTGCCGTATTACCATACGTAACACGTTAGATTTTTTACATTTCCCTACATTGATAAACGACTAATTTAAAATACTATGTTATAAAGCTGCCATTTTAGGTATGCAATAATGGCGCATATGGGTGCCCGGAAGCACAGTACCCTCGCAAATCGGCATGGTAGCCGAGCCCTTATGAATTATCCAAGCGCTGTGGTGACGCCGTCCGCGCGGCGCCTGCGCAACTCTAGCGAATACAACTGTAAACATATCGAGATAATAAACCGAATGATGTTTGTTCTTCACTTCTACCGTTTTAAATATTATAAACATATTGTATATTATTTCATTGGACAGATTTATTACTTGATAGTCAAAGATATTGACTATCAAGTAAGTAATTATTATTATTATAATATTATTTTGAGGTATTTAAAATTCAAATCGAGTAAGTTATTAGCGATTTAATTGAATCTATTCAAGTATTCTATACGTACACACTGTCAATGGTGTTTTAGTAAGTAGATACTTACGCATACTGCTGCTTAAATAAAATAAATAAAGCTAAAACATGTGCGTTTGGACGAATCTTTTAAATAAATAACGACACACTTAAAGGTAGTTTGTGTTTTTTTTTGCGCTAACACAAACCATATGGTGTTTCGTCCTAATCTTGATATTATCCTTAGAATCTTTGAAACGTAAAAATGAGATTTTTTATACATATTTGGCATGAAGATAAAGGACCTAAGGCACAGTATATTTTTATATCTTCACGCTGTACCCCTAATATTAGAGAAGAATAGATAGACTAGAACCTAGTCTTGAGATACATCGTTGTTCATTTTCCGCCCAATTTTCAAGACATTTCGTATTGGGTTCCGGAATTCACTTCATTCATTTAGCTATGTCTCGGTAGCCAGACCGAGGAAATTAAAATAGTTCCCCCGTGTTAGGACCCACAACCGTCGCGTTAACAGCCAGCACGGTTTATTACAGCCACGAAATCAATATTTTAATAACGCTTATTAAAATATATACATCGATAAGAAATTGACAATATGATCACTATGCGTGTTCTGCGGTAGATTTTAACGCTGCAACGTAATTACTCAATCACCGGAAAATGTCTGAAGGACATTAAAAAAAACAGCAAAAGCAGACAGCAAAAAAAAACATAATATTATGTAAAGTAAGCTTTGTTCACGACTCATTGAACTCTCCCGATGTGACTCTCCTGCGGTGCACACGGCCGCGCTAGTACCATTCTAGTCCTTATTTGCATACAGAAGAAACTATGTTAGTCTTTTATGGAGCCAAATATATAGTGATATTCTATATGTTGGCTGTGTTCAGCCGTTGATAGAAGTGGATGTGGAAATATTTCAATCGACTCTAGCTCTGTTAGGATTTATATTTTAGTATAATTTAATGTAAAAATAATACATGTATTGCACACGCGTTATGTGTATTGTTTTTCTCAAATCAAATCTATTGTAAAAATTTATAAAATATTTGTGTTAGCTGTATGTTGTAGCCAAAGCGCGACGCTCAATGCCCAATACGCAATTTCTATAAATACCTATTTAGGAAACTAAGGAAGTTCATATCCCAATCTTCTGATTCTTGCAGTTTCCGTAATTTTTCTTCAACTTTAATCTTTATTACGCTTCAACGGAAAGACCTAGTGCCAAGACACTTCTTTCCCTGTTTTTACATATTAAAAATACAACATGTTAAACACACGTAACTAACTGCATACAAAATAATAAAAAAAAACTCCACATTAATAGAATGAGTTCTCTGAATAAAGCAATGCCAAGTATTTTCGTAAACGGCGAGTACCGGTCCGGTTGTAGAGTAATTGTTTGTACACAACTACTTTGTTACAACGCAACCTTTATATTATGTGGATATTATCAAGTGTCTCGTGTCTGGGTGACCCATGTGATAATTATTCTGTATTTTATGTTATTTTATCTTGTATTGCCGTACTGGTTGATCGTATAAGGATTTTGACCATAAAAGGATATTTGGATAAGTTAGATTTTTCTGGTTTAACAATGAATATTGTTTTTGTTAAAGGTCTTTTGTTATTTTATCCGAGGTGAATTGGTCCGGTTATTAATTATTGTAATGTATTGTGATTTATTTTCGTTTCTCTGCTCTAATAATATAGACTGAATTTAAGTATCGCTACTCAAAATTAAAGTGTTTTACTACTAGGTTTTCTCTGTCTACCCTCCCACGTTTAAAATGCAGAATCAAGCTGAAAAAAATATTGAAAGCATTCATATGAATTGATGTTGATGATCAAAAGGGAGACTTTGTAATTCTTCCACTAAAGCGTTTTCTTGAGAATTTTGAAATTTGTGATTACAAATAAATCTAGTTCTGTTTAATAGTTTGGTCGGATGTTCTTTATTAAAAAGACAAGATTAAGCAACTAATGTATCTTTTGGGCTATTATTTTTATGTTAACAAATAAATATTAGCCACAATAAAAATTATATATTAGAAATATTTACTGCAGAAATATTTTTCATATATAATTTATAATTTCAATATCACAACTTTTCATTCATAATGCCGATCGATATTTGCGAATAAATTATAAATAACATTCACAGATTAAACACAATACCTAACTGTAATTTGGGTTGGGTTATCTGTGGTATACTCGTATACAATATAATTCATTTATTTATTGTTTCATTGATACGGTGATGCCTGCCTGATGTCATAATGGCACTCGTAATTCATGTTCCAGCGATTGTTGTGTCTACATGTGCGTGTTTGTGATGCCACTGAGAGATTCAATAACATGTAATTAAGTTATATCGAGGCCGTCGTGGCGCTGGAGTCTGGGGTCCAAGTGTGTGACCGCGACGGTTGTGGGTTCGATTCCTACTCGGAGGAATAATGTGTAAAATATTTTTATTTCTTCGCTCTGGTAACGAGGCAAAGCGCGGCTTTTAGTTTTCCCATATTACCTATGCCTAGTCTGTTCTTGATACAACGTGAAAGTATAAAAAAAGGGAAAAGTTTTATTGGTATTTTTTTTTCTTTTTGTTTCACACTGTATTCCGCGAACAAAGACCAACCCAACTGTTGCGTATACGGTTTGGCACTGTGCTCTATCGTTGTTTAATTGTATTAAGAGGATTAACAATCTGTTTCTTTTTTTTACAGGTATGTATTTTTGGCACGTGGACACCAAGGAAAGGAGGAATCAATCAGTTTTCTTCTTAATTTCTGCGTATCTACTAGCTATTATGGGGTACCTTATAACAATAAGGAATAGATTGTAATTAAAATATAAACGAGTGAGATATCTCACAGCTTTCTTCTCTTTTAACGATGAACAAAGATCTATGCAACTGATTTATTTTAAGTATCAAAATAAGTAAAAATAAGCATATTTTTATATAAGTTGTCGACCGAAAATTGATATTTTTACTTATAAAAAATTCTAATTAAATTTCCTTTGATGAAAGCGACAAAAATATCGCGAATCTTATGTAAACCTTGTATTATTATGTAGATATTGAGACTGTTTACGCGATAAATATTATTTTAACTGACTTTTTTACTCTCATATATATTTTAAAGCCGCCCAGATTAGAATTTAGTTGGTCGTAAAAAGGTCTATTTTTCAGCCTCGCCCCCATTTCTTATACGTGCCTTCAGTGAAGTAATAACGATCATCTAAATTATAAACTATGTATGTTTTATTAGCGTTGCGGTATTTATTTTCGTGAAATTTTGTTTTCTTGTTTCGTTAATAGTCATGTAAGTCGCGTAGGTCAGTCGTCAGATATGTCAGTGAGTCTGTTCAGTCACTTTTTGTTTCTTTGTTATTTTGTAAGATGTTTTGATTGCTGTTGTAGCGCAGTTGAAAAATCTGTTGGTTTACATGATGATAGTAGGTTCGATTCTGTTTAAAATATTTTCGTTTAAATAGACAACGTGTAGTATAAATACCTATCTGTGTAATGGAATTTTACTCAAACGCTATTGAAGGTGAGGAATTCAACCAGTTAATATTATTAATGGATTTAATTAAATTTTAATTAGATTTATAAAAGCCTTAATCTCTCCATCATCGCACACTACACTTGTAGTTATTAAGAAACGAGGACCAGTTAAAATTTTTATTAATGCCCTCATCAAACTTACGTTGTGATCAACGCGTGTAATCAAATAATTCGAAAAATCTATTAATTAACAAACCAAAAAAATATCTAATTGTCGTCGTAGTTACCTGTTGTAGTGGGCGAAGTGGAAAGCTAATAATGATATGTTATAGTAGAAGTTGAAGACACAGGCTTTCGTAAGCTAGCCATGTTAATACTTAGTTGTGATAAGTAATCTATATTTTAATATAGAAAAAGTGATGGTTTTTTTTTTGAGAAATCTATAGTAACTTTTTTGTAGTATCTATAGTAAGTGATGAAACATAAATAATTTATAAGTATTAAATTTTCGATTAAAACTATTCAAATTATATACAGGACTATGTGTTACCATAAAATTATTAACCAAAACAGGTTATAGGTATGAACTTTGGGTAAAGCTCTTGAACTTCTTAAGACCTAAAATTTGACCAGACAAATTAAGAATTGTCGATGATCAGATGTTTGTCTGTAACATCAACATAATGTAATAAAAGTGATAAAACTCTCTTAATTGACAGAAGATTTTTCTGAATACGTAATGTGTATTTTTTTATTGAGTGGTAATATTTTATTAATTAATTTTACAACTAACTACATTTTGGTTTAACTACCGTTGTAAAATAACCGGTAGTTAAACTGTTAACTGCCAATAGATTTTGATTGATAATTGTTTGTATTCTTATATGTATGTATGTATGTATGTACATACAGAAAAAAATCTGTATTTCAAATGTTTTAAGAAACCGAAAAAAATATTGATAAAATTATGTATTTGTTTGAGGCCGGTCGTGGCGCAGCGGCACAAAGTGTGACTGTAAAACCGACTAGTTGTGGGTTCGATCCCCACTCGAGGAGATGAAATATTTACTTAAATTTATATTTCCATTTCTTCGCTCTGCTGTCGAGACAAAACGCGGCGTTGAGTTCTGCCACTTAACACGCAATGCCTCCAGAATTCGGCAGAAAGTGGGAACGCAGTGGCTTTCACTAGGTTCCCTCTGCCTACCCTGCTGCGGGATACAGCGTAAAGCTGATAAAAAAAGTATTTGTATGTACAAACTCGCATGCAACTTTACATACCGGTCAAACTTATAATTTCCTTTCGTTCGTTTATAATTTTCTTTCGAAAGTCGATTAAAAGTTTGTTTTTCTGTACAATAAACCTAAAATCAATAAATAAAAACTGCGGCAATGCATGTTTGTCTTACAGTCACGTGATTTTCCTTTCATGAGTTATTTTTTTAGCTTCCTTAGTTGCTTTTTTAGTGCTAAGACATTCTGTTCTCTCTTTGCAAGAATATTTTTTCTTGTTACCAGAGCGAGGAGCTTTATGCTGTATCCCGCACACAGCAGGGTAGGCAGAGGGAACCTAGTGTTAAGACACTCCGTTCCCCATTTTCTGTCTAATTCTGGAGGCATTTGTGTTGGGTGGCAGAACTCAACGCCGCGCTTTCCCTCGACACCAGAGCGAAGAAATGGAAATATAAATTTAAATAAATATTTTATGTTCTCGAGTGAGGATCGAAACCACAACCAGTCGGTTTTACAGTCACACTTTGTGCCCCTGCGCCACGACTGGCCTCTGGCCCAAAAAAATGGTTGAACAAATTTGAGTATTTGCAAGTGGGATGCTCACAGATTACGGAAACCGGGGCGCGTACGTTTATCGATTGTGATGTGTCCCACGGACTCGGTGAGTGCCCCGCTACGGCGCGCTCAGAGGAATCACAATGCGGGAGTAGTGGGTACGTATACGTGGGTATAGGTGTATGGTGCCGCTATTCGTTTTATTAATTAATGATATCTTAGTATCTTAATGGTGATATCTTTGTGTTACTGTTTATCGTAAAATGTTATAAATAAATCATCTTCATGCTGTATCCCGCACACATCATGGTAGGCCGAGGGAACCTGGTGTTAAGACACTCCGTTCCCCACTTTCTGCCGAATTCTGGAGGCATTGCGTGTTGAGTGGCAGAAATCAACGCTGTGCTTTGCCTCTACACCAGAGCGAAAAATAAAAATATAAATTTAAGTAAATATTTCATCTCCTCGAGTGGGGGATTGAACCCACAACCAGCCGGTTTTACAATCACACTTTGTGCCGCTGCGCCACGACTGGCCTCTGTAAAATGTTATAGGATTATTATATGTGGTTTTTTTTTTCTTTTTTTTATGATTTTTGGCATCTGTACATTTGTTTCGGAATAGATGGACTTTGATCTTTATTTTTATTGGTGTTTTTTGCATACGAAATGCAAATGCATTGGAAGGTGAAAATGAAAAGAAAACATGATAAATTGTTACATTTCTTCAATCGGATTTATACCCACAGCCGGTTGTCTATTAAACATTTCTCAACTGCGTCTTAATGGCGCCGTGTGTCACAATTATTTAATTATTTGTTTAATTAACAAAGTATGTTACATACACAATTTTAAGTACGATTTACATATTCTTAGTGAGAGAGAGAGAGAGAATGAGATAATGACAATTAATTGAATGTATTTGGTTTTATGTTGAGGTCTGTCGTGGCGCAGGTGCACAAGCGTGCGGCTGTAATCTCGACCTGATTGTTGGTTCGATTCCGACTGGAGGATATAAAATATATATTTAAATACTTATTTAGAAAACGTATAACTAAATTTTAACGTAGCGGGACTCGAATCCGCGCCTCTTGGAAACCGACCAGGTCGGACCAAATTTTAATACGTTTTATAAATAAGTATTTTTCTTTCCTAAGTGTGGAATAACACTTCAAAAATGTTAAAAATATATATTTAATATTTTCATTTCTTGGCTGTAGTACCAACGTCAGCGGCGTTGAGTTCCGTCACTCAACACTCAATGCCTCCACAATTCGATGGAAAATTGATAACTAAAGTCTCTTAACACTAGGTTCCCACTGCCTACCCCGCTAAGTGCGGGAGACAGCGTGAAGCTAAAAAATAATAACAATAATAGAATGTTTCTTCGTTGGAGAATTTACTATTGTGAATCAAACAGTACAAGTGGGAGTTTGGTGATTTATTGGCAACTACGTTATTCCGCGTATTGGCCTATTCGGTGCAAATTATACGTAAGCCATTGTTATGCCATCCGCGAAGTCAACACTTCTAGCAATAAATCTAAAATAGTAACCCACTTGAATATCTATCTATCAATGAAAGCTAAAATGTCAGAGATAATGCTCTGTGTTATATTCGATACACGTGGAATAACATGTTTTGCTGAAACGAAAAATGTTACTAAATGTTGGAGTTTTTATTTTTATCTTTATTCATAGTCTAGCCAACAGTGAGTTTAATTTTGAGAAGATAGTTAAATAAAATCAGCTTCACGCTGTATCCCGCACACAGCAGTGTAGACAGAGGGAAGCTAGTGTTAAGATACTCCGTTTCCCACTTTCTGCCTAATTTTGGAGGCATTGCGTGTTGAGTGTCAGGGCTCAACGCCGCACTTTGCCTCGACACCAGAGTGAAGAAACAGAAATATAACTTTAAGTAAATATTTCATCACCTCGAGTGGGGATCGAACCCACAAGCAGTCGGTTTTACAGTCACACTTTGTGCCACTGCGCTTCGACTGGCCTCTAAATAACTATTTTCTCAAAGAAAAATTACAGTCAGTCAAATGGCTGGCCTAACTATTGGTTTGATTTAATAATGTAAAACTACGTTTATCTTGAAGGTTATTGAGAAAAGAAAAAGTTTATACATCATTCTCTAACTAAAATTCTAACCGACAACTATGACGGGTATAGTCGAACTCGTCGTTGCCTTAAGATGGCGACAATATAAGAATCTGTAAATTTTAAATTATCATCTCTCATTACTTAATATAAAACTCTTCCGTTACTGACTGATTAACAAACACAGTCGGATCTAGTTGGCTTAGAACGCTGTCATGCACCTTTGGGGCTGGAGGGGATCATTAAGATGGAATTTTCCGAAATTAGGAGAATTCCCTAAAAGGAGAGAAAACGGAAATTTTCATTTTTATAGTGCACGCTAAAGAAGTTTTTTTAGCTACGACCAGTTATTTATTTGTACACTTTTGGAGATGTAGTGATGAAGAGGAATATACTTAATGTGAGCATCACTTTAAGTAACGTACATCTTATATATAAGTTATGATCTGTTACGTGTAGGGGAGGTTTTGATCTTCATTCTCATGCAGTTGTGATATTGCAATAGTCATTCCCCTATACAATGACTTTTGACAGGAGAATAGTATTTCTTTATTGGTAGTCATCCGTTCACCACTTAACGCTAAGGTCGTGAGGCTTTGCGTAACCTACACGTGGATCTCAACGCCACATATATTATTATAGTAATCAGACACATAAAGTTACTTAACAATTTTCGTTTTTAGGAGAGACTTTTGTATAATAAGTCTTTGTAATTTCGCTCTAAACTAGTATAATAGATAGAATAGATATAATAATTGAATAAAGATGCATTCCCCTGCTTGAATTTAGAGTCCACAACCACCTACTTCAACCAACACACGGCCAACTGTGCCACAACGGTTCTAGCCATAACATTATATAAATTCGTAACTAGAAAGCTGGAATAATCGAACTGGAATTCGTTAACGCAATAAATAGTCAACAGCCGCAACCCAGTATGCTGTTTAACCCATTTAGACCCATACCTTAACTAGCAGTAAATAAAACGTGTTTTAAGTAATAATGGGTAGATACCGATGTAATAAAATAAAAAAGTTAAAAAAATATATTATTTTACTTTATTTTATTATTAAAAAAAAGCCGTCCTCAAATGGGGCCACTGGGCTCAAGTGATATGAAAATTTTCGAAACAATTTTTTTCGACGCAAAGCGTTTTACAACACATCGGCACACTGCACATCTTAGTTGCTGGGAAAGTTTTTGGGGGTAGTGGCCTACCCTACCATGCTGCAGACTTGGCACTGCAGGAGCTGCTGGGCGCATAGATACGCTGCTGTTTCCGTCTCTCAAATAGTGACGAGTGATGTAACGACGAAAATCAAGCTGATCTATCTTGTTTGTATTGCTTAGTAGGTGTAGGCGCTATGAATTTGCAACTGCGAGATCCAGCATGTATGTGAACAAAACCCACCATCATTTTTTACCACGTACAGCAGCACGATGCAGGGAAATAAATTGATCTGCCTGATCCACTCCGCCCATACCCTTGTTACAGTTGTGAAAATCGTGCGAGATGCTTTACACAGAGGAAGAACGCTGTCGAAATTTGACCCCATTGTGCAGACGCTGTTGTCTAACCATCGCATAAATAAAATTTGGTTGACTTGGTCAAATCGGTTTTCATTCAATTTCATATCCTTTACTGGTGTGAGAGGACAATTCGTAGTTCTGCTTTCGCGAACAGTCCCAGTTGTTTGATAACCAGCATGTCGTAAATCTCGAAGCAATGCGAAACCAATAAAGAAATTATCGAAGTATATGACACGGTCATTAGCCTTGGTATCCAGTTTGTTGAATAGTTGTTTGACTACTCTTGTACCTAATAGCTCTGTAGGATTGGCTCTTAGAGTTTTTCCACAGTATAAGTCGTTTGTCGATTGTATCTTTTAGTAAACACTTCCACTTTGTCTGGTATGTCTCGTGGAATAGCAGTGCTTTGTTTGTTGTCATCATCTCCTTCTTCTTTATCGGTAACGACACTTGGTTCTGGAGGCAGCGCAACTAAATCAACCTCTCCAACGTCTTCTTCTTCAATAATTACAGCTTCAATTGCTTCTTGAAGACCCTAGTGTTTACTGCAACCGCTAAATGTCCTACGTGTCATTATGAACTAGAGATGGACCTACCAATAAAAAAATATTTTTTACTTCGGATGTGCCCATTGGCCCTAATTGGGAACAGCATAGTAAAAGCTAAATTTATCTTATTACAACTCTTCTTTTCTAATTAAAAGTAATTATATTATATAATATACTATGTAATTGAGTATGTTTTGTACCTAAACAAATGTAACTAGAAGAAGAAGTTAAGAATAAAAAATAGTTACTTTATGCCTTCACTAATTTATGCAACAGCACCACAAAAGGCACAAAATGAACAATTATAAATGTTTTTTAAATGACTTCTACGGCCACAATATAAAGATACACTATTTATCGACACAATTGTAGACATGAACTGCATAAATATTAAAATAAAAAAATAACGAGGGCACTTTTATAAATGTCCCCATTTGGGCAAGGCGGGTCTATATGGGTTAAGTGCACCCGCCCGAGATTAGAACGGTTCGTGTCAATACTGTATATAGTCTTGTATTATCTTTGTTATAATACCCAAGGAATTTAATTATTAGTGTATTGTAAATTAGGTATTTCGAATGTTTCAGTAAATCACTCTGTTTAGTCGAGTGGTTACATTATTGTTTAGATATCTATACTAATATTATAAAGTTGACAGTTAGTTTTGGTTGAGCGCGCGAATCTCAGGAAGTGAAATGAATTGAATAAATGTTTTTTTTAGTTCCGTAGCTCAACACGCGATGGCTCCAGAATTCGGCGGAAAGTGGGGAACAGAGTTTCTTAACGATAGGTTCACAGGTTCCCTGCTATGTGTAGTTAAAACATATAATAATAATAATCAATGTGTGTAAATCTATATAATATTTTCAGTAATAATATACGATGAATAAATATAAATGGAGGAGCTCTGTCATATAGTTTGCTCAACAAAGGTTATCCATTAAGCCTTACATCTAATGTTGACAAATGATTTTATGACGTTGCTTAGAGGGGGAAGTCGGAAACGTGACGGGATTATCTTAGAGGGGAACTATCACTTACTATCTTAGACAAAACAAATAATTATTGCTTTCCCAATATAGTAAATGCATTTTGCGATTATGATGCGAAACTCTCATTGTACCTATGGGGATGTTATGTATTTATACTGATAAGTTTAATCTATAAATAACTCTTTAACATTCTTTTCAGCTTCATGCTGTCATCTCGCACATAGTAGGGTGGGCAGAGGGACCCTAGTGTCAAAACACTTCCATTCTCCACTTTCCGCCGAATTGCGGAGATATTGCGTATTGAGTGGCGGAGATACCTTGACTTGTAACCAGAGCGAAAATACTAAATATTTGAGAATGCGAACCCACAACCGTCGCGTTTGCAGTCACAAGCTAGTGTACCTGCACCACGATGACTTCATATATGTATGTATTAATATTAACGTATAATTTATTGCTATGTATTAATATTAACGTATAATTGACTTGCCTCAGAGAATTAGCTTATTCGTGCTAAAGACTCTCCTCGCCTATTAGTAATTCGACATGGCACGAAATATCTCGTTTACCGCGTGTTGTTTCGTGGCCTACTACTTCTGGAGCGGTTTGCGTAAGACTAAGCCAAATTACAATAGCATTACTGTTCGTGTTCACCAATACGGTGTATTTTTGTATAATTGTGTAGCTTTGAATGTATGTGGTGGGCTAAATTAATTTGTAATAAAATAAATCAGCTTCACGCTGTATCCCGCACACTGCAGGGTAGGCAGAGGGAACCTAGTGTGTTAAGACACTGCATTCCCCACTTTCTGCCGAATGCTGGAGGCATTGCGTGTTGAGTGGCAGAACTCAGCGCCGCATTAATTTGTGATACATAGTTGGTAAAATTCCGAAAGGATTCCGGAAGTATTTTTTATTGTGTCAGAAACTGCTAGATTCGGTAGAAATTTTCGGACGGCTACATATAATATGATTGAGGATCCTAATCAGACTTCACTGATTTCTAAAATTATATTCTCAAATTTGTTTAATCTATCTATTATACAAATATGGAAATGGGAAAAATTTAGGAGAAAAAAAGGAAGGGTTTGGTAAATATTTAGAGAAATATATAAAAAAATATATTTTAAATTTTGTATCTTGGGAGCCGTTAAGAATTCTTAACGAGCTACGTTGTAATTTCTATACCTTTTTACAACATTTTTTTTGATTAGTATGTTAGTATATGGATATTATTACAAATTTCCACTACTGAGTTCCAGAATTCGCTAGAAAAGAACGCAAAGGTATCCAAAAAATATGAGTCCCAACCCTGCTATGTAAAAATTTGTAACTCTCTAAATATTTTAATTTTCTTATTGAACGAATAATATCGTTATCTCTAACATTTTTTTTTTTAAAGTGAAGAAGAATGTAAAATAAAATATATTTAATAGGTATGACGTGAAATCAAAGATTTATTTCACATTTGTGAACAATTGACTTAAATTGCTGTTAAGAATTGACAGGTGCGGGCGAGATGATGTATGGCGGGTGATGATTGATACTTGTTACCGATTAATGATTGATTGTTCAGCAAACCCGCTCTCCCGCGCTCGTTGTCGATATTTGTTAGTAGGTATTGTAAGCTTGTGTAACTTAGATTGGTGTTTGTTATTTGGCTGGATTTAAATTTTTGGGGATGAGAAATTTTTCGTTTGAAGATAGTTATAAATATTTGAGGCCAGACTAGGAAACTGCACGGTAAACTGGAAAAATCCACTAAATAGTCAATGTTTAGCAGGAGCTAGATTATTAAATTTTAGATTTTTCGGTCTCAGGTAGTAGACAAGAGAGTGCATTTCTCTTTGTATATTGAAGCATAAAACTACGTTAATTTTGTGGAAAGACAAAATACGCTTACTTAACAATTTCAACGTTTTGGCTACTTTATAAGGCCCGAGAACGTTTGCTTATCATAAAGGCGGATTTATGGATAAAAACCATTCCACAAGCGGGACCGAGCTGGGAATGGGCCATTTCGAGAAAGTAACAACCACTTTGGCTCACAGTCAAACGCTTAAATACGGAATTTAAAACGCATGTAATGTTGTATCCCATTTACAAGACAAAACAAGACTTCTTTATGTTTTAGTTCCTTCTACATTGTTATGAAATAGTATTTTCATACGTCAGCTTCTTTTTGAGAAGTTATTATGCTATAAAACTTTGTTTTAAATTTAACATATCATAATATTATAATACATAGAGAATATTTTGTAATATATCTTTAAGGTTTAAATGAATCCTTGTTTTGATGATATAGATAAAACCTCCTCATAAAATGATAAGAATGGAGTTTACGGTCCGCTCGTTCTTTAGGTATCCATAGTGTTCTGTAGGTTCTAAGAAATTGATGGAGGCGTTTTGATTGTTATATTTGTCTTAACTGACCGACGACTTACACCACCTCAGTCATATCGCAGTGTTATACAATTATTCCACATTGGATAAATAAGTTATTTTTTTATTTAGATGTTTAATGTTCGAATATATTATAATTTTTATAGTATTCTTTAAAGCGCTCATAGCAGGATAGGCAGAGAGAACCTGGAAACTGGAGTGTTAAGACACTACGTCCCAGTGGGACTGGACCGTAGGTTTTTAAATACCTGTCGAAACTGTTCAAAACAGAGTGCGTTCTCCGCTATCCGCCGGAACTTGTTGAGTTGCTCCCAAACCCGCAACCATCGCATTTGAAATAAGACAATATTCCATTTTCTAGGATTACCTATGGTTATAGAAATAAAATTATAATTTTTATAAATCTATTCCTTAAGTACATGTATGTATGCAGTTATAAAATTATTAAATGTCTTGAAAGAGCAGGTTTTTTTACATATAATTTTCAAATATTTGTTATACAAATTCCAGGTCCTGTTAGCAAATACATTTTGTATTTATGGCTGTAAGTATCGCGACAGGTTGGTTTGGATGCCCACTCGAGGAAGTGAAATATTTAATATTTTAATTTCCTCGCTATAGCGTGAGGCAAAACGCAGCGTTGAGTTCCGCCGCTCAACACGTAATGCTGTCAGAATTCGACGGAAAGTAAAAAATATGTGTCTCAATGGGAACGGAGTGTTTAACACTAGGTTCCCAGGTTCCCTCTGCTTATCCTGCTATGTACGGAATACCGTTTAATAGACTAACATTTACTTGCAATTTATTACTATATTTAGTTTATTGTTCTATCATTAAATATGGTAATGTAATTTAAATTCTAGTTGCCACGAGTTATTATTAGCGTTTTGTATAGATTTAGTTTATCCGATAAAGATCAGGTGCGGTTTAGAAGGGTGTCCAACGTTCGATTACCATAACACACCTCTTTTGGAATTCATATTCGATTGTGTCTGGTTTACTATTCAGGTGACTTGCTTGAATTGTTGCAAAGTTGCATTTTGGCCTTGGTTGGTTTTAGTTTTGTACGTTTTATATTTATAGTTGGAATTTAAGATTGTGTTGTATTGGACTGGTTATTAATGTTATTTTTAGCAGAAATATATGTTTATTTGTTTTTTTTCTAAGAACTTTTCTTAAAAATACAAGTACTATAAGTACAGTTACTAATAAGTAAGTTCTCTGGAACAGCTGAACTGATTATTATGAAACTTTCGCTATACGATAGAGGAAAATATGGATCCTTTCCTTCCTTCTCAAAATCCTTTTTACCAATTTCTCTTAAATACATTTAAATAATCTATATATATAAAAGGACTTGTGCTGACTGACTGAGGTAAGACGCACGCAGAGCCGTAACCGCTGATGGTAGAAACGTGAAATTTGGGCAGATGTTTATTTTCATATTCTGGACATCCACTAAGAAAGGATTTTGAAAAATTTTAATCCTAAAGGTATGAAATAGGGGTTGAAAGTTTGTATGGTTTTTTTTTTTAAATCGGCACCGATTTTTATAAAATTTGAAATTCAGACTCTTAAAAACATTTCATTGAACACGGTTTTTTAGAATTCACCCCCTAAGGGTGCAAATAAGGGGTTGAAAGTTTGTATGGAAAAAACTTTAAATCACCACCGATTTTTATAAAAAAAATAATTCAGACTGTTAAAAATATTTTATTGAACGCGTGTTTCGTGGTTTTTTTAGAATTCATCCCTAAGTGTCCAAATAAGCGGGCGAAGCCGCGCGCGCCCACTAGTATTAAATAAATAAGAAGAGGGGCCAATTAAAATATAAGAATATTTTAACAGACTATGATCGAATATTGGGAATTCTCTCTTAATATTCCCTAGGAGAGGATTTCACTAACTTCCTACGGGTAAAGAGACAAATGGACAAACGTTTCATAGTTGACACAAATAAAGTTGCAGGTGACTAGTTCCTATATTATAAAATATAGAGAATATTATGTTTGTATTTAAAAAAACATGTAAATTTCAAGTACTGCGTGGTGTAATTTATAAAATGTTGTACAATTAAATGAACTGACAAACAGTCAACGCGTATAGAATTACACGCGCGCTCGATAGCATCGCGTGTGGTGTTGACGCTGTTTATCGTGATTTTGGAACGCCTCTTACTAAATACAGGAGGTTATTTGTTGCAATAGTACACAATATGAATTTTGTTTTCGCACATAGCAGGGTAGGCAGGGAACTTAGTGTTGAGACACTCTGTTTCCCACTTTCTGACGAATTCTGGAGGCGTTGCGTGTTGAGTGGCGGAACTCAACGCCGCGCTTTTGCCTCGATACCATAGCGAAGATATGATATTATAAATTTAAATAATATTTCATTTCGTCAGTGATCGAATCCACTATCAGTCGATTTTACAGTCACATGACTGGTCTCAAAATATACAATATTGCATATTCATAAATTTTCCACATATTAGGTTCAAACCACTACCAACTACCAAAAACACGCTTATTTCATCACATTCATAACATTAAAAAAGCTAACTTATTTTAAAAAATAATATCAAAACATCTTTATATAGAATATTATATTCAATGAACTGACTATAATCATGAAGTGTAAAGTTACATTTGATCATATCGAGTGTCGTGTTGACAGTGCGTGTGATTTTTTTTTATATTTTTTAATCGCAACGGACGCGTCTCTTGACAAATTAATTGAGTGGTACCAGTTATGATGTACACTGATTTCTATCTCGTGTTCCCAGAATGATTGAACCACTTTACTGATACTGATACTGATATGAGCCCTTGTGATATTGTATGTTGTTACTTGTAATGTTACTGTGGTGATGATGATTTGTTAAAGTTAAGAGGCCAGTTATGGCCGCAGGGGTAGTAGCGCGTGACTGTAAACTCGGCTGGTTTTGGGTTCGATTGGCACCACGTGGAAGTTATATTTTTAATATTTTAGTTTTCTCCCTCTGAATATTCTTGTTATATTTTTAAAATCAACAAAAACAAAGTCTCCAATCATTACCAAAGATCTCATTAAAAAAAAATATTTTCGCCAAGCGTAAGTTCTCACTAAAACCAGCCACCGGAAGCACCAGCTCACCCACCTCCACCAGCTAATTAGACTGACACTGGTTAGCATGCGACCCGACACCTCGGTACAGTTATGTCTGCGAATCGTTTACTATCACATTTTCGATATCGATTATTCCTTCCCACGCTCTTTAACTCGTTTCCTAATTGATATTTTGTATTTTATTTTAAAATTATTTCGCTTGTAGTTGTTTGTATAGGAAATTACGTAATTAGTTTGTTCGGTTTTGTGCGAAGTTTTTTTTTATATAGTTATAAAAATTGATTTCGTAATATTTTAGGTTGTATCGCTGTTTTTTTTATTGTTTTATTAAATAGTTTTTTTATTTATTGACTCTGACAGATAATACAGACTAAATTATTAAACTTGAGTGTTGTAATTTGGCATGTAGATAGGTTATTTATTTATTTATTTTATACATTATTGTGCACAATTAAATATTTAAAGGAAAAAAAAAAGAAAAGAGAAAAAAGTACAATTTACGCACGTAAGGCGGTCTCTTCTCTCGCCAAAAAATCAGCTATTTTTCCGCACAACCTCTGCGTTAAGAAATTTATATGACAATAAAGAGTGAGTGATGTAATAAATAAATATCATTCTACATCCTAATACATAGACATAATGCAGACATATTTAAAAACTACTTGTGGACACTAAGAGAGAAATTCTTAAACGGGACTTCCATGCTAATAAAGCTGTGGATGGCGACTGGTAATATTGTTATTTAGTTTTCATTTTCTCTTTACGTGGCAAAAAATATGGCATTATTGCGATAATTTATGGCACATATTTTATGTATCTGCCAATCTAAATTGACTTCGCTTTAAAAAAAACGCTTAAATAATACACTGGTAATAAGCAAAGATAATTAATTTGACGTGTATTCGTTACCTATAAAATTTATTTATCTTAGAGATAAAATAATTTTAAGTAGAATATATAATTGAGTTTGTAAAAAATAATAATGCCAACGAGGCTCAGTTGGAAAACGTGTAACTAAACATGATAGTTACGACTTCAATTCTATTTGTAGAATTATATCATTAAAATATTTTTGCATTTACACTTGTATGACTGAATTAAAACATCGTACAGTTTCATAATTGCCCAGCACTTACGGTAGCCACAGGGAACCTAGTGTTGAGACACTTCGTTGCCCACGAGTCGCGGAACTCAACATCACACTTTGTACGAGCTAGCAGAGCGCGAAAATCAAAATCTATCCATCTGATGTTTCGAACCCAGAACCTCCGCTGAATAATATTTAAAAAATGGGCGGGAAATACAAAACGGAATAATGTATCACTACATATCATCCGCCCACCTCGAATGTTCCGAAAGATACGTGATCATAAAAATTATATATAGCGGTTATAAATATGAATTGCGCGAGAGCGGTCATTAAGGCTAAAATTGTTGTTCGCGGCGAGAGTTTCGCAGGTAAATTAGCTTACGATACAATATACGATCGATGCCTTTTGATCGGACACTGTGTAATATAATCGACGCCAGGCACCGATTCTGTGAATCGATTTGATCGATGACCTGTAAGGAAAAATGTTTTTTTTTATTGTTTATTAGTGTTTGCGATTTTGTTGGCCATAGGTTTATGTAATAGTTTTTAAGATATAGCTTATTTAAGCTTTAGGGTGTATCCCGCAGTAGAGATAGCAGAGTACGCAGAGAAAGCCTGGGAACCAAGTATTAAGACATTCCGTTCACACTTCCATTCCTCATTTTCCATCGAATTCTGAAGGTATTGCGTATTAAGTGTTAAATGTAAATATTAAATATTTCATATCCTCAAATGGGATTAGAATTCACAACCAGTAGCATTTAGAGTCACACTTTGTGCCCAAGCGCTACGACTGACCTCTATTATTTATATAAGCTTAAAAAGTACTTATAAAATAAATTATAAATCAGAAATGCTAGGTAGTATCACAATCCGATACGTTAGATGAGTAAGCGGACAGGTTTGACATGATTAGGCATTACCACGGGTATCGGGTCGCGAAAGACCGACCGCAAATTTATCGCCGATTTCTATATAGTTGAAGTTATTTCTTCATTATCGACAACTGTCTGTATAGATTGTGGTGATTTAATTGGATTTTCAATTGAATTGTTGATTTGGAATAAGATTTAGTACTAGCGTGTAGGTAATGCTTTAGTGTATTTTTTTGTGTATATAAAATGGTTTGTGTGTGGCAATAAATATTGTAGCTTGATAAAAGCTTTTACATTCGATTGTAGTTTATTGGTTTTAGTGTAATTTAGAGCAAACAGATTCACGCAATTTTTAGTATAGCAGCGTAGACAGAGGACCTAGTGTTGAGACAGTCCGTTCCCAACCTCTGTTGAGGGGCGGTACTCAACGCTGCGTTTTTTCTAACAGGGCGAGAAAATTAGAGAGAGAGAGAGAGAGGATAAAATCCTGTACCATTGCGTTTAGAGCCAGACTGCACATACTGTTCCGCTGCGACGGCCTACTTTTAGGTATATGCAATAAATAGTTCAGTTTATTTTATATAAGAATATCGTATTTACTAAATGATAAAAAAACATCAAAATTCACATTGTTGAGCGATTGCATTTATCTGACTATTTACATCACAACTAAATAGGTTTCGAACCTACAAACATAGCGTACTATTACACAGTTACACACATCCTAACAGCTCTATAACGACGCAGTTCCACGGGTATCCCGTTCCTAACCGTGTGTAAAGGTGTCGTGTGGCTGTTTGTGTGTTTTACAACGATCCTCCTAGTGTCCAGCACGTTTGCTTGATAAGATATAATCTTAGTTCAGCAGCTCGTGTTACTTTTAGTGTTTTGTTTTGTTTAGATTGTTATATATACATATATACCTTTGGTAATACTTCAACTGGGTACTTTAAACGCTTGTTTATCGTCATTAGGCTGTTCTCGTTAGGACCCTGCAAAAAGAAAGAAAGTAAAAGACTAAGTAAGCTACGTTCTAATATCCGCCACTCAACAATCAATATTTCGAAAATTGCGTAGAAAGTAGAGAATGAAGTCTAGATTTCCTCTGCTTATCATGCGATATGCGGGTTACGGTGTGAAACTAAAAGAAATAAGTCGATTTTTTTTTATATAGGTATATAAAATTTGGAATTCGGATGCGTTTTTTATATAACATTCAGAATTTTGAACGAGAGGCGAAAGCCTTGTCCGTTATGCACATTCCTTGCGTTTTGAATGCAGTTTAATGTTTTACTTGGCGGCCGAAAATTTCGCAACATAAAATTTTAATTATTGTAATTATTATTATTCTTTGATTGCAGTATTGACGGTAACTACTGTACTGTACTGTAATTGAGATTTTTGTTTTTTTACATTTTTTGTGTAATGTTTGTTTTAATGAATACTATAATAAGTATTATGAAGTTTCTCTTTTCTTTTCGGTAGATTACTTTTTATTTATTTTGTCTTAGGTATATATATATTATCTTAATCTGCCGTAAATAAATTAAATAATTGCTTTTATTATTCAAATGAAAAAGGGTTTTAATTTTTAATTTTCATTTAAATACAAAAAGAAAGTTTGAAATTTTCATGTTTTTGTCGTCTCCAGTTATAAGATAAATCGCTTCCATTCAACGCATCAATCCTAAGTTCGAAACGGCTGCTAAAAATAAATTAGAAATTAGGTATTTTTATTAGGGTTCCATTTCCAAAGGGTGAAACTCATGAACCGAGATAGTTAGGCCGACTCGCACTTGGCCGGATTTTATGCATAATATCTATTGTTGATTGCGAAAGCGTGTGATACGCCTGTAATTTTTTTTTTCTTAACCTCGTGCTGGACCTATTTATTCCACATATTGCAGAGTGGGCAGAAAAAAAATATGTCAAGGAAGTCCGTTCTTCACGCTCCGTCCGATTTTGAGACATTACATGACGACTTACGAAAACTGAGATAGCATCATTTATTCTTTCAGCAGGGAATCAACAGTTCCACTGCTCCACACTCAATGTCTCCAGAATTTGGCAGCAACTTGGGGACGGAAGTGTCTTAATAGGAAAGAAGTGTCTTAATACTAGGATCTGAGATCGTTCTCAATCTTGAAATGCCGTATTTATTTACATTATCTTAGACTTAAGAACGGTTTAAAAGTACGAGCCTAGGTTCCGTCCATTTCCATTTCTGCATGTGGACAAAGCCATAGGTAAAGGCTAGTTAGACATACAGTAGCTACATCCTCTATTACCAATTTTATAGCACGATGAACGTCTTACATTTATATTATCATTATTTCACTGCACGATTACATTTCTCATTGAAATGTGCATTGTTTTGTTGAGGTTACGCCCCTATTGTTAGCTGGCTGATATTTTCTTGAATACCAGACTACTTTTTATTTCATTCGATTGAATAATAATTGAATAAATAATGACTACTCTTCTTTTTCTTAATTTCAAACCATCGTTCTTCAGAGATTTATTACGCATTTTGCCAGTCATTAATAAATAGAGTCTACAAGCTATTTCTTAGTCTTTCCTATTATTCTCATATATGTTTATCCTGTCTAGGACGTTTTTTTTTTCATATTTTTGTATTTTTGAAAACCAACCCAATTTATTTATTTATTATTTATTTATTTAATACTATATTACACCAACTTAAACATAAAACAGATACAAGACAAAAATTTTATACCGATAAGAAATAGCTTTAAACTCGACGCTTGAAAATGTTAACAGACTTAGACTGGCGTAGTTCACGCGGGAGTATGTATTCCAAATTATCGCAGCTTTCATAGTAGAAGAAATTAATAAATTTATCTCATGCTATTTTTTTTTGTATATTATTGTGTTGGTATATATTGCAAATTATCTATAATATGTGTTGCGAATTTGTTATTTTATTATTTGTAAAAATATTATAGTTTGTCAACAGTACTAAGTTCAGATTTCCTTTTGCCTGGTATTCAATTACCAATGAGACGTTACCAATTTAATTCCAATTGAGATTGTCTCCCGAGATGATGACGGATGCAGTCACCCTGAGGGTCTTCAATTGATTTCCGCTCATCTTTCAATTATTCCCCCTATCTTGTATGTGGGCCCCGGACCCCGGCGAGTGCACGGGCACTGATTATTATTACTTTTGGATCTGATTGTCTGGTATACTTAACTCGACTCCCTCATTTATATACATAAAAAATTAAATTAAATTAAATTAGCTTCACGCTGTATCCTGCACACAGCAGGGTAGGCAGAGGGAACCTAGTGTTAAGACACTCCGTTCTCCACTTATTGCCGAATTCTGGAGGCATTGCGTGTTGAGTGGCAGAACTCAACGACGCGCTTAACCTCGACACCAGAGCGAAGAAATGGAAATATAAATTTAAGTAAATATTTCATCTCCTCGAGTGGGGATCGAACCCACAACCAGTCGGGTTTGCAGTCACACCTCGTGCCGCTGCGCCACGACCGGCCTCATTTATATACATTATTACATAAAATTGCAAAAAATATATATTTTCCAACATTGACTTTATGACTGTTATTACCCCCTCGAAGTATGAGGTTAACAACATGTCTTCGTCACAATTTCCGATTGTTCTCAATTTCCAATGTTTCCACTTTTCTCGTGTTCGTAATGATGACAAATGACACCTCAGCGCCTGTTATTTCTAAATGACGGTGCCGGTGATGATTATTTAAGCTAAGCAATACGTATCTGCTAATTTACCTTTCATATTTAATGTGCACTCAGTGCGATGTTTCCTGAGCGAGTCAATCAGAGGCGTGGTGGATGCCGCAGGCGGTTGATAGTTGCTTGTCGAAGTCGTGTATTTTTAGTACGTAAAAAAATGGTAAATTGAGTTAAATGTCAAAATCAGCAAAATAAGACAGTAGTCTTTATCAATTACCTCTTCATACTGTTTCTATAATTATCAGTTTACATGATCGCCATACAAATATTGATAGTGGTATAATATTGCGAACTCGGGGCACGTTGCGCGGCGAATCTAGAGCGTCGTCAGGATGCGCACGAAATGTTCAAGATGTTATCAATATATCGAATTGCCGTACACATTTCGCAGTCTAAAAGCTTCTCGTTTGTGGAAAAGAAAGTTTTGTCATATAAACAACGTTATTTATACAAGATTTAAATATTTTTGTGCCAGGTGTCTAGTAACTCTGGCAATTTGATGATCGTCATTACCTTGGCAGTAACATTCTGTACAAGCTGCCCTACCGTAAACTAAATTACTATTGCGTGCCGTCAGATGCAGTACGAGTGAGTACTGTCAGCTGTGACATGGTTACGTATCAATGCTAGCATCACCATCATTTTCCAGTCAGTCAAACATGTGCATAGGCACAAAAGTTGCGCCAAAACCCAACATTACGAGATATTACTGACAATCGCCTCGCCTGTCCGTACCTACTCCATGCCCTGTCGACTCGTTTAGACAATTTGAATTTATAATTGAATGTCTCGATTATGCAGCAACTGTCTGAGAGACGGTTTTATTCGATTCGACTGACTAGAGATTGATCAATTAGGTTTGTTTGCTACATTGATAATCGTGATTTAATGTTTTGGTTAGTCGATTTTGCTAACTTGGGTAATGTATTAACTTTTTACAAAACTCTTAATATTTTTGTTTCTTATTTTTTCCTTCTTCAAGATCAATTTTAAAAATGCAATATTAAATTATACATAATAAATTGATGTACTTAAGTTGTTAAATTTAAACGTTATCTATCACACCAAAAAGGCGAAAACTGGTCGATGACCTAAAAATATCATCGCGTTCGTTTTGTAGAAAATCGTAATATATCTGCGCGGATCTCAGTTGCGTTTCCGCTTCTTAATGGTTCGCATGCACGCCACGTCCGTCGGGAGCTCCCGCGTCGTGCAGCGTGCCCCCTTCAGTGCGGACTGCCGATGCTTCAAACGGTCACTTTATAATTCAACCGGTGGTTATTTTTTGCCCGCAACCGCCGAAGGGGGCTCAATCTTTTGCAACACCTTGGCCAACTAAGTATACCAACCTTACATGTTCATGATAATTTTACACGCGTGGGTCTTTAAATGTCTTTAGTGACTAACAATATATATTTCTATACAGATATTATAAAGCTGAAAGAGTTTGTTTGGTTAAACTCGTTGTTCTAAGTAACTACTGGTTCTAATTGGAAAATTATTTTTGTTTTGGACAGCACATTTACCAAGGAGTAAATTTAGGATCAGGTTTTAGGCCATATTTTTTTAAAACTTCTCGCTGTATTTTCTACAAATGGAAAGTAGGCAGAGGGAACCAGAGAAGTGTAAAGTTAGTTCGTTCGTTTTTCACTTTCTGCACTATTCTCGCAGCACATCAACAACCACGCTTTAACTAAAATAAATAAAAATATTGCATATTTAATTATCTTGAGTGGTATTTGAATCCACAACAGTCGCACATACTGTTTCTAAAATCAAAGTTTTATGTGTGTGTAAATATACAACTCTTTCTTATTTCCATTTGACCATGCTCACAAATCCTTTCATGAAACCTAGTATAATCCTATTATAGCTATTTCAATACCATAAAGTGTCACTTCTACACAGTTTTCGTATATATTATGCCTCATACAAATTTCACACGATTTACGACCACTTTCTCAATATTTTTCTTGATAGTATAATAAACGCTACCAGTGATTTCGTTTGAAATTCTCCAATAAATAATACGGTTGTGAATAGCCCTCTAATAAAACACCTCGCGTTTTAACGCTCTGTGTTTCTTTAGTGTTTATTTATAGCATGAAATAATTCCCTTTGATATTGATAGATTGTAACAACTGGGGCCTAATACCTGGGTTTTACATTATTAATAATTTATTTATTTATATAAAATATAAGTTATGTGGGCAATCACCCCTGTTATAATAATTCGAATCTAAATAAATGTGTTATTTTTAATATTTGTTAAAGTGTTATTCTACAATACAGGAGACAAATACTTTTTTAGAAAACGTATGAAAATTTTGAACGTAGCAAGATTTGAATCTGCACCTCTTGGACGCCGTCCACGCGCTCTAACTAATAAAATATACGTTGAAATTCTCATACGATTGTTGCAACTTAGTTGTGTTGTTAACACCATTTATTATCTATTCATATTATCTGTAACCATCTATTATCTATTAGACATCTATTATATCAGTTTTTTTGGTACCATTATTTGTTGACAAAGTATAGCAAGCTTACAAGTATTTTTTTATACTAATATTATTCCATTTTTTAACTTATTATTATATCGGGTTATTATAATATAGTAAATAAATCAGTTACATTCTTGGTTTTTAGTTTCGAGTAGATGAAAACAACACGTGCAATCTAATTTAAAGATGCAGATTAGAAGTAAATCTTAATTGGAAATTAATGCTATGTTTGTCGATTCCAATTTAGTCAACGCCATTAAAGAGAACAGGTTATTGTTTAGACAATAACTTGTATTGTAATATTATCAAAGTAATTGTAATAAATTTTAACTGCCTTAATATCAATAATTTAAGATTATCATTGAGCAGCGGTTTACTGACTGTAAACTTGGTAGTAGTGGTTTCGATTCCCATCCAGGATAATTTGTTTTCGCCTAAGACAAGACGCGGCGTTGATTCAGTACGCACACATGTCTGTAAAGTTCAGGAAATGAAAAATTCAGTGTCTTAACACTGGATTCTGTCCGTTAATACTACTCTCTCTATGTTTGACAAAGAATAAAGTTGCTATTATTAACACGATATTATTAGATCGAGCTCTAACTGTGTAATAAAATATAATGATCTGAATTACACACAGTTCTAATACAGTAGATACCATGTACAATCGAGCTTTGGATTGGAACATGGAATTGGAGGATGGATGATGGAACCTGGACTGCCTACTAGTAAACTTACCAACTTTTTGCTCCTTACATCACGTCTTATGTGTATTCTATTAAAAAAAGCGTTGTTTTTTTAAATAATACTGAGTAAGTTGTATAATGTTATGTCTGTGCGTAAATGGCTTTTGATTTATTTTCGCCTAAGTGCTTTTGACCGAGGAATGTGGAAGTGGCTGGAGCGATAGCGTAAATTATAAAAATGATATCAAAAATGAAACATACTGTTACTATAATTAGCGATGAGTGCTGGCACTCCCAACAAACTGTGATAGATATTTTCGCAGTAAAAATAATATTTCTTTGATTAACTTAAATAAAAAAATATGGTAATTATGGATATTAAGCACATTAAAATTCATGTGACAGTATAATTACAAACAAGCATTGATCAATAACACAAATAAATATAAAATTTAACTTTATTTATATGGTATGAACGCGAGAGTGTGAGACATGCACACCAAATAAATTGCACATTAATTGACTTGGACATATAAATATTCGGCCTAATTTTAGTCGCGCGGTAATTGCGTTGACCATTAAAGAGGAACTAGAGAGGACAATCGTGGTATTCGTTTTATATGGTAATGTAGCGCGGCGGGTGTCGGCTCAAAGGGAGCACTTAATAAGGACGTGTCCGCTCCCGTCGCTCGGAGTGCTCGCTTACATTCCAACACGGGTTGGCTCGAACCGTGCTGCATTTTTGTATGTTCTTTCGTTTTTCCGCAACAGCTTTCGTCTTCCCACCTTTCGTCTCCAAGAATTTAAACGAGCGAACTTATTCCCTTCGGTCGATTCGAATCGCGTTCTGTGCGAGAAATTTTTGGGCCGTCGACAATTTAAAAATACGTCGTCGCCTTTGAAACTGTCGCGAGATGCGTCTGCGCAGCTTTTTGTGTTGCATTCTTGTTCAACAAAATGGTAATGGTGTAACAATATATTGCTATGCATCGTATGTCTGAATCTCCTTCTGCCATTGTTTGTTCTTAAACTAAAATATATAAATAGTTTTAATATATGTTAAATTAATTTAGCAATATTATTATATTTTTGGCAGCCATTTTAGTTATCCACAACATAAGCCTGCCATTTGAACTTATTTTGTCTTGAAGGAGACTTTAAAGAGTAAATAACGTAAATGTCCAAATCGTCGTCTGTATAAATGTAGGTCATGCTTGTATTTGCTGTGTTGTAATTTTCTTAATTATATATAATAAAATAAAATATTAAAGTAACGTAACGAAATGAAACATAATTTCAAGTAATTAACATTTTTCGAATAATATTAATATTTCGTATACAAGAGTAATTTAAACAAAAATTCCATAATACATTCGCTGAGTATATGAAATTCGAGAATTTATAATAACCGCACGGGCCGCCATTGTATCGGGACCGGTATCACAAGTGTCCTTGCGTTTTCTCCTTTGTTTTTGGACGCCTCGTGGTGGACGAACACGGGCGTCGGCGCCGGGCGGCCAGGGAATAGCGATGTGGCGCGGTGTGCGGCCTCTATCTGATGGGGGGCTCGCCGACGTTGGACATATGCCACACGTCCTGCCTCTATATCTACATTGAATGCGGAAATTTTATATTTATATGTATTGATTTTCACTTTGTTGTTAATACTAATACTCTTAGCTGATAGGTGATATTGTTGATTGTTTGTGTGATCGAGTTCAAAAGTTACTTTTTAAATTGTGTTGAGATGTAGCTGTGTTGTTTTGGAATGGATTGTGTTTTTTGTATATTTCTAAGTAAATGTCGTTTTTTGTCAGCTCTCGTTTATTGTACTCGTTGAATCCCGTACACAGTAGAGTAGGCAGAAGGCACCTGGCAACCTGGTGTTAAGACACTCCACTTTCACTAATATACTTCCTTTGCCAAATTGAATGAAATTAAATTCCGCCGAATTCTGAAATGTTGAGTGGCGAAAGTGAACGCCTCGCTTTGCCTCGTTTCCAGACCTAAGTAAAGAACATAATAAATATTTTATTCGAAGTCGAATTTCTCCGAGTCGCATATACAGTCGCACGCTCGTGCCTCTCCGTCACGTCCATCTCAACTTTTATGTTTTTGTTATATCTAATATGTTTTCTATTAATCCTCAATTTATTGCATTGCAATTTAAAAGCAATAAAACATTAGTACTTAAACTAATTACTAATAATGCAATGAACATAGCATAAATTTATGCTTATTATTTATTATTATCTCTGATTAAATTATGAAACGCGCATATCAAACATCTACTACAAGCATTAAACATTCTCCTATATGTAAACTTTAATTCACAGCGCGTGTAAAACTGTCAACGTAAGTTGTTTAGATCCATTTTAGTAGCTAATTATTTCTCGGTAGAAGTGCAGTAACCCTTAGTCTCCCATAAAGGGCCAGCAACACATGAGACTTGTCTGTCTGTCATTTATCATCGGATTTATATGGTGGTTGGGCGTGCTCGCTTCCATGTCTGGTGCAAAATTGGATATACTGCCCATACGTTTTTGCCTTCCAACTCGCTGAAATTATAAGCTCGTTAGACCTGAGAGCTGATGCTTGCATTAATCAAAATATTCACGAAACAGGGCGATTTGTCGGGATGCAAAGTTTTGTTGGCAGTTGATGTCTTGTAATGTATTAAATTGGTACCTCCTGCCCGATTTTTAGAGTAAATGCGGATGGTATTTCTAATTAGTTGTATATAATTTTTCTTAGATATTATTAGGTTTCTACTAGTTACTAGCTCTACTATTTGCAATAAAGACTTATGTCAAGCAAAGGGTAGAAAGCTTCCAAATTTTAATAAAATAACAAAATTCTTCTGATTTTTATACTAAACATGACTTTTAGGCATATTTGCTATTTTAGCTTATTATTATATTAACACTACCACACTGTCCTTTATTAATATGTTCACAAATATTTAAATAATTCAACCCTTTAAACCATTAAATCTCCCCGAATAAGTCCGCCCGATACATTGTTTTCCTTACTTAAAATTCACCCATTGAAATCTTGCATAACGAGTCAGGAAAATAAAACGAAAGCATTCATTCAATGGGAGCAAACAAGAAAAATGACCATTGTTTTGTCGCCACGCAACATTTTATTTATGGTAAATGGAAATGGTCCGCTTCTTACTTGTTAATATTTTTATATTTATATATAAGAAAAAATAGCTTCACGCTTTTTCTAACATAACACAGGCAGATTGAACAAAAGAGTAAAGACACTCCGTTCTTCATTTTTCGACAAAATTTTTAAGATATTGCGTGCTATGTGGCAGAACTCAATGCCAAGTTTTACCCCGATACCAGAGCAAGAAATTAAAAATATTAAATATTTCATTTACACAATTGGGAATTAAACCTACATCCGCAATTAGCTGTAACTAAATGGTTTAAGCCGTTTCTGAGAAAAGCATGAATAAACGCATAGACAAACAGACAAATATTTTATAAATGCCTTTTATTGATTTCATTGCGTGATTAAATGTCACTAATAACGTTTCTTTTTGTTTTATATCTTCCAGATATCAATCCGTTAAGATTTTTTGGCGGAATTGTGATATTAAATATAATTTCCACATATTTTTTAAATCTTTTAATAAAACATTCTTAAAATTAAACAAACACTAAATACATACAATAGTAAAATTGAAATCGTGTCTATCTCTTATTCCATCCTTACCTGCTAATTGACACACGCTGGGCGTTGTGACTTCAAATAATGTTCAAATATTTGCGCGTCTCGAGCTCACAGCAAACAACGGTCCATCCGTCTGTTTGTCCAGTCCAATGAGCCTCGGTGTTTGCCTTTCCACGTTATCTACGTGCTCTCCGGTACTAGCTGGTTTCTTTGTCCACCTTTTAAGGCTGAATATAACTGATACAACCCATTTATGTTGATAGGATTTAGGTTAGTTCAATAAGGTTTTTTTATTTATATAAATATTGTAATTTTTATGTCTTCTAGTATCTTTTTTAAATATTGAATGGCCAGAAAAACAAAATGTTGAGACACTCCGTTCTCCACTTATAAAAAGTTATTTGTTAGTACAAATATATTCCACAGGTCTAAAAGATAATTAATTAAATATTTTTATTAATAAAAATCGCATATTTTGATTCATTAGTAGCTTGATTTCTTAATTAAATTTAATGTAGATACGTACATACTTGCACAAAAAATAGGTTCGTTAAGCTAGAGACACATAGAGAAAATAACATACAAAGAGCAAAAAACGACATACCGATCTTAGACACACTTAATTTCCAAGTAAAATGTTTTTTTACTGAAAATCTAGTATTCCAAATGGGAAACTGGCGCCGCGCTGTTTTGCGAAATAGATTCTTATATTCTCAATGATTCTCCATCACTTATTGGTTTGTTTACTTGCGTCATCTCAGTACATTGTACAGCCTCTCGCTGGCTCGCAGCCGCATGCCTGTGACGTTTCTTTGCTGGCC
Source organism: Heliconius himera (assembly GCA_021202915.1). Classification (NCBI taxonomy): domain Eukaryota; kingdom Metazoa; phylum Arthropoda; class Insecta; order Lepidoptera; family Nymphalidae; genus Heliconius; species Heliconius himera. The sequence continues at coordinate 162,092 of JAJHJA010000339.1, forward strand.
GTTTATGGAGGACAGGTTGTCACTATCGAAGCCATTTAGAGATCTCCTCGCTTTTTACCTTATTTTAATTAAATGTAAAAGCGGTCTGGTAATTTGAAGTATTTGAAATTGGTTACTTTCACGTAGAGGGCTTCATTGATAAGCTTTTTTTTATAGATTCTTTTCTCCCGGAAAAAACTCTGTAAAAATCATAAATGCCATTTTTAGGTTTCTTTTTAAAACTTTAAATATTTGCAATCAATATTTAAGTTATTAATTGACTTATATTATAATGCATATTAATTGGTTTTTGTAGAATGAAAATTTTGGCTGTCATTACAAATTTCTAATTTTCCATTTTCTTTTCAGGTATGTTTCAGTATTCCTGTGTTAATTTGGTTTGTATTTTATACTTTTATTGTAATTTTGTTGTAAGATTAGTATTGGTTTAATTTTTAATAGATACATCTATTTACCTTACAAAGTAAATAAAAAGTCAAAAAACAAAAACTCCACCAAGGACTAAGTCTATTTCTATAAATTCTTAAAATTATAAACAATTTTAAATATACTTGTTTTCTTAGTATTACTTAATAAATTAGTTCAAATCAACGCAAAAAGATTTTCTTACGATTTTTTAAATATCGCGTTAACTTTTGGCTTACAACTCAAAGTTGCTATCCGGTAAATCAGTTATAAAATTTTGAATGTTTCCAAATGTTATACTTAAAAAATATGAAACATATAAAATTTCTTGGAACTATCTTAATAATTTATACTGCCACTACACTCACGTAAGCTGCGATCATAGCGATAATTCCGCAAAATTATGAGACTAGATCCTTAATCTTAAATAATCCCACTGTTTATGCTTGTCATATTTTTTATATTATATATAAATATTTTTATTAAGCGAAAACGAAAACCATGATATTATATATATTTCCATATGAGTAAATTAAAAAGTAGTTTTTGCGTATTTTAATAAGTTTTAATGAAAAAAAAATTATATTGCAATGACTATAAATGAAAATCAATTTAAAAAAAACCGACTTATAATAAAGGTGCCATCAGAAAAAATCCTTCCAGTTACAATGATCATTGGTATCTATGTACGCTCCACCGGTTCCATACGTCTTATAAGGAAGTATGTATTCAAATACGTGTGTAGGTAGGTATACAAAAGCATCGGTTCTTAGGAGCACTGAAAAAAAAATAATTTGCTTCATTGATCGAGCTGCATTGTATTTGTAATGCGTCCGGTTGTAGATGTACCGGTGGAATGCAAAATGTTTTGTTATTTTCAAATTTTTATTGCTTTTATATAGTGCTAATTTACTGTGTGGTATATAGTTTTAGTACCAGAGTGTAGATGATTTACTGTAAAACTTAGCGTACAAACACACATACAAATCGCAACGATATAAAATACTGGCAGCAAATAAAATATAACAAATAAATAATACGATTTAATATTTTTATTTATATTTTAAAGTTCATAAGGGGAAAATAACATCTGTCTATACGTCTTTTATATTGTGTGTAATTGAAAACATTCTCAACAAATAATCCAGTTAAAAAAATATATTAAATTTATCGGAGAGTTTGTAACAACGTTGCCAAATTTTATATTAGTAAAAAGCGAGATTCTTTCGCCAAAAAAATTAAATCAAATCAGTATATAATTTATTTATATGTAAATTTTATTTCAATTTTAAATAAAGCTTCTGGTGGTGGTGATAGATATTTATATAAGATCCTTTTTAATTTAAAATCATAACTATATTGTTTTGGTTTACTATGTCATGCAATTAAGCCGTCAGAGTTATACATAACTTACGAATATAGTATAGTATTTGTATTTTAATGAAATTCTAACAATTTCATTTATCTATTAAAAACTCAAAGTAAAAAAGATGTCTTACAATACATAAAACAATCCATAAAAAGCGGGACTATGCCTGTCCCGATCGGGAACTCTAGGCTCGCTCTGCTGGTTCCCCTGCTTTGCGGGAAAAAGCGTGAAGATGCGAAATAATCGTACATTTTAATTTATATTGATTATAGTATAGGTCACTCAACACGAGTGTCTTAACACTACACATACGGCGTAAAGCGGATTGATTTATTTTTATTTTATAATATAGGGACTATAAACTAAAGATAGTATACAAAAACTATGCAAAATTATTAATTTAGTTAGCTACTCGTTTTCACGTCACCCGTGATTGCTGCGGACCGCCTTTGTCCTGTACCGCCAGATTATCTTTATTTTATGATCCCTTTAAATGATGTCTTAACAAGATTAAACTATAATATATCGTTTTATAAACTATATATTTTAGATCTTATAATTCAAGCCAAAAACAGTAATATTTTAACAAAATAGGCCTATAACTATCTATCTATATCTATTTAATAATTTCCATTAGTAAGGTACCTATTAATCTCGGCAATTGAGATTTTCTTAAAAAATCTTCGATAGCAATATTACATTGTAAAAATCCATCCATGTTCATGGTGTATTTGATTTTTTGTTCTGAATAAATGTTTTTTAGCCTCATAGTGTATCCCGCACAGCAGCAGGCTAGACAGAGAAAACCTAGTGTTAAAACTCTCAGTACCCTGTTTTCAGTCATTGCGTTGAGTGTCAGAACTCAACATGTCGCGTTTACGGTCACACTTTGTGCCCCTGCGGCACGACTGGCCTCAATAAACAAAATATTGTTTTAATAAAATAAATATCTTTCGTCGAAAGCTATATCACACACAATACAAATCGATACACCTATCAACGAATTAATAATATGACAAGTAATTTATCGGTTCACCGGCGAGCGAGGTGCGTGACGGCCGATGGAGCGCGACACTTGTCAGACCGACGACCCGACGCGGGTATCCAGTGGGCGGCTGCAGGCCACTGTTCCTTGAATTGTTGTCGTTGTGTTAAAGCAATTAAAATTATTTAGATAGATCTGTATGCTATACATACATATTAGAAGAAAGCTGTATAGTGTTTTTGTTTTAGAAAAATCTATAATATATAATGATATAGGTACCCTTCCAAGTGGAATTTGTACCTATCACTAGACCATCGGTTCCCAACCAGTGATCCCTGGACCAGTAGTGGTCCGCAGCAGCTAAAATATGATGAAATTAATTGATTTTTAATATTTACTTAAAAAATCACACGCTCCATCATACAAAATGTCACCTTTTTTTAAAATTTTGTACACATTTAAAGATGTATAGATAATTATTTCCCATTAAAACAGTTCCGTCCCGCTTTCCGCCGAATCGTGGAAGCAGGGCGTAAACGGAAACGGAAATCAACGCTGCGCTTTACCTCGTTACCTCGTTCTGGAAATAAATTTCCTGAAATGATAGTCGAACTCACAACCTGTCGCGTTTACAGCCCCTGTGCCACGACTAGCTTCCACATGAATGTTTGCTAAGAAAAATAAAAATCTCGTGCATTTTTTCTTTTTGACATATCTTTATGTGTACAAAAGCTCTCAAACGAAACCAAAAATAGTGTTAAAATAAAATATAACAAAAACGAAGTTAACACCAGATTCTTTTGCATTTGGTACGCGTTCAGAGAATCCAGCCTCTGTCCTGTCGTAGCTCGCACAAATTCCTTCGAGTCTTCATGGTCGTCACATGCTCGGGAGCGATTCTCCAAAATACCTTCACAAAATCTCCAGGGTCATCGAAACCGCAATATATTTTATGTGCATATTTTGTTGCGGACGTGATATTCGCTAAAGTGTGTAATTTGCGCCTCTACATAATGTGTGGAGTGTTAAGGTGACATCCATACAGATAAAATAATAAAAGGATTTTTTAAGAAGTTTTCCATTTAATTAAATTTATAAAAATATAAGGTTTTTAAAAATATTATCAGATCAGAATCATCATGCGATATAGTGCCATTGTTGTAGGTTCGAGTCCTGTCGGGCTTTTCGCCGCCCAAAAAGGAGTGACGAAAAATTTACGACAAATAACTCGAATAGGTACTAGTATTTTGAATGGAACATTTTCAACAATTAAGTGGCATAAAATCTAGACTGCGCGCGCTACTCCGAATCGTGACACGGACTAAACATTCCCAACCGGCCTCACCAAGCTCGTGCCCTCACTTTTTTTCTCCCGTCCAATCTTTCTGAGAACTTGTCCTTAAAAAACTAAACACGCCGCCGCTTTGCTAAGGTGTGAATATAATTAATGGTTTATCAAAGGTTCCGCCCACTGGGAACCTTTCGTACTCGCCAGCGGATTTGGTCATCGACCAATTTAACTGTGGCTCCCGATTTTTAATCAATTTTTTAGCTTTTAATTTTTGAATGACTTTTGTTGTTTGTTATCTTATTCTGCTAATTCAATTGCTTGCTGATTATAATTATTGAGATGAGGATAAGGGACTTGTACGGAGAGGACGTTGTTAACAAATTAATTATTTTAGTTTTTATTGACGTCGTTCTTGTATAAGTTTTATTGGACGCGATGGTCGTGATTGCAAATATCGTTCACAGGAATGTTTATTTTAGTACCTTTGATCTGGTTAGACAGACTGTGTCGTTAAATTCCGTCCTCTAGCATGTACCTAAAAAACATGGAGTGCGGAGTGATAGAGTGAGAGTGTAATATACGGGAAGGGAGTGACGTTTTAAAATATATACCAATTATTAATTATTGTCATTATTCAGATATACAAACGATTAAGGCCCTCCTAGCACAGTGGCTCAGAGTGTATAAACACGACAATTATAGGTTCGATTGCAAATCTGAGCAATAAATTATTTTTATTTGCTCCTGTCTACCGTGCCATTTACGGGATACAGCGTGAAGCTAAAACTCTATAAAAGACTGGTTAATTATAACAAAGATTTCTAATAGAGAGTAAACCACTGTTTCAATATTTCCATTATTTTCAATGCAATGAATGAAATTCAAAATAAATGTATGATCTATATTAGTAATTTAGTTACGAGATGGTTGCGGATTGCATAACATCTCAGCGTCGTCGTCTGTCCAGACAGTTATTTCGGTAGTGCTGTCGTCAATTTTGTCTGGTAACATTTCTGTTTTGTTACCTCGTCAAGTGAGAAATGAATTATGAATGTTGCCAGTTTTAGAATAAGAATTGATTATTTTTTTGGTTTTTTCTATTCTTATTATTATTATTATTTTCTTATAAATACGAATGATTTTTTTCCTATATTTACTTAAATATATATTTCCATTTCTTCGCTCTGGTGTCGAGGACAAGCGCGGCGTTGATTTCTGCCACTGAACACGCAATGCCTCCAGAATTCGGCAGATAGTGTGGAACGGAGTGTCTTAACACTAGGTTCCTTCTACCTAACCTGCAGGGTGCGGGATACAGCGTGAAGCTGATTTATTTTTTATTTTTTTCTATTCTGGCTGACAAGCGTCGTTGAATTCCGCCACTAAACACGTCTCGTATGAAATTAGTTTTTATGTATCTACCCTGCCATATGCAGGATAAAACAAAATTTTAAGAAACATTTAAATTAACTTACAATGTTTGCATCTTTTTTACATTATATCTATATGTGAATACGTCCGGATATCTTTGTTCTGTTAACGTTCTCAACGATCTATTGTCTGCTTGTACGCTAAGAAAAGAATACAACATTTCACTCTTTTATGCTTTTGTAGAATATTTAATACTTTGTAAAATTGTTATGTTGATATTTAAAAGGTAGAACATAAATCACCGTGTCTTCATATATATCTATCTATATAGATTATAGGTTCAAATTGTATATCTGAATCGGTGTATATCTTGGTTTTTGGTAAATTTTGAAAATTTGCATATCACGCATATTTTTTAGCATATAGTTGATGAAACATAATATTTCAAATATGCATTAGATGATATACAAGGAAAACCGCAAATGATTCGTTCTTTCACATCTCTAATTACCATTATGGTCAAGCAAATAATACACTATTCTTTAACTCACAGAGTCAGTTGCGTTATATTAGATACAATGACATAAATAAATAAACGAAAGTGGTTGTTTCTTTACAAAAAAAATTTTTGTAGCTGAACGCTGCACGCTGTATACGCACGCAGGGGAGGCAGAGAAACCCTACTTTTAAGTCACTTCTCTGTTTTCGCCCAATTTCAGATATGTATTGAGTGGTGGAACTCAAAATAAAATATTCTCAGAATAAAATAAAAAAAAATCGTTTACATATATTCTAACATCTACAATACATTGCTACAGGTGCTGCGCAGGTAGTTTCTTTGTTGAAAACCTAAACTGTATAGAATTTGGACAAATCGATTGTCCAAAAGACGACACCAAGTCTGCCAGATGCGATGGCCATTGTGTTCTTACCTAATATTCCGAGAAACATCGCGATTCGATGCACATGTGCATCCAAATAGATTTTATACCTGTGCCCATGAGATCGTAAAAATGTCCCCTTTTGTAAGATCTAAGACATATTTACAGCGGTTTTGGGAATGTACGATTGATGGTGGTTCCTTTATGCGTTTGGGCATAACGTTAAATCGTTTATTGCACTATCAGTATAAATTTTGTTTCGTTGAATAGGATTATGGGTATTTTATTTGATAGTAAAAATCTATTAATATATTTTATTTTGTATTTGAGACTATTATATGTGCTAGTTGTGATTTTAAATTGATATTTTAAGCAATCCGTAATAGTTTTTTAACGTAAATTGCTTAAGATGTTATATGCCTCTTTTATATATGTTAACTATAACATATTCAATATTAAATTTACATTCTAGAAATATAAACCCGCCATTAGAAACAAATAAAAAACAACTTAATTGAACGCAGTGCTAACAAGCTATACCTAAGATGTGATGCCAAATGTTATTTCTGCTGCGCCGGGCCGTCTGATCGCAGCGACCAATACTAATCGAGAATTATTTAATTGGACACGATACGATGTCAACACTGTACACATTGCACACCGGTGTTACACATCCGGTCTTAAATTCACGGTACTGTTTCTAATGTTAAGAAGCTTCACTCTTTTTGTCGTATACAGCACGGTAGGCACAGAGAAGCCGGTATTTAGACACTATCCTCCGCTTTCCACCAGAATTTGACATATTGTGAAATATAACGCCGCGGTTTGTATTGACGATGGTAGAAAATGAGAAAGTTTCATCATTTCATCATTTTCATGATACTGACTGAAAAGATAGATACTAACTGAAAAGATAGAAATAAACTAAAATAAATATTTTTATTGAATTAATACACATTTATAATACTTTGCTAAACTTTGCATAATACTACGCTAAACAAGGGTTGTCTAGGTATTCTTTGGCTATATTGCTAATATATATAAGCTAATATAATAGATATAAGCTAATATAATAGAATATAAGCTAATATAATAGAAAAAAGTAAAAGGATATTTGCAAGAAATATAGTATTATTTAGTTGTGACTACATATACGTAGTCTGACAGCAGCAGCTAATGAACGATGCTCCAGTTTAGTATCTCATGCTAATATGTTTTTTTTATAACTTATATTTCTACTTAAACTAATTTAAAATTAATGATACCGTGACATAGAAATACATAAGAATAAAAATAATTGATAATTAAATATAATAATCATTGAAAATATGAAACTTTCAAAATATCTACATACATACGTAAAACATATGAAAAATATAAAAATACAGTTGCTGATTAGTCAGGATACTAAAACAGTTCGTAAACAACTTGGTCTGTCTGTCTGGCTTACTGTGTTCGTTTTGATATATTTAAAGATCGTCTGTAGAATATGGGACAATTGTGAAAGATTCTACGCCATTTTATTTTTGTGGCGTGAGAAAGTTTAAAAGAAAAGCTGTCTGTCGAACGCTATTTGTGGAGCGTCTGGTCGGAAGCGAGCAGGTTTTCGAGTTTCCTCTCTATATATTATATCGATGGTACTTGTGAGATGTATAAGATTTTTTTTAATTTTAAACTGACGAATAAGTCTAGTGCTGAGACACTGCGTCCTCGACATTTCTTTTCAGTGATATTGAAGACATTACGCAATTTGATCGTACATCGAACCCATACTTATCGGTCCGCTACCATTTATTCAACCTAATATTTGTTATACTATGTCTCTAAATTTGTAATGCATTATAATAGATATTTTTTCGTATATATATTTCTTTTACCTTCACGCTTTATCCCGCATTTAGCGGTTTCGGACAACAGAAACTGAGAATCTAATGTTAAGACACTCCGTTCCCATTAAGACACTTACCACCACCCACAACTGTCGTATTTACACTCGTACGTGTTTACTATGTGTTTCCCTACGCCTCAATTTTTTTACAACTATAAATTATGAAATGGATATTTCTAGAAAATTACCTACGTGTATATTATAAATTGCCTGGTCTAACTTCTTATAATCTAGGAACAGGCATCATCTGTATAAATGGCTTATGGTGTAACCAAATGACGCAACCGGGAACAGAAATGTTCGACAGCGAGTAGTAAACATGTGTACACGTCATTCATATCGTCACGAGACAGTTTGTGTGTGTGTGTGTGTGTGTGAGAGAGAAATTATGAAGTCATTTCTATACGAATGGTGTTCTTTTGTAACTACTGGTTCACGTGATGCTATGTGAGCCACGTGCGTTTGCAGTACTGTAATGTGCTTGATGTAGATCTGGAGACACGTAGCGTGTGTGCGACTGTAAATAGCGACAGGTTGTGGGTTCGATTTCTATTTTTGTTTCCTCGCTTTGGGTAAAGTGAGAAAACGCGACGTTGAGCTCAGACACTCAACAGGCAATACTTCGCAAATTCGTCGGAAAGTGGGGAACGGGAGTATTTTAATGATATTCTTTTTGCCTACACTACTATGTGCGACTGGGATACAGCGACGAACTATAAAAATATAGATCTACTTCGTCTACATATTTTTTGTATTGTCTGTCTGTACCTATATAAGAAAATTCAGCGAGAATATAGTATAGTGTTTTGTTCTTAACACTCTGTTCCTTTTAAAGAAGTTGGGAATAATTTCTAATTATTCCTAACTTCATTTGGGAATATAATTTCGTAAGGAACTCAAAGCATAGCATGGAGTTCCGAAATTCAACTGTCTCGAATGTCTCGAGAATTGAGAATGTCTCGAAAATTTATTCTATATTTTATATCTGAGAGAGAATTAAAGCTACAGTAACAAACACTTCTAAAATACCTCGTCACCTTACTTTATGTCGTACCTAGCTTCAATAAAATACTATTGTTATTTATTTAGGAAGTGATTTTGCTATCAATTGTACGTGATAATTTGTGAATGTGTTATGAACTTCTTGTATTCTCGAATTATATTATTAATGTCATAGTATGTCCATTTTAAGACATTTGACAACACTATTTAATACTTCTGACATGCGTACTTCAGTGAGATTTAAGTCTATTCATAAACATCAATTAGCATTTAACTTACGCTAACTAGACACAGGAAAGACCTTTTATTTCACAAATGAATTTATTCTATAAAACTGAAAATGGAGGCTGAGCGCAGCGTTGATATCCGCGTTGTTGATTCAATACGCAATGTCTCCAGAATTCGGCGGAAAGAAGGGAGCGGAGTGTCTTAGCACTAGGTTTCCTATACAGCAACATGCGAAATACAGCGTGAACCTCATGACAAAAAATAGAGCCTTTCACGATAATGTGCATTAATTAAAACCTGTTTTTTTTAATGAATTCCAGTAAACATTGTAGAAAGCACAAATAAAGTCGTTTTTATCTAAACGTCTAAATTAAAAAAAAATAAAAGATCTAAAAATGAGTCGTCAAAAATGTTACAATTTTTAAGTGACTGATGGAGTTAATTGATTTGTGCAATGAACGGCTCATACATTCGTCGTAATTAAATGTAAATCAAACGTTAATTGACCTCTCTGATTGCGGCTGTTGGTGTTACTTAGCGGCTAACTTAGTCGTGTCATGCATACATATTGTTATTATAAAAATGTGACCTCGAATGTACTTAAAGTTTCTATGATAATAAACAAGAGGGATGCTTCTTATAGTCCTCTTAGTAACTAAAATTGTTAATAAAACTTACAAGCCTCGCGGAATTAATAGGCCTTAGATAGTCTATCTTTTATCTTTGCGAGAATGTGGAGGTAGAGAGAATGAATGGCAGGCACTGTATTCTATTCTTTTATGGCGCTAAAGCCCATTTATGTAAATTAAAAGTAGGTAGGCAACGCAAGTGTTTTATTGAGAACGAAGTGTCTTAACACTAGGTTCTCAGGTTTCATCTGCCTACCCTGTTATGTCCAGGGCACAGTGTTATGTTATAAAATAAATATTTAAATTAATTAATTAAATTGAGGTCATCCTGGCGCAGTGGAACAGGGTCTGACTCTAAACATGATGCTTATAGATACGATCCCCCCGGAGAGATAAGTTACTTAAATTGTGGTCACTGCCACTCAACACGTATTCAATGTCTCGAATCCACTTGGAAAGCGGAGGAGTGTCTGGACACAAAAAAACTAAATTAAATAAAAGAAAAAAAGACTATTTGCATATATTATAATAACATTTTTAATTTAATATTCATTAATTCATTTTTATCTAGTTAGTAATAAGGATGCTTTTATGGTCGCAGACAGTACGTATAATTTTGATGTTCTCACAGGTGTTTGCATATCTAATAGAAGCGGATGATGCACACTTTTTTAATGTTTCTAGTTTTTTTTTTAATTTGCAAACTTGTTCTGTTCTCTTATTATACCTGTTACTTGTAATTTTTTTTTATATTTTTCTAAACATGCTATATAATCTCGTAAGGAAAGGAATAGTATAAGAATTTGAATGTAATAAGTAAACAGTACATCAAACTATTTTTTTTTATAGAAATTATGATAGAGATTTAAAAAAAAACTACTTACATTTCGCGATTTAAAAAAAAACACTATTTAGGTCGAAAATAATAATAATAATATTTTTGACGTTATTAGTTCTACACTTTAAGTTAACAATATGTTATTAATAATATTTGTACAGCATTGAGTTCCACCAGACAACACGCAATGCCTCCAGAATTGTTTTTAAGTGGGCAATGGAAGTGTCTTATGGAAATTACCACTAGGTTCCCAGGTTTCTGCTGCCTACTCTCCTATGTAATAGATATAAGTACAAAATTGAGAAATGAACAAAAATTCTGTTTATGCCACTCGCAGCCCGACCGGTACCGTTACCCGCAGTCAATGGAGCTCGGCTTGCATAAATTGCCTCATTTCACCTATCTTCATTCATTAATACGTACTACATACAACTGGTTTGTGTTTAGATATAACGATATTACTACCTGTCGGATGTGGACCTGACAGATGGATGGGAATTGTGTGAGATTTGCATATCTATATGTAGATTTTATATTATCTTAAAAATGTTATTGCTTTAGATAGCGTTTTGAGGCGTGCAGTGAGGTGCAGTGGATGAGCGTGGGTTTGATTCTCACTTGGAGGAATTAATTATGTTCCTGCCATTGCTCTTGTAATAAGACAAAGCGCGTTGGTAAAGCAATTTAACAGGTAGTCTCGAAAATCGAGCGAAACATGGTGAATAGAGTGCCTAAACAATAGGTTTTTTTACCTCTGCCTGTATGGCAACAGTCTGCCATATGCGAGATACAGCGTGAACCTAAAAAAAATAAGTTTTATACGCCAAAAACGTAAAATGCGACAAGATCAGTGAATAAAAAAACATTCCCAACTTACGTTTACTTATCGTAGAGGATATTGTAATAAAGATGTTATCGCAATTACGGCTTGTTTTTGCATATGATTAACTTAACTAAATTGCAAATTTGTGAGGAAATGGATTTCTTGATTGCGACTAGTTAACTATCAAAATAAAAAGTTGCCATGCTTAAAAATTAAGCTTGTTATTTACATAGGAAAAGGCTTGGGCGTTACATTTACATAATAATAAGGAGGTACGGAAGTTTATGTAATTAGTACGTTTATTCATGTTTAATTATGTTTTTTTTTATGTGTTACCAGAATTAAAAATAATTTTCATGAATTAAATAAAATATATTAAAATGTTTAATTAAGGCTAATCGTGGCGCAGGGGCACAAACGGGCAACGGTGTCTCTTAACACTAGGTTCCCTAGGGTAGGGGTACTAGGCTAGGGTGCTGTATGCGGGGTACAGCGTGAAGCCGGTTAAAAAAAATTCAAATGTTAAAGTAGCGGGATTTGAACGTAACGATGGTAAAAAAATCAATATAACTGTTCTTTTCCATGTTTATCTCGTAAAAAAGCTTTCCTGTATACAACGAGTGAAATTTGACATTTTAATATGGTAAAATTTGTCAAGTAAAGTCACGGGCGGGCTGTATATATATCGATACACATGTGGGCAGATAATATATACTTATGTAAAATTTATAGTTCCGCCTATTACCACAACCGTCGATGTCGGGCTTAAAGCGTACGATCGTTTTAACTAACACGATTACATGCGCGTTTAAACGAGATTCCATTTTTACTATAAACTTTATACGCTTTACTAAGTCGTGTCATGGCACGGTGGTTTAGTGTCTTACTGTAAACGTGGCGGTTGGGGGTTCGTTTGAAATATTAGAAATTATTATATTTATTTTTAGTTCAATTGTGCACAGTACGTCACAAACTCAAGTACCATTCACACCATCTGGATACGTGGCACTCCACTACTGTGCGGTTTCGTAGGAACTTCCTTTCACGCGCCACACAATTGTGGAATGTCCTACCTGCGGCAGTGTTTCCAGGTCGATACGACCTGGGTACCTTCAAAAAGCGCGTATATTTCCACTTTAAAGGCTGGCAACGCACCTGTAGCTCCTCTGGTGGTACACGTGGTCGTGGGCGGCGGTGATAATTTACCATCAGGTCAGGTGACCCGTACGCTCGTTTGCATTGTCTTTTTCCAAAAAAAAAGACAATATCATTCTAACACAAATGCTTATACCGGATGGAAATCGAACCTGGTCCTATCTCGATAGTTACAATCATTTATCCTAACCCATTAAGATAATGCTTTTAAGAAAAATAGTTAATGTTATACGTATGTAATTTTGCCTCGTTGGTGAAATTGGGTAATGTATTTTTTGATGAAAAATTACGGTTGATGTTATTAATTACCAACCGGTCCTCGCCCGTCTCGTATTCCGCAGTAGAATATTTAAATCGGCAGGTGTTTGATGACGTACTATCACATTACTCATTTAATTTTAGCTTTCGCGAAAACATTGTATTTTTTGAATCTTTGGATGTTTGGTTTTAAATGACTGGAACTGGAAAAGCACACTACAAATAAATTAGATTTTTAGTTCATTGGTCACTTTTATCCTTGAGTGTACAAAAAATACTATATATCGCTCCATAACGATAAATTTACATAATTCTTTTATTTATGAAAATACGAAATATCACTTAAGAATAATTACAATAAAACACAATACAATATACTTCATTTCACATAAAATTACACACAGCACATACAAACTAAAATAGAAACAAAATGTAAGGCGGCCTTATCGCTTAAAGCGATCTCATCCAGGCAACCTTTGGTAGTTGTAGTTGTATACTTGCATACCTACATAATATATTGAAATATAATTCAATTACTACCTAATCGAACATTTTAAACGTATACCTACACCATAAAAACCATAAAGAACGAAACTTAATAAATAGATACCGCATCACTTAAGCGGATATTTCGTCATATGAAATTGAAATGGTGCAAGATGGAATGTGGAATGAGCTTATTTTTTTATATATACATCTCTAATGATGATCGTGTCGCCCACCTCTGACCCGGCACGCGACTTTACGGTTATACCCGTTTTCCTCTAAATTGTGCCTTTCTAATATTGTCCAACAATGTTTTATTTTAAACTAGGCTGTACGTGCGGCTTTCCTCCCAACGACATATGGAAATACTTAGGGGTTTTGCACGACGGGTACATTTGGTTACTTTAAAATGATTCGTGTGAGGCCAGTCGTGGCGCAGCATCACGAAGTGTGACTAAAAAACCGACTGGTTGTGGGTTCGATCCCCACTCGAGAAGATGAAGTATTAACTGAAATTTATATTTCCATTTCTTCGCTCTGGTGTCGAGGTTAAGTGCGGCTTTGAGTTCTGCCACTCAAGACGCCATGCCTCCAGAGTTCGGCAGAAAGTGGGGAACAGAGTGTCTTAACACTAGGTTCCCTCTGCCTACCCTGCTGTGTGCGAGTTACAGCGTGAAGCTGATTTGATTTGATTTTAAAATGATTCGTTAATCTATAGCTTTCCTTGAATAATTTCAATTCGAACCTTTACATAGTTCCTGAGATTAGCGTGTTCAACCAAACAATATTTTCAACAAAGCTTTATAATATTATTTAAGAGTTTTAGGTGAACAAATAATAAGAATGAAAATTTCCTATTTGCCACTGATATATCGTCCATTGGGTGCTATTTGACCTGAGTAGGTAGCAAGTAATTTTAAATATCGATAGGAATATCAATGAAAAATATGTAAGATTTATAGTTAAATATACATAAGTAGATTGTGTTTTATTTACATAATAATAGATATTCGGCCAGCGTGAGGTTGATGTAATTTTTTTCTTTTATAAATATCCCGCCCCCATAATGTTGACACATAAACTAAAAATAATTGCCTGATCTTCTCTACTTTACGTTTTTACTTTACTGTGATTTATTACGTATGTACTTGGTAGCGGCAAAGACACAGCACTTTGGCAGACTACCTTTTATGAAAATTGTTTAAGAAAATTGAATTTTTAATAAAAAATTACTGTTTTATGTGTGTAGAAGTAGTGAAGTGACAGTCAAAATGGTTTTTCTTAATTTCTCGCTGCAGCTCGCAAACAGCAAAGTAGAGAATGAGAACGCTTGGCTTTGGCTCACCAGAGCTGAGAACATGGGAGTAGGAAGGGGGGGGAGCCGGTTGGTTCGTTCGTGTTTGGTCGTTCGTTCGTTCCCCAGTTAATTCTGGTGCCCACCCCATATATTTTACTTAACAAAATTTGTCCCAAATAATTGAAAAAAACAACATTCCAGGCCCTCATAAAGCTCTCTGTAAGCTAATGTCTGTGAAATTAAAACAGTGTATTCCCAAAAGCGGTAATATAACCCACAACTCCTATGATGGCCTCTACAATCAGCGTAACATTTAAATATCACGTATATAAATACATACTTATATCTTAGTATTTAGTAGCGTTTACCCGTACACCGTTGTTCTGCAAGCACCGCCCCCGACTGCATCGCTAATAGGGCACGTCATTTCACAATGATCATCAATTACGATAGCATCGACACTCAGTATTGTGGTAGAGTTAAGTAGACTTTTGGTTTTCTTTTGTTATAACCAGAAATGGTGTTGAAATATTAGTGTGATGACGATAAAATAAGTTTTTCTTGGTGAAATAATAATATTGCTTATTGTTTCAATAAATATTAATATTTATTAACACAGAATGTTTTATTACTTCATCTAAATGAAGTAATAAAATATTCTGTAATTATCTTTAATATATTGTTGAGTTTCTTGTCATATTTTCTCAGCAAAATTGCCTTCCTAGTCAGTGTTCTTTTGAAACAATTACCTGGAGGTTATTCTAGCTTTATGCTCACTTGATATTTCATAAATACTTGCAAAAGTCTATTTGAATATAGAATATTTTCCAATTGAAGTCATGATAAAAAGTTTTAAAAACATTTACAAAAGTGAAAAAGAATATTTTTTTTTGGAGGTACAAAAAAAACTTTATTCTTACAAAAAAAATGTTCACAGCTAACGGAAACTTTAAAATCATTTAGATATCACCTAAAACATCATCTCAATATTTAATGACAACCGTGAAATTCATTTAGAAATATAAACGTTTATGCAAATATCATTTGGCGCCTAAAAATTAATTTACCAGCTATACTCCGATCAGATCAGGCGGTGCTCGGCGCGTGGGCGTCCGCTGACCTCTCGCAGGCGTGGGTCGGCTTTCTAAGGTAATCCTCCTTCTACTGCTGAGCAGTTACCTCACGTTGTAGCGTTGGTGGCTGTTACACAAATGAAAAGTGTGTTTTCTTATCTTTTTGTGTTTTATTTTGTGTGGAGAAGAAAAATAGACACTTCAATAGAATTGCGGCCGCTTACTATTTTAGGACCAATTTTTTTATAAGCATTTCACCGTAAGAGGATCAATCCCAGAGACAACGTGTAAACTGTCTATGTCAAAATGTTACCCAAATGCAAAATTTCATAATTTGTTTTGACATTTAAATAGTGGGTGGCACTGCCTAACGTCTGTAATGTCACGTGCAGGTCCACGTTTAGTAATTTTATGAAGAGACCATATTATAAAGTTTTAGTTTCCGCGTCACTCGATAGGCTTGGTCGTCTCCACCGCACTTAATTAAGCATATTCGGTTACACCTCACAAAAAAAGTCAAGAATATGTAAAGGAAACTCGAGTGTCTACAGCTATGTTTTTTGATCCTTCGAGCCGGATCGAATGCGCCGTCCGATTATATCGTGTTACGGATTTGGCTTAGCTCGCGTCTATACAAAGTCTTAGTTTATTAATCTTTTGTTTTTATTTTAACTTCACGATGCATTCTACATACAGCACGATAGGCAGAAGGAATTTAGTGAGACACTCCGTTTTCCTCTTTTCGCCCAATTTTTGAAACAACGTTACGCTTTGTGCTGTTGCAAGAGCGTGATGAATGAACATAATTAATTTCTCCCGAATGGGAGTCGAACCTAGGACCGGCTCGTTTACAGTCAGACGTCGCTGCGCCACTACCACGGACATTTTATATCGTCAACTAAAGAATAATAAAAACTTACTACGTACTAATTAAAACTGAAATTTGTGAACCTATAATTCTTACATAATTGACTATTAAGACATTTTCCATTACATTTATAAAAAAATATTGTAATTAAAATCCATAAAAACCAAAGGTGACCAACCAGAAATGGTTTCATCTTTAATATCTATGTAGATTAATTTAGTAGTTTTGCGTATATATAGTAGATTTTAAGATGTTTCAACTGTATGGATGGTCTCCCTGTCGGGGGCGTCATTAGTCGCCCACGACACGATTAAAAAGTTCAATTTAAATGACGAAGGCTGCCCCTTCCGTTTGTTTTTAGTCGCAATTCTTTTAAACCATTCTCAAATTATATTACTGTTTCGTGTTATACTTTCTTGGTTTGTTTTGTCTATGATGCATGGTTGTTGAGGTAAAATGGTTTTGTTGGTCGGTTAAAATTATAGTTTTAATAATTAAATAAAATATCAATTAGTTTAATAAATATATTTATGTTTTTTATATTAGTGTCAACGTACTGCAATGAGCTTGACGTGATGATCGTGAATTTATGTCCCACTTAGAAAAATTTAAACAAAAATTATATTGTTTAGAAATTGTAAAGAAATAAATAAATATATTCGTTCATTCTGTGTGTGTGTGTGTGTCCTGTACAAAAGTAAATAAACACATTATTTTCTACTTCTATCTAAATAATATCAATGGGGAACGGAAGTGTCTTAATGGGGACGGAGTGACGTAACACTAGGTTTCCGCGTTCCCTCCAACCCTAAGTGCGGGATTCAGCGTGAAGCTATTTTACCGAAATAATATAGCTTTAAAAAATAATACGTTTAAAAAGTACTTGACTTTTAAGATATTTCAAGAATTGTCGTGACAACTTTCCTATTAAATTGGTTTAAGCCGTGTCAAAAGTCGTCCCAAAGCTTAGTCCGCTCACGCCTCGGAGCCAATGAGTGAACTTTATAACCTTTCGTAGTATAATTTTTATGATCATAGTATTAATGGAGAAGCGATCAAGTTACATACATTTTATATCTATGACGATCCAGTAACTTTCCAACATTGTTAGTTGTTAGTTTTCTATATTTGGAGAATATTTTAATTAAGAAAAATGTATCTTTTGTTTATTCGGATCCGACTTTTCTGTTCATTCGGACTTAAAATATCAGGTTCATATATTAACCACTGCAGCTTTTAAATATGCGTTGAAAATTAAGCTTTTTAATATTGTTTATACATATTTATATTTTTGATGAATTGTTTGAATTATTATTGACTAGTGGAAGTCAAGGCTGCGCTATGTCTCGTTATCAATGCGAAGAAAGTGACAATATTAAATATTTAATTTCCTCAAGTGGGAATCGAGTCCAGAACCTATCGCGTGTACAGTTACTTGTCCCCCCGGCCTCAAGTATGAAATAGAGATAAAAAAAAGTCCTTATATGTACCGTAATAACATACAATAATTATTGTAAGCCTCCAATATGTTGATAGCCTTTTAGAAAATGTAGAGGCAGTAAACATTTACGACAAGACTAGAACTAATCATACGACGTTTGAACGCCGGCAAAAACTTGTACAGCAGAGGCTGAGAATGAGGTACTAGCGTTTTTTGTAGTTCACTCATGTGTGGTCTATGATTTTTTCCTATATTGGCACTATAAATTTTAGTGACAAATTATATGTGGATTTGGATTTTAATTTAAGATTTAGTGATTTGTGCTTTTTAATAAGGTTCCACCCAAAATTATTTGTTGGTATATTGGTGTCTGTGTCATTTTTATTTATGATATGTAAATCAAGTAAATATAATAAGTTTTGATGTACTCTTCCTAAACCGGAAGTTAAGACTGAGCTTTCGTTTCACCTAATAGAGGAAAACAATATATTTCAAATGTTTTGTAACGAAACATTAAAATTTTAAAAGATTCCCATCCCCATGAGAATCGAACCCACAATGTTAAGTATACCTTAAAACAGCGTCTCGATGGCATCTCTCCACTGTTATTTCTTTGTAAAGTATATAGCTCATTATATATTTAGCTAGAAATATTGATTGGACAGTTTCACGTATTGACGGTAAACTTATACCTCTAGGCTAAATATGGGTCTCGGGGCGATAGCGGCTTTCACGCTTCGTGGGCGTCACCTGTCGTGCTTTACTATTATAACTAAGTTTGTTTTATATACAATTCGTTGTATTTTCTACCTTATTGTCTTTGTCTAAAGTGAAGTCTCGAGATACACGTAAGTTTGTGAGATCTCGCCCACGAGCACTGCTACGCAAACGCTTCGCATAGACTTTCTGCATTAACATCGATTAAGTAATAGACATCGATAAATTTTAAAACATCGGTATCTGAAGGGATTGATGCAATCATTCTTTCTAATATAATGGAATTGAATGTAAGATTATTCGAATTTTCTAAATTTATTTGATGTGATATATTTGTTCCTCGTGCAAAAGCCGCCGGTATACTGTAGAATAATAAAATTTTAATATTTAATCATTAATAAATATTAATAAAAAAAGACAGATAAGGCTGATTGAGGCCGTCTTGACGAAGCGGTACTGCGAGTGAATATAATAAACGCGATAGTTGAGGGTTCGACATCCACTCGAGACAAAGCGCGGCGTTGACTTCCCTGCTTTAGATATGCAGGATACAGCGTGAAACTAAAAAAAAAAACAATTGTATGAAAACAATAAAAAATATATTTAACCATTAGAGCTTTAGAATATCTATTCAAAATCAAACTTCGCCTACATAATTGTTATTTTCTGTCGTCTCATTCAAAAGTATTTGTCCATTGTCAGTCGATAGCCCGAGTTCAAACAGACAAGCATCACGTCGAGTGGCAGCCGGTATTTCTGGCGGTTAGAAGCATTATCACCCACTATCCATTGTATCTGATCGATTAATCTTTAAATTCACGAGTGGGTCGTGTGTGTGCCATTCATTATTGTGACACAGTAGTATAGTCATGATGTGTGACGTAGTGGTACGGTGGATGGTCTGGTTATGGTAGATATAGATGAATATCGGTTTGGTCCCGGATTGAGGACATGCGCAATGTCTTTAAAATCGGTGGAAAGTAGAGCGTCGGTGTGCTTGTAGTTGTGCTTGTCTTTGACCAAAGTCACTCATCATCCAGATAATATTATTTTTGCTGATCTATAATAGGTATGTGTGGCGAATAGAAGTTAAAATAACACGATATAGTGATTTATTTATATATAGATCTCTCAGCAGTTTGTTTAAAACAAATTATAATTACATTAGCTGCGGTTATTTTACTGTCGTATTTTTTTCCATTCAAGTAAACGTGCCCAAACGAGGATGACCTCAATTAGGTTTGACATAATTTTATTAATAATCAATATTATCTTTTAAAGTAATAATTTTATAATATCTAACCAAGGCTTAGATTCGGTTGTTGCAAATGCGTCCCTATTGTCGTGTACTGGCAATAGAAAATATATCAATGCGATACCATTCTATAGTGGATACTCGATTATGTGGTTTTTGTTTTAAAGATTAGAGTTATCATTTATCAGTGAGTACCTCACGTACTTGTGGCAACTGCGCAGTTTTTTTGTTTATAGTCGTATAGGTACCTCGCAACCTTGCCGGGTTGCCAAATTTCAATGTATTTCTTAGTCACACCTAATGTCTATTGTGTCGTTGGTACTTGGTTTGTGAATGAAAATTGATTTAGATGATGTATCATACTAGTTCTATATTGGGCAGTACAACAGATGTTCGCTAGCTATAAACGTTTATATTCTTAGAACTCAATTTCTTTATATATATATATATATATATATATATATATATATATATATATATATATATATATATATATATATATATATATATAGACTTGCCTAGGGCTTCATAACAATGTCAGTAATGTCAGTTTATATATTTTAAGTATCAAGAAAATTTGAATAAATAATGTATAGCGTGCCAATAACCTATTAAAGTAAGAATATTATGTAAATATGTTTATCAAAGTTTTATTTTTGTACGGTTGTGAAATTAGTCGACAGTTCGTTTGTACACACGTATATCATGGTTTCAGCGCGTGATAGTACCAAAATAGTGGCTTATCACACCGGTTTGATAGGTTTCTTTGTGACACTGATAACAGCCGCGCCCCTATAATTAAGATTATCTAGACTTCACTCGATAAATATAAATGCGCGTTATTTTGGACGACCTTCGATTGTAATATTATGGTTTTTGGCAAAGTTGGAAGAAGTGTCTGCGTTATGTGTGGTGGTTATGGGTTTGATTTCTTTTTTTTATACAAGAGTGGATCGATGATCTCAAATAGGAATCAAGCTTACAGCCTGTCGCGTTTACCGTCGCACGCTTGTGCATCTGCGCCGCGACTGGCCTCGATCGGGTTCGATTTCTGCTCGGAGAAATTGGTATGTCTCATCATCCAATGGTATACATACATATGTATATTGAAAAATTTGAACGAAACTTGACTCGAAACTTGACGAAGCTTTACTAGAGGGGATCGCAAACTTCGCGTTTACACTCCGACGCAGTACTGCTGCGTCACGACAGTTAGATATGTTTTCTCCAAATATTAGTTATATTTGAATATGTTTCCTAGGTAGGTATCGCCAATACAATAGCTCCCAAATGGGTTAAAATCGTATTGTATCGCATAATATAATGAAAGAATTATTAAGTTATGAAAGCTATAAAAAATTTTATTATTATTTCGGATGTTTCGCATTTAACTTGGCAAATGAGTGAATTTGATTGAAAGAAGTACTATAATTTCGACTGCTATTTTTATTGACAACTAATTACGTTTCCATAACTTTTTCACGTAAATATTAAGGTTAAATTGATCACATTCATATAGAGCCACGCTGTGTTTGATTCACCGGCGGCTGTTTTTTTTTATCAACGTATTTGTGTCGAATGTAATAAAATCATTTTATTACGCAAAAGTAGGTCTCGTAAATTATATTTTTATTTCAATATATATATTTGTTTAGTTGAGTAAAAGTTATTGTGGATTGTGATTATTTGGTGTAGTGAACCTGTGGTGTGTGAGAGTTGGATTCTTGTAAGCAGCTTCAGCTTCACGCTGTATCCCTCACACAGCAGGGTAGGCAGAGGGAACCTAGTGTAAGGCACTCCGTTCCCCACTTTCTGCCGAATTCTGGAAGCATTGCGTGTTAAGTGGCAGAACTCAACGCCGCGCTTTGCCTCGACACTAGAGCGAAGAAAATGGAAATATAAATTTAAATAAATATTTCATCTCCTCGAGTGGGGATAGAACCCACAACCAGTCGGTTTTATAATCACACTTTGTGCCGCTGCGCCACGACTGACCTCAGTCTCTTGTAAGCAATTTTCTTTATCAATTGTGTTTATCAAAGTGATGAAGATCGTCTAAAACGAAGTTTGATTTTTATTTATTTATTAGCTTTAAACGGTATTCATGCCTTCACGTCTGACTGCAAACGCAACACTTCGATTCCAACGTGAGATACTGGAATATTTTCATTTCCTCGCTCTGGCAACAAAACAGGGTGCCGCAAGTTCCGCCACTCAACACGAATGTTATAATATTTCGAAATAATTACGGAAAATGGGGAACGGAGTGTCTTAACACTAAATTCCTTCTGCGTATCCTGTTACATGTGGGATACAGAGTAAAGCTACAAAATCAATCAACAACAGGGTAGACAGAGGGAACCTAGTATTAAGACACAACGTCGAATTCTGGAGGCATTGCGTGTTGAGTGGCGTAACTCAACGCCGCTTGAAGCTACAAAATTATACATTACTAAACAGATGTATGTACGTCTATGCATTGAACTAACTCGCGAACGGAAACGTGCAATGACGCAACCGTTATCACAATAGTGCGTAATGCATTATGTTATATGCGAATTGTGAATGGCGCGTCGTCCTCGTACTCTTATCGAGCATTGTAATCGATCGCGGCCAGCACCCATTCAGTATGGATGGCCTGCTTGGGAAGAAACTATACTTACTTTACTTACAAGTTAAATTATGAGGCCAGTTGTGGTGCTGGGACAGGCTGGGGGTTCGATTCCCACTCGAATAAATGAAATATTTAATATTTCCTGTTCTTTGCCTCTGGTTTCGAGGTAAAGAGCTACGTTGAGTTCCGCCACTCAACACACAACGCCTCCAGAATCCGTCGGAAAGAGGGAAAGAGGTCGTTGTATTTGTATTTTATTAATATGTTTTTTTCATGCGTCTTGATGTCAAGAAGACTATAGATTTAAGTGAAGATAGTTTTTACTTAAATAAACAGGAAGACCCTCAGGGCATGACAAGGGCCACTGTCACCAACCTCTTTAAGGTAGATCGCGTGGGACGATGCAATAGAGGACGTCTGATAGAGGTTTACACTGTCGGATGGTCGCTATTCATATACATATATTTAAACTAGAAATATACTCAAACAATTTGAGATATGTAGAATTACAATATAACTTTAATTTGACAGAAGATGACTATCAAAATACTTGTATTTAGAGAATATTTATCTGTCAAAATTTGAATGACTTTTTATTGTCGTTAGTTAATAGTTCTATTAATGCCTACCTGTCTGTTCTTATCTCTATGACCTTATAAAAACGATAATTTTTATTAATTCTCACTATATGTTTAGTATTATTCATATTATTATATAAGGATATATATGATTTTCACTTCTTTGACTAGATTTTGTTAAGACCGTGGTAGCACAGCTGCCCAACTCTAAAATGCTATTTTTGTAGATTCGATTGATAGTCGTGAGAATGAGTTATAGTCATTTCCTAACAAGACAAAGCTCGGCGTTTATTTTCGCCACTCAAGGGAAGACAGCTTAGAACGACGTGTTTAGCCGAGATTCCCGCTGCCTACCCCGCTACTTGCGGGATACAGCGTGAATCTAATTCAGTTTCGTTGAATTCCAGTTTGTCTTGCTTGTATCGTCCTGTTACATTGAACCAGGAACTATTTAATTTATTCTCTTAATCCTAAACTAAGTCGATTTCGTGGTAAGAATCAAGTGATCTCCTTTGCGAACAGGTAAAATGCATTAGCTGTACAGGTTTAAGTGGTCACCCAACTCTTTAAAACTATATAGAGATTTAATATATATTTACCAAGCATATTTGTGTTTTATAGGGTTTTTTTTAAATAATAAATAAAAACATGTCGATATGTCAATTATGACTATTGAGTATTTTTCTTAGTGATATTTTATTAGCAGGCTTATGAAATATATATTTTGTAATATTATTTATGTCTTTTTAACTCCATTATATATTATGTTGGTCCATATTATGTTTTTTAGAATCAAATATTAAGACATTCCTACCCCAATTTTTCACCCAATTTTTGATACATTTAATGTTGAGTGGCGAAACTCCACGCCGTAATTTGTCTTGTTATCGGAGAGAAAAAGTGGGAATTAACAATCGTCTACACGACTCTATATTTTAATTTATATGTCTAAAATTCCTATTTAAATATTTTTTAACTCATTTTTAACACTAGAGGAACAACGAAGTTTCTTAACATTTTTTGTGTGTATTTACTTCTGCTTACCCTGCTATGTTCGGGATACATTGTATATATTGTAAAAGAAAAAATTATAATTAATTTTTGTTTGTTTAACCTATAAAATATTTAATAACATTAATTAAAGTACTATAGTGTAAACCAGTTGAACGAGCACGTGCTCTTTCGCTAGAACAATGGTCTGGTATTCAAAGCGTTTATATTGTAACCGCTGAATGAGTTCGTTAATACGACTGTCACAACTTGGTTAATCTTGATGACTTAAAAGCTTTCAATTTTTTTTTTACTTTTTGTTTTTCATTTCCTTATTTCTTTTCCACATTTTAATAGGCTCATTCAAAATATTTTCTTTATCATGAATAAAAAAATTAAATGCCATCAAGAATCAAATCGAAATAGACCAAGAAATGATTTGGTGATATAAGTTATCATCGAATCATTACTTGAATTACAAATTTGTAAATATTTTTAGGGAGCTTTTTGCAACATAAAAAACTGTTACCACAACTTTTTTTGTTTGTTGTCATTTGTTCTCTGGAATGTCTTCTTCATTCGTTCTCTGGAATGGAATACGAATTGTGGATTCATCGTGTTTCCAGTCAGCCGCTGTGATGTTACACCAGGATAGCGACAATTTGGATTTTTCTAAACATAACTAATATTCAGTACTACAATACTTATAGTAATAATGGATATTTAATACCTAAATTATGATAATAATAATGCCAAATAACATATAATTTAATTAATATTGATCTACGCTTTGTTAACAATAGTTCCTATTAGTTTGCTTCTTTTTTATGACCTGAAACTACTTATATACGTGACAATCGTCGCGGGCGCATTTTATTATCACATTCACTAATCTGTGATTATATTTTGTTTTATTCTATTTACTTATCAAATTAGGGCTGGCCTTATTTCTTATGTTATGTAAGTTAATGTATTTGTTATTTCTCAGGTGTTGAAATGCAAAAAAAACATTGATATTGGTACGACGCGACTTTTAGACATCTTCATTAAAATAAAGAGGCGTCGTGGCGCAGCGACAACCCGACTCCTTGTAAACGCGACAGTTTTGAGATCGATTTCCACAAGGGTGGAATTAATTATTTTCATTTGATATAATATGGCGTTGAGTTCCGCCATATTCCGACGTCAATCCACTGTGGCCGCAAAGTATATTTTGTAATAATATTATATCATTGGCGAATTTGAATAAATAAACAAAATACTGACCGATAAGGTTAATAATAGTTTTCGTAGTGTGGGTACAAACACTTGTTATATAATAAAATCTTCAGGTAAAATATTATCTTGTTGCCGAATTTCATGCATTATGATACGAAACTCTGTTTATACGATACGTTCAATACATTGAACTCTACGATAAAGTAAATAATTATTAGAAATATATCTGTATTTAAATTTAAAAATCTTATATATTTGGAGCCGTCGTGGCGCAGAGTTCCGTTTTTTTCTTTTGTGGTACGGAACCTTATTAATTGCATCTCTTCTCGCATATAGCAGGAAAGTCAAAAGTAAACTAGTGTCAAAATACACCGTTGCCTACTTCCTACCCGAATGCAATACAATTACCTTTATTGTATTAAAAGACAAAAAATACCTAAGTACTAATATGTTTTGATTTAGTTATTTATAATAGGGAAACAGAGTGCCTTAACACTAGGTTCCCTCTGCCTACCCTGCTGTGTGGGACTGATTAACAGTTTTATTTATAATTATAACCGTTTCTTCGTAAGTAAATATATACATATACATATGTATTCACGATGTCGCTACTACTATCTCTACAACAGCAAACACCTTATCGTACTCTGACACTAGGCGTCTATCAGATTTTGAAATAACGGCCGCGCTCGAATGTAACTACAGTTTTATTATATACGTCTTTAAATGTATGCATTGTGGATCGAGTAAATTACTTATTTTTGTTATTAAATAAATATAAGTAATTTACTCGATCCACAATGCAACATTTAGTCATTAGAAATATGAAAAAGCCATATTGAGAAACTCAACACGCAATGTTTTGGCAAATAGAGGGTAAAGTAGAGAACAGAATGTCTTAATTTAGAACAGAGTTTCCTACGACGCTTGAAATAAATATTACTTTTCTTAAAATGATTTTTCTAAAAATATTACCGTACTTAACTTCACCATACAAGTATTAAAGACACCAAGAAGTATATATATATCTAAAAGGTACCATCGTAACAATGGTCCACAGTTGAACCGCCGAACTCGCTTCGTTATCGACCAGAATGGATAATCCAAGAGGTCGCTGTGTGGTCGGCGCCGGCGGTGACCCCGTGATCGGCACCAAATGCCATTCGCTATAGTCACGATCGCGATTACACTATGTACCTACTACTATATACTACTACTATATAGTACTACTACTACTATAGTATAAACTAGTATAATGATAGAGACCGTTACTGGTCGTATAGCTTTGATTTGTTTCTAAGAGGTATATGTATATTTTCCGGTTATTATTGATGTATTTAATCTGTGTATCCTCTAGCCATTTTCTTTTTTTAGGGTTCCGTATTCAAAGGATAGAAGATCCTATTACTAAGACTCCGCTGTCTGTTCGTCTAGCACCAGGCTTTATCTCATGTACTGTTAATAGTTAGACAGTTGATTTTTGTACAGATGATGTGTTTCTGTTGCCGCTATAACAACAAAAACGAATAAAAAACAGAAGAAAATAAATATTTAATAGGAGTCCCATACAACAAACGTCATGTTTTGCCCTTTTATAGATAATGGTACAGAACCCTTGTGCGCGAGCTGGAATTCCACTTGGCCGTTTTGTTTAGTTTCACGCTTTATCCCTAGTTCAGTAGCCACAGAGATACAGGACTTTGTAGAAGGAACAGGGATATGAACAGTGTTTCTTTCCATTCTTTATGAACTCTCCGTTTTGAACTTGCCAATTCCTCTGAATCTGAAATCTGAATCCCGTGAATGTTATGCCACTACTCAACTCTACCCCCAAACTAAGCCTTCAAATTCTCGCAGTGTCTGAACAACAACATCAATCTTATATCGAAACGAACTCCAAATATTTACAAGACACACAACAATTCGGCCAACATTGGCCAGTCCAGTTACTTACTCATGTCTAAATCTGATGGAGTGAGATACGGCTCATGCATCGGTACAATCTATGATGCTCTTTGCGTTATCTTTATTAGAAATCGATGTATCGGTATCGGTAGCCGCGGGCAATCGATTCGTTAGTTCGTGTAATAGATTTAGCTATCTTTAAATAATTGTGTCGTTTTATATAATTGAAAGTTGCGTACGCGCATGTTGTGTAGTACAATTTACTGTCGTATTAGATTTGCCGTGGTCGTAGTCGTGGTACAGGGGCGTGGTAAAGGCGACAGGTTGTGGGTTCGATTCCCATTAGAGATAATGAAATATCAAATATTTTCATTTGCTCACTCTAATGACAAGCCGAAACATGATGTTTAATTCCACCACTTAATACGCAATGCTCATAGCGGGTACAGCGTGACCAATGTGGAGTAGTTACGTGTACGTGGTGATTTTAAGCTTAAAAACAAATATTTTTTGCTGCTGTTAAAAATAATTTTAGGCCGAATAATCTAATGTTAAGACACTCCGTTCCCAACTTTCCGCTAAATTCTGGGGCCATTGCGTGTAGTATTGTATGCATTTCTTCGATTGGGAATCGAACCCACAACCTATTGCAATAGTGAAATTTGAACTGTAAAAAATTGTGTAGAGCATTAAATTTTTATCTCAAGTTTCAGATTGAGACAGTTTTTATGTGTTTTAAGATAAAAGTTGATCTACAAACAAACTCCCCTTGCTAATGCTCCCGGGGGCTGAAGATTGATTATTGTTTGTATATGTCTCTCTTTTGTTAGCGGAAATTGAGCTTGTATATTGTATACTAGCGACCCACTCGCGGCTTCGCCCGCTTAAACTACTGAATTATTTACCTAATATACTGAATTGCGTTCCTTAAACAAACGACACAAACAACAGAATACTTAAATGGTAAAAATCATAAACAACGTAGTAGGTAGTCTACCTACTATTATTTTATGTAAAAATATTTAAACGAAAGATGAAACCAACTATGTTGTGCTGAAATAATACATTATAATTATTTAAAGAGCTCCAAAATACGTGCAATTGCTTCTAAACCTACTTTACTATAGAGCTAGCATTGAAGCATTCTCTCGTCCAGCTCCTTTCTTCTGGCGCTGGGGAACGGCATCAAGGCGTTGATCTTCTGGCCGTGGTCTCAAGCGGCAACCATCAATATGGGTGCATCGTTAGGGGGCCCTTTGACCCTAGGACTGTGTACCTGTCCTAGACCAGATACAAAGAGAGTTATTTAGTGGGATTGGAAGGATGATCAAATGCCACCTGAGCGGTAAGCTCAGCCACTTGAGACCCTCAGTCAGAGAGGCCCAACTTAAGGGCGTGCGTTGGGATGTCGTCGGTGTATAATTCGTAGAGGGCAGGTGACAAAATGATGCCCTGGGGAATTCCAGCAGAGATCGAGTGGCTGCTACACTCTCCACTCTCACGAAAAATACCCTATCAGGTAGGTAGTTAGTAAGGACATGCGCGACCTGATGGTGCCGACCCTGAGCTCTTTATAAAGTAGCTCCGTACACGGCCGAAAGCAGGTGCTACGTAGAGGAACTATTGCACTCTCCTTTCGGTTAATCGCTGCTACAGCGCAGTGAGGCAGGCCACATGATCAGGCTCTCCTTCTACGCCCAGGGGAAAGGAGCCAGGCGGTCGTGACGGATGCACTTTTATAAGCAAACGACGTGGCGGGCGTCGAGCCATATCGCAGCAAACATTTTTTAGTAATGTAATTTTAAATCTGTGTTACAGCTTCTAAAGTACTTATTAAAATGAAAAACAGTAAAGGACAGTTTTTATCTACATTAAATGATCAATGCGCGCACACTGCGAACGTAGTTTTTCCCACTTAAATTCCGGGTTAAAAAATATATTATATAGGTATATTAACTCGTGGCTGCTTGAGAAAGTCTCAATTTATATTGGAGAATATTAAATATTGAAATCTCGATCTATATTATAATCATATAGTGTCGAATTTTTTCTGTTATCACACAAACAATAATTGAAAACTTAAGATTTTCACTTACTTTCTGCGCAATTTATGCTTTGCATAGCGTATTGAGTAGCTTTGGCGCTTTGCCTTTTTACCAAAAAGAAAATATGAATAAGTTACATCTCTTTTTCCAAAGTGGCAACTGAATTCAGAACTGTCGCGTTAAAATCACACGCTTGTGCCACTGTGTCACGACGGCATCATTAAGTAATTTACTTTCTTTTGGGCATTTATTTGATTTTATTCCTTTTTTTTTTCGAACTTGAACTTTATGTTGTTAGCCGTACTGGCTTTTACAGCGACACATGGTGGAGAGGGAAGAGGCTTCTCTGTCTTTGAAATATTTGCAATCACTATGTGGCTGCTTGTAAGGATGCGTCTCCTGCGGGACGTGAATCTTGCCTTGCGGCAGTCGAAGAGACTGGATTTGGCTCGTAAAATCTATTGTGTTTTAAGAAAAATATTTAGATATACGGTATTTAAGTTAATAAGCAACGTAAAATAAATATTTAAAAGTATTAAAACTAAAAGTGCAAGACGGCGCGGGGCGTGGGGGACGCAAGGGACGCGTGGCGGGCGTCGAACCGTTTCATAGCAAGGATTTTTGGTAATGTATTTTTTTGTAAATTTCTGTAAAGGATATTTTGATCAACACCAAATGGCCAAGACAACTAATATACTTATTTATATGCTGAGAGTAAGGGATAAATGAAACATGAGCCAAAACTGCAGTTTATAGCCGGCGTGATGTGTCAACAATTAAATGCATTTTTCTCTAAAACTACAAATTAATGAGCAAATTTTATCTTCGTTTAACTTAGAAAATTAATAAAGTATTTAAAAGGATAAGGATTGATACCATTATGGACAAACATCTCTCACAATAAAAAAATATATTCAAATTACTATTTTTAAACAGAAATATGCTCTCTGTATGTTATCCTTAGAAGATACGAATATGCTGTCGCTGACTTTTTTGTAGATTTTATTAAGACGAATAATACTATAGTACATTGTTGTCTTGTAGGACGTACCATTAAAGCACCGCATTTGTGAAAGTGTCTCAACAGGTAGGATTTTATACACATTTATCCTATTTATGTCAAATTACATTAAAATATACATATAATAAACTATATATAAACCTTCCCTGAGAAATACTCTACCTAATGGTGAAAACCGCATCCAAAATCCGTTGGGTGGCTTAGAAGAAGAAGAAGAGTTATAAAGGCCAGACAGAGGCGGAAGGCATGATTTTATAATATATTGAGATAGAGATAAGACAATGTTTTATTTTATCACCAATAGGTTTCTTATGATTTATAATCTATAGAGAAATTACACACTCTTTTTATGCTTTCACAATAATACATATATTTTTAGGTGTCCCTCTGTATTACGATGGCGGCTTTTTGCTTTGAAAATTAGTGGCATAACTCTAACAGTTACACATGGTATCGTAAACTTTTTTGTAGATATTGATGTCTTCTATAAAATTGTAGTACATCACTTTGCTCTAATGTCAATAATTTCCACAGTGTACGCGATGTAAGGTTTTTTATTGGTATTTTTTTACACGTTAATCGTCTAATTGTAAAAGAATTTTCCAAATCGGTCCCGTAGTTTCAGGGCCTATTCAAATCAAATAAAGAAATAAAACATCTAATCGGTTGTCTTCATAATGTTAGAGATATCGATGCACTTCCCCCCACCCCCCATAGATAGTTACTCGCTAAGGTGCGCGAGGCCACACACTTCGCATTTTTTATTATTACATGATTTTCTTTAGAGTGATATTTTTAAATTCGTTATATCTTTTAAATGAAATGTCCGATTTTATTAATTTAAAAAGTACTTTACACCTATTGAAATTATCTTTACTAAAATATCATTTGATAGAATAAGGATTAATGCAGAGGTATGAATAAAATGGTTTGATTATTGCCGGCACTTTCATCAACTTATAAAATATAAAAAAGTAGTTATATTGTCATAACTACAGTATTTGGACATACGGTATCGCGGACTTTTTTATAGATATTGATGCGTTCTATAATACTGTAGAACATTATTTTGTTCTATCATCAATAGTTTTCGCAGCGCACGCGATGATATTATTTTTAAGATCAATTTCTTCACACCTTGGGTTAAATTATTGCATTTTTATTAGGGATCCCTATATTTTTTGAAAATGTAATATAGCCTATGTGGGACAGTGAAGATGCAGCTTTCTAACAGTGAAAGAATTTTTGAAATCGGTCCGGTAGTTTTTGTGTGAAAACCATACAAACATACATACAAAAATACAAATCTTACCTCTTTATAATATTAGTATAGATATGCTATGGTATTATAAAATTATAAAGATTTATATAGAAATGATTATATTTTAATTAATATGTAATGTGTTGAAAATGAAGTGTGGCGGAGAGTGGGAAATGAAATGTCCTAACACTCCCTCTCCCCTCTGCCTACCAAGCTTTTACGAAAATGCCTCGTAGCTGCTTAAAAAAAATTATGAAGCATGAAGAAGCGAGTAACATTTCACTATTGCAAAAACATATCATAAATTTAAACACATATATGAAAAATATTAATAAAAATTCATATAAAAATATTTTTAACATCAAAAATGAAAAAATAAAAGCAATATATTATTTCTTATTTAATAGAACAAAATGTACACTATGCTCATACGAGTATAGTACAGTGTTAGGTACATACATAAGATACAAAGTATTTACGTTATTGAATGCAAGTGTCGATACGTCCGCACTCCGTATACGTACGTAATCGCGACGCTTATTACGGGGCGATGTCACCAGACCACTTCCCACGGGAAAGCGGATTGTTTGTTAAATTGGGCTCTCTTTACCCATTTACTTTGATACTATGGGTTTGCTTGTTTTCTATTTTGTTATGTTGTATTGGTTATATGTATCGAAGCTGTAGAGTTAAGCTTTATAGTGATATTAAAATGAATAGTATGTTTAAATTCAATTAAATTATGTTTTTAAATAAATTTCAATAAATTAAAAAAAAATACTTTTAATATTACAAATTTGAGATGCCCTTTTAATATTATTTACTAGGTATTAGGGAAGATTGAGTACCTACACCTAAATTATTTTCATATCCTGCTCTTGTAGACAAAGCGCCGCGTTGAGTTCCGCCACTGTACACATAAATGTCTCGAAATTTGAAAACTAAGTGTCATAAAACTAAGTCTCTATTATTTAAAGTCCAATATTAGACTTCAGGCAAAGATCGCGCAAACAATCCAACCTTAGTTAAAGTTCGGGGATTTTCCTAATAAAAGTTTTTATATAATAGATCTATGAAAGTTGGGATTTTGATTGATTTCTATTATATTTTATATTTTTAGCATATATAGCAAATAAAAATGAAAGGTTCATTCATCCTTCCTACTTTCTAATTTTCGTACGCAATTTCATTATAAAATAACTAACTCATATAAAAAAGATATTAGCCATAAAAAATAAATAAACACTCACATCCTATAGCACTAAGATAGAGTCAATTACTTAACAGCCTAAGGAAATCAAAGCTCTTACTAGATACAGAGCTCAATTTACTTTTTATTAGTCCCCATACATAAGTATAAAGACGGTTTGGCGCTGAAGTGATTTAACTCACATTTTAGGAATTTCGAGACGATTTGTACGAATATTGTATAGATGAAGAATTTGTTTGGTTCAACACGTTAATCTCAGTAACTATATTTTTAATAGTCTCTATATAATGGGCTTATATAGGAATTATTACAAAAAATAATTTCTATTTTTTAATTAAATATGTTATATACAACTCTTAGTTTTTTGCATTTCACTATGGGGGTGATGCCATAGGTAAAGTCAACTTAATCATAATAATGTAACGGTTAAACAAAAAAATATAATGTCAAGAACTATAAGTTAAATTTCAATAAATCTTTTCTAGATTTGATTTTTCATTGAAATATTTTTTTTTAGTTAACTGTTTCACTGTACTGTCTCGAAAATGTTAATATTTGGGTTATATCTCTTCACCATTAAACTAACCTACGTATATAGGTATGTATAGCCGATGAACGCAATCTAGTAATAGACTATCATTAGAAGCAATTGCGTCTTCGCCAATACTACTGTAACGGGTAAATAAATTTGGCGAGCATCCTTGAGATACATTACCGATTCTGTATCTGTATCTGACTGTATGGTTTGTTTAGGTGTATGTATGTGTGTGTGTTTGTATATGTTGATGCGCGTGGGAAGATAAAGATGTGAATGCATTTTGATAGATATAATAAATAATAGCTAGTTTTAAATGTAAATGCTTTAGGTTAATCAAGGATTCTCAGAATAGTGAATTAAATAGTAAAACTCTGAGTGTCTTGACAGGTTACCTAGGATCTCTCTACGTACCCCGCGTTACCGTCATCTCTCCTCGCGCCTTCCTTCTGCCTACAGTACTGCTTGTGGGAAACAATGTGAACCTAAAAATATATACCTAAACTATAATTATCTTCTTCTTATATGAAATTAAATTTTTTATCGTAAAATACTAATTTAAGCTCTACAAGATCAGATTACCTATTACAGCAAAGGATATAATAAATTCACCATGAAATGAGGATAGTTTTATAAGTAATCATACAACAATAACTATTAGAATGTATTTACCATCCAGCATGGGAATCGTTACATGATTTTATGGCATCCGGTAAGCGAGTCCGGCAGTAAGTAGCCATGCGAAATTTACGATTTTAGTAGAATATGTTTTTTTTTATGTTTACTAGTAGTAAGTAGACTAACTACTACTAAAAATATTTATTAAAAATAGTACTTTTTTCAACTTTACTGATAATATTAAATATTTCATTTCCTGGAGCGAGATCGAACCCACAACCCGCCGCGCTTATATATTTACACTCAAACAACAAGCTTTATACAGGATATAAGACGAGCTTACACAAGCGAAGCCAAAAGAAGGAAAAAGACGCTTAAACGCTAAACGGCGAGCGAGTCGTAAAAGAATCTCTCTAATGGCTTCTTGATCAGCTCAGCGCCATAACTTTTATTGGATGATATATTATTGTTTAATGTGTTTTTGGTGTTTTCTTCCGCCTCGACTGCACTGTGCAGGGTTGGTTGTGTTAGTGATGATGTACAGTAAAAAATATATGTTGTTATATAGAAAGATATAATATTTAAGTATACAATTTAGTTTAATGTATATTTTGGATATTAAAATATGTATGAATTGTAATTAACTTCCAGCATATGAGTATAGTAGTACCCTACAGCATAGTACCCTACTAAATACATTGTGTAGAGACTCTTTTTGTAGAGATTCAATGCACAGGGCATTGCCCAATTTTCGAGACATTGCATATTACCAGAGAGAGAATGTAAATAATAACATTCTCTTATGGGAAATCGAACCTATAGCCGTTGCGTTTACAGTCAGACGCAGTCCACCTACGCCATGACAGCCCCATTATTAGTTTTATCATATAATTTTTTAAATCATAATATTAATATCACATTTAATATATTTTTTAGTTTAAATCATAGTAAAAACGTAAACTAAAACATTATATTATTGAATAGAATAAATATGTAAATTTAGCCATTTAATATAGATTATATTATACATTTATATTATTAATAATAAATTTTGTCGTATACTTAAATTCATTATTATCTCTTGAAAATATTTGTAAATCATTATTTCTAAATATTGTTACATCAAATTTAGTAATACCCAGTAGCTATATTTAAACTTAGGTATGTAGACATAGAAGACAATTATAATTTGGCGGAATGCCGATCTAATGTTTACGTCCCAGTCCCATACAACAACGGTTTGGCATTATCTCCCGAACACGGGCCCGAGCTCGAGCTGAATGAGTGCGCGTGCCCCGCCTCGTCCTCACTCCTAGCGGAGGCTGTAGTCTGTACCCGTGCCGAGATGAGGGGGCTGGAGAGGAAGAGAGGAGAAGAGGGGGAAGAGAGGGGGATACAGGGGGGGTAGGGGGCCGACACGCCGCCTCGCCAGTCATTCGCACCGCGACCGTCCGCGCTGACGCACGTGTCCTCCTTCCTGTCCATCGTCTCCCGCGAGACATTGTTACGGTGTAAAAATATATAAAGCCGCCGACAGACGGAGTCTCGAGTTAAATTTAAATGATACGGGTTTCGCCATGAGACTAAGTATGTGATGGTTTCACGTTTTTATTTGTAACATGTAGTCTTAGTTAGTTGTAAGTGATCGTTTGTGTTGGAAGTGCTTCCTTGGTTCTGACGGCTGTTGGCGGTTTGTGCTCTCCAGTGTATGTCTGTCGGTTACAGGTCTAGATCTGTTCCCGATTTTGTTATTTGTGCTCGAGTCGTAAGTAGCGCTCATCAAGGTCCGAGTCGTGATAGGATTGTATAATTTATGTTAAATCAGCCAGACCTTGTTTTGTTCATTTACTGATTAATTGTAACTTATGGAGATTTTTGTAGAGACTTTTTCATATGTTTTACATCACATATTGTTTTATAGTTTCTATTAAATGTTAGGTTCTAAGATTTCGTAATTACTTTGAAGTTTATCGAACCCGCCTGATTTAACATACGTCAGATATCATTATTAGTTTACGATTACAAATATCTCGATACTACTCTATTGACCATTCTTGATGTATCATTTTATATACATAAACATATCTATCTATCTTCTATACTATTTTGAAGTTGAAGTGTTTGTTTGGTTATCTCAGGAACTACTGGTTTAAAATGAAAAGATTTGCTTGTGATTTGTCCATTTATCGAATATATTACATCACGTTAATTGTTCCAATGTAATTAGATACCTGAAGAGCTACCTCTGACACTTAGGATATTATCATACAGAACTCTCAGGCCCGTAATTATAACCCTCTCCACATCTGAGATCGGTCTTGAGACCGATTTTGAGATGTTTTGATTGCAGAATCAAAACATCTCATCGATCGGTCTCAGAATTGAGAACTGTTGATAAATACGGGCCTCGGTTAACAATTATTATCATTTAACGACGAAGGCGAAATTGCTGATAAAAGTTAGTCTTATATAGACTATTTACATGCATTACCATTTTATCCGCTAACATATCAACATTATATATATAAATGATAGATACAAAAAGGTTAATTGACGTTAATTGAACAAAAACACACGATAATACACCGCATTACTACCAGACGCCAAAAACATGGTAAAAGTACGGCATAATAAATATGTATAATACAATATCTTTCTTTTTCCCATCTCGGTCTGTTCGAGGCGAGATCTACCTGCCCCCTATTGTTACGGCCGTTCCTTCAGCCCAACCTTATATGGGTCGTACCTGTCGACCGTACCGTAAAAAATCTTCTATTCTATTCTATTCATATATTCTGAACTTGCAACTTTGAAATTTTAAATGTAAAAAAGTTAATTAAAGAAACGATTTTTAAATATATTTTATAAATAATAATATAATAAGGTCGACATTTTGTGAAGATGTCGTATATTATTATATCTATTGAATAATATGTTAATTTTTACATTGATGTGTATCCGTGATTTGAGAAAATGGTTTTTTTTTGTTTATGCCATTTTTTGTTAGATAAATCAGCAGATTAATAAAATTTTGCGTATTAATGTTATTTAGAAATTAAATAATTTTGATATTTACCTAATGTACTGTATGTACATCAGGTAAATATCAAATATTTTTCCTTCCTTTGAGTGTTATTTGTCAAAAGAAGGAAAAATTATTCAAAAACGTATAAAAATTTCAACGTTCCGGGGACTCGAACCCGCGCTACTTGGAAATCTTGGACAGTTCCTAGAGGCGCAGATTCGATTCCCGCTACTTTCAAATTTTTATACGTTATCTACAATATTTTGAAACATCGTACACATTGTTGCTATGTTTATCAACAGTGATATCCAACTCAATTATCGCGCCACAGGAAATTACTTTTGCTTTGGAGTTGTTGATAACATTTATAGGAGGCCAACCATTTGAGGCCAGTCGTGACGCAGGAGCACAAAGTGTGACTGAAAAATCGACTGGTTGTGGGTTCGATCCCCACTCGAGGAAATTTAGAATCAGCTTACTTGCTGTTGCTATTCAAAATACATTATTTCTAAAAATGGTGGAAAAGAGACACATTCGGCTCTCTGCCTACTCTGATATATCAGAGAGAGAGAGAGACGCATAGCAGGCAGAATATAGAGTCAAAATTCTCAAAAATATAGAGTCAAAAAGCTCCACACTGTTCGCCCAATTTCGAAACATAGCTTATTGAGTTGCGGAACTTGACGCCGTGCTTCGCCTTTCCAGAGCGGAATAATGACAATAACTCATTTCTCTTTCAAGTTAAAACAAAATATTTTCTATTGGACGGAATGTTTACGTAAACATGTAAAGTAAAGCATATTCGCTCGCGCCCAGCGCAGGATGTCCGACATCCTACATCCTATCTAAGATTTATAAGCATCAGACGCACTGACAAGATTGCATTTCCAAATATAGCTCTCGCATGAGATATTTACATTTGATTTGTAATTCAATGATTTATATACGTTCTTTTTTTATTGTAAAATGTTCATTCAGAATATTGTGATACTTGTGTTTCTATTTGTTTCTTTTTAGCTTAACGCTATATTCCTCACGTAGCAGGGTAGGCTGTGGGAACCTAGTGCTACGACACTCCTTTTCCCATTAAGACACTCCGCCATATTTTGGAGGCATTGCGTATTGAGTGCCGGAACTCTGAGCCGCGCTTTGCTTGTATACCAAAGCGAGCAAATATGAGCGAAATTAAAGTATTAAATAATTCATTCCCTCAAGTGGGAATTGAATCTACGTCGCGTGACGCGTACAGTCGCAGTGAATCTAAAAAATACCTATATCCCGCTGTACGCTTCAAGCCCTGCTTAAAGCTACCCCCGCCATGCTGTTATATAAAATATACATGCATAATAAGATTTCCATTTCACAAAAACGAAGCTGTTAATGCTAATGTATACCATTTAGGTCTCAGCTAGATACTTCGTTATTTTACTAAAATGGCAACACACGCCGTTAAAAGAAATATCTTTGCATTTTTTTTCTTGCCTATTATTTGTTTTTTTTTGTTGTAATCTATACTACTTTACTAGGTTTTATAAAAATCTTTATATTAAGGTAAAAAATAAGATTTCTTTTTGAAAAATAAGTTAGCTTTTGAACGCGACGTAGTTATGTGAAATGAATAAGTTCAAATGTGATTAAATTTATTTTGTTATTGTATTAAATCATATCGTTTTACGGTTCGGTTTCCGCGCAACACGCAAGTTCTTGAATATTCCTATTGACTATCCTGCCATATGCGGGAAACAGCGTGAAACTTAAATCGAAGAAAAATAAAATACTACGCATTTACATAGCTTCCGTGTGCGGATAATATTAAAAATAATCTTTTAGATTTATAAATTTGTAACGTCGTGTTTGATTTATCGTATTTCATATCGCAAACGGCGGAATTATGTTAAATAGAATATAGATACAAGCAATTAATTAAATTTATTATTAATAGTATAAGTAGATCTAATGTATGACAAACTCGTCTTAGGCTTAAATCATTTATTAGAATTGTTTTTCCAGCCAAACATTTATAATTTTTTGTAGGGAGATTTTCTATTTGGCTTGAAGTCAATAAATTAATTATAGTTTTTTCAGCTTCACGTAGTTCTGGCACAATAGGGTAGCCAGAGGGAATCTAGTCTTAAGTCTTACACTCTGTTCCCCTTTTTTCGTCCAATTTTCGAAACATTGTTATAGAGTGCAACGTAACAGTGCGGGAAAATGAAAATTTAATAAATGTATAGCTAATCGTTCCCTCGACTAGGAATCAAACCCACAACTGTCGCATTTACAGTCAAGCATATTCTTTATTCGTTTCGATGAAGTAGTAGAGTGGTGTAAATAATAGATAAAGGTCTTAACATCGAGGGGAATGCTTGTGTTGGTTAGATTGATATATTACATTGCACCTTGTTTTATAACTTTAATGCAATTGGATAATAAATTGTGTTTATTAACTAGTTCAGTATACTTATATTTATCTAGGCATTCATAATTCCTAGATGAATAATCTAGGGGTGAATTATGAATGAAGATTTAGGCGTCGCGGCTGTGGGTTAGGAAGAATTTATTGTTTTTATTTTCTTGCTCTGGTAAGAAAAGGAAGGTCGGCGTTGAGTTCCAAGTCTCAAAATTTCTTCGGATAAGATTGTCTTAAGAAGTAACACAAGGTTCCCTCTGCCTACCTCTATTTATTGAAAATAAAGCGTGACGCTTTAATATTATTATTTTTTTCATATTTTTGAGCATAACCTAAATACTCTTGTTTTGGATGATAGCTTTCATAATTAGGAACACATGTAGTGAGTTCGAAGAAACGAAAATATTGTAATTACCATATACGTACATAAACATTTTATCTATGTGTTTTTCAATTCAATTGCTGAAAACCAAAAAAAATTACATATCACTATCAAATATGGACATATTACATGTACTCGTATTCTATAATAATAATATAATATATTTTGTATTGTGCGTTTGTTAATGAAAACGGCTTTTTAATAGGAATGCAAATGAAAATAATTGTATTTAATTACCGTGAGCTGTCTCTTTAACTTATTCAAGGTCGTCAATAGTGAATAATCGTTAGTGCCATAGATAATAAATACATTATTTAATAACTGGCAATTTTCTATTTTTTTATTATTATTATTTAAGTAGACATAAAAAATATTTTATTGTGCGAGTTTAGTAATATAATTAAAAATATGGTCATTTTTAGTTTTTTTTTATGCAATACTTCTCTTCGAGAATATCTTCGTTTCGATATAGGATGTGAATGTTTGCTGCTACACGGTAGCAGTGAATTTATCGTATAAACTTAAAAAAAACTAAGAAATACTTTTTTTAAACCCCCAAGTGCTGTGGAGTGTAGTCGAGGCTACAAATTATATGACCCTAAAGTCGAGTGGTTTACTAGTAACTTCTGACTCTACTCCTGGTCCTGCTTCTGGTCGGTTTCCAGGTGGCGCGGGTTCGAATCCTGCTGGGTTCGAATTTCTATAAGTTTTCTAAATAAGTATATTTCTTTCCTAAGTGTGGATTGACACTTTAAAATAGTTAAAAATATTTACGACCTATAAATAGCCTGTAAAAATGGGACATTTCTATATGTAAATTAATTATCAAATACATATATATCTAATCACCTTCTCAAGTATGAGTGTATGTATTTATGTGTCATATATTATCCAGGTGGTGTCCGGTTTTACTAATAATTATTATTCATATTGTCCTTAACTCATATATGAGTATTTTCATATTAAATTACTCATTGAAGGAACATATGCCTGAGCCAGACGTGGCACAGGGAAACAAGCGTGTGAGTGTAAACGCGACAGGTTGTGGTTTCGTATCCCAGTCAGGATATTAATAGTTTCATTTTTTCTCTCTGGTAACGACGCAAAGCGCGGCGTTGAGTTCCGCCACTCAACACGCGATGCTCTCGGAAATGTTTTGGTAGGAACGGAGGGTCTCTACATTGGGTCCTCAGGTTTCTTCTGCCTATCCTTCTGCAATGTAAGTTTGAGCATTATTATTTATGTATGACCGGTAATAGTACCATGATGGATAGTAATGCTCATAGATTTTTATTGCTCTTTGATTACATTATTTACATTAGCCTACTCTAGGGTTTAAAAAATGCAATGATTACTATAGCGATTTGATAGTGCTCAGAGTAGGGATCCAATATCATAATAGAGATAATCCACCTTATATGTTAAATATTTATAATAAAAGAAAAGTACAGAAAAGGGCGCCTCAACAGAAAATTTTCTCGATCTGTGACTAAAAATACAGAAAACAAAAAATATTTATCTGTATGAATAACATATGAATATTTCCATATAGACCGTCTTACCGAGCGCGTGACTCGCACTTGACTTATCGTAATTAGCGATATCCTTCCAAGAAGTTATATACAATTACTTCAATGGCCAACTGAAATAGAATGGTTCTATGTAATTATTATATATTTTCAAGTGTTAGTCGTATATTTCGGTATGTACTCCATGTCCATTCAAAAAATACTTGTCATTCGAACCTACCATTTCGTGAAATAATCCAGTTCATTCTAAATATTTATGGAAAAGGAAAATTTCATAGAAGATTTCTTCCAACCCACTTCCCTCCCACCTGGTAACGTTAAAGTCTGTAGGTAAAAGCCTGTAGAGTTTATAGTATTAACTTCTAGAAAAAAAAAAACAATTATAGCTTTAGCTAACTTAGTCCACGTCTAACAGGTGCAGGTTCAAATTTTTATGTTTTTTTTATTTCATTATTATTGGATAATCTTTTGACATCCTGGTAGGCATTGTAAAACTATCTACATGATTTATTTTGGCTAATACGCTTAAAACTATCAAATGAATACAGTGATAGTAGTCGATATATCTAATTGATTAAATCCGGTTCTTGTTACTCGAATGACGGTATGAACAGCAGTTTGCTTTTATTATACATTTCTGTGAATGAGAATTGTAATTAATATTAAGTTTTTATTAGGTAGAAGAGAAAAACTGGGATAAATCACATCCTTGTTTATTTTGTAATCGTTAAAAAAATAATATTCGGTAGCGAAAGTTTATGCTACATTTATTTAACTATAATAATTTCCTATTTTGGAATCGAACCCGGAGTACTTTACGTGCACGCTCTCAAGTCTGAATATTTATATTAAATCAGCTTCACGCTGTATCCCGCACACAGCAGGGTAGGCAGAGGGAACCTAGTGTCATAAGACACTCCGTTCCTCACTTTCTGCCGGATTCTGAAGGCATTGCGTGTTGAGTGGCAAAACTCAATGCCGCGCTTTTTCCTCGACACTAGAGTGAAGAAATGGAAATATAAATTTAAGTAAATACTTCATCTCCTCGAGCGGGGATCGAACCGAACGATCGAATATTAATATCTATATTATATGGAATATTTCTGCTGATAGTCTTATGTATATATATAATGTTATTTAATAATGATATTTTCCGCCGCGTCGCGTCGTGCAGTTCTACGTAAACTTATATTGTACGAGTGCGTCTAAATGAGTCAGCTCTCTCTGTCCGTGCATTTCCGCATCTGTGGCAGTTGTCCAACTTTGCCTAGGTCAAGTTAGCGTGCGTTGTGGCTATTAGCTCTCTTCCACATCTCTATTAGAATTGTAGGTCTCTTTTTGTTGGAATAGGACTTATGAAGTAGCTACTTGTTTAAATAAAATAGAAACAGTCGTGGCGCAGCGGCACAAAGAGTGACTGATTGTGGGTTCGATCCCCACTCGAGGAGATGAAATATTTACTTAAATTTATATTTCCATTTCTTCGCTTTGGTGTCGAGGCAAAGCGCGGCGTTGAGTTCTGCCACTCAACACACAATGCCTCCAGAATTCGGCAGAAAGTGGAGAACGAGTGTCTTAACACTAAGTTCCCTCTGCCTACCCTGCTGTGTGCGGGATACAGCGTGAAGCTGATTTTGGGATTTTGATACTCGGGAACCGCAGTATGACTGTTTGAATTTTTTTTGTTTATAAATCTGTTGTTCTTTAGAGCTACTGTCAATGTGGGTTTAACTGTTGCAAGTTGAGAGTAAAAGCACTTTGTTGAACATATATTGAACACCCATAGTTGTGGATTATGAAACTAAGACTTATTATCAATATGTTTAATTCCAGGCCGGGGCATATTGTGCGAGTGCGCGGGCGCCAGCGCGTGTCCCGACGGCGCCGCCAACGGCACCTGCACCACTCAGCCCGGCGGGTACTGCTTCGTCGCTGTCGAGAAGGTCTTGGATGAGAACGAGCTGGTCGTCTTGGAGAGGACCGCGGGATGTTTGCCGCCTGATGAGTCGGG
Organism: Heliconius himera; assembly: GCA_021202915.1. Classification (NCBI taxonomy): domain Eukaryota; kingdom Metazoa; phylum Arthropoda; class Insecta; order Lepidoptera; family Nymphalidae; genus Heliconius; species Heliconius himera. The sequence goes on from JAJHJA010000339.1 coordinate 205,704, forward strand.
CTTTATGCAGGTTGGTGACAATCAAAATTATTATGCATTATTTATTTACTATATAAATAAGATTATTATCTATTATTTAGTATATAAAAAAACAGCTTCACGCTGTATCACGCACACAGCGGGGTAAGCAGAGGGAACCTAGGGTTGTGAAGACACTCCGTTCCCCACTTTCCGCCGAGTTCTGGAGGCATTGCGTGTTGTACGGCGGAACTCAAAGCCGCGCTTTGCCCCTATTTGAGCGAAGAAATGAAAATATAAATATAAATAAATATTTCATTTCCTTGAATGGGGATCGAACCATAACCAATCGATTTTACAATCACACTTTGTGCCCCTGCGCCAAGACTGGCCTCAAGTATTTAAGATGTGATAAATAAAATTATTCATTCTGTCCTGTGGATAAATGAAAGGATGGATAATTTTACGCAAATAAAAATTGTAGCAAAACTAAGGATCTTCTTTTTGGAAAAGAAATCCCTGTTAGTCGTCACGACTACTAAGTAAGATTTATTTTCCTTCACTAAATTCTCGAACCATAAACTTCAATTACTAATAAATGAAATTTCTGTTCATTTCTTTATTAATGTAATATTTGTTATTAAATACGCGATAACACAATGACACCTGCACAATGTAAACAGTGCCACCTGACTTTAAAATTGAGCAACCAAATGTATGTAGTTCAATTGATATGACGACAAATATGTTAACATTGCGATAAGCGCGCTTAAACAAATTCGTCTAAACATACAAGTCGAGACTAACCTGGTTTGCTATCATTAGCTTTGTTTATTTACATTGTCTAAGTGTCGTCAAGATAACATTTTAACGCAGACGCGATAGACTAAACATATCGTTTTCTTTTTTGATTCCAGTGCAAAAGTTCACAAGTACCACACCAACACCCGAAAGTTATAGAATGCTGCGAAAAGGATCTTTGCAATCGTCGGCTCCAGCCACAACTGCCAGAGCCTCCGCCCGATGTGACGGAGGCGCCGGGACTGCGCCCCACCACGCCCGCAAGCCCGACTATATTAATGGCCGCCGCGCTCTGTGTCGCGCTGGTCGCCTTCCTCGCCGCCTTCTGGCTGTTATTCAGGAAACGTAGACGAGGATGCAAGAGACCGCCTTCTCCTCCAGCACCCTCGCACCACGCTGAAATATCATCAGGGTCAGGATCTGGCCTGCCTTTACTCGTGCAAAGGACAGTCGCGAAACAAATACAAATGGTGGAATCTATAGGGAAAGGGCGTTACGGAGAAGTGTGGCTCGCGAGGTGGCGAGGTGAGAAGGTGGCAGTCAAAGTGTTCTTCACGACGGAAGAGGCTTCATGGTTCCGGGAGACGGAGATATACCAGACCGTGCTGATGCGACATGAGAATATACTTGGGTTCATTGCAGCGGATATCAAAGGAACTGGTTCATGGACTCAGATGCTTCTAATAACGGATTACCATGAGAACGGCTCGCTACATGATTACTTACAAACAGTTGTACTGGACCCGCACATGTTGCTGACGATGGCGTATTCGATAGTGAGCGGTCTCGCGCATTTACATATGGACATATTTGGTACAAAGGGCAAACCGGCGATAGCTCACCGCGACATCAAGAGTAAAAATATTTTGGTGAAGAGAAACGGTCAGTGCGCGATAGCTGATTTCGGACTCGCGGTGCGTTACGTGGCGGAGCGCAACGAGGTGGACATAGCTCCCAACACTCGCGTCGGCACTCGCCGCTATATGCCGCCGGAGGTGCTCGACGAACGCCTCGACGTTGCCAACTTTGAGGCTTTTAAGACCGCAGACGTTTATTCCCTTGGACTCGTTTTATGGGAATTATGTCGACGATGCGCCTCAGGGGGATGTGCGTCGCGTGCTGAGCCTTATGCGTTACCTTATCACGATCGCGTGCCCTCCGACCCGTCCTTTGAAGATATGCACGCTGTGGTGGTGGTGGAGCGAGCGAGGCCCGTCGTGCCCGCGCGCTGGAAGGAAGCAAGCGGAGCGCTGTCTGCAGTAGCGGCGCTATTACCCGAGTGTTGGCACCACAACCCTCCCGTGCGGCTCACTGCTCTCCGCATAAAGAAAACACTAGCTAAATGTCGCGCGGAAAGCACCATCAAGCTAGTTTGAACATTTTCTTTGACTTTGGACCGACCGACGCACACAGTTCCTCCTATTTATTACCCCCCCAAAAGTTCCACCGCTCCCCCAATCTCAGTATTGTTAAGTGTTAGGGTACACACCCCAGTGAGTCGATCAGAAATCTCCGGAATCTCCGTTTTTGGTTAGGTTTATTTTGTAAATTCTTTTGGTTTTTTTTTTCGTCGTCTCTTTTTTTTTGTAATGTTTTTATGTATTACTACTTAGGCTAAGTGGTTTCGTAATAGAGAAAATTGTCTTCCGTTCGTTCGATGGCAGCTCCGCTCCGGAGAGAACTAATACTCAGATTGTGAAATCTGCTCGTTACGCGCGCTATTGACCGTTGTGATATGTCGACAATAAGAGAAATTTAACATTTTTTTATTGTAGAAGCGAGAGATAAATCGATTCTACGTCCGCGTACTGTTCGTTTGTACTTAAACGTTGAAAAGACTAAATTGTGGAAGTATTAGAGAGATACGTTCATTGCAGTGTCTTATGAGATGCCTTCGATTAGTATTAACGTGTTGTGTTGCGACGCTTACCATCTAACTTGGACCGAAATATATATATGAATTTTAAAAAATGTGATATAATCACTATTATATAAATATATGGCCCTTCGAGCCGGCCATATTGATTGATTTGCATTTTTATTAATTTTTCTAAGAAAAATTATAGAAAAACATAGTGACCGGTCACTGTTTTTGATGTTTTTTTTATGTTCAAGTTAGATGTGAAGCGTTTGCAAGCATTTAGTGCGCGCGCGCGCCTGTACAGTGTTGTGTATATATAGTGTATAGCGTTAGAGTAGCTCTTACTGTTGGTTAAGTTACAAATACATTATTAATGGACAAACTATAAGATTTTTTATTATTATATCCCCTATTTATCAGTTATCTTTACTAATTTAATATATTATATTATATGTTTTGTTTTTTTATTATTACATTTTGAGTAAATTTATTAAATTTGAAATTCATTAGTTCAATGTTTTTAATAAGGACATGTGACAAATTACTAATATTTTATGTATGAAATAACATTTTAAATGCTTAACAACAATGTTAAAAAAATTGAATTTTTTCTATAAATATATAGATTGTATGTTCTTTGTAAAATTTTTTTTTAGATAATAATCTAAAAAAAAATTTTACAAAGAACATACAAGGATTGTATGTATATGTCAGAAGATTTGCACAATTACAGAACAAACCTCTTTTTTATATATATTTCTAATATAACAGAAGTTATTGTTTCTCTACGACCTACCTCTAACAACAATTTTTAAATACTACTTTACGACACTTTTATCCATAGTTTAGCAGTTGCAATAATATAAGCCGTAAAGTTATATTAATTAAGAAATAATATTTTACCTGTAATATTAAAAATGTTATTTGATTAAAAAATACGATCATATGTTTCAAGCTAAAACACGTTGTTAGATTACATTTTAGATAATACCGAAAGTACATAATGTCTGACTAACGATATCTAGTTTCGTTAAAAAAAATGCTGGAATGCTTAAATGATAGCAAGGATTCTTTTGTAATGCATTTTCCAAATCGAAAGTGAATTTTGGCATGATAATAAATTGTCTTTCTACATAAAAATATATAATCTATACTAATATAATAAAGTGGAAGAGTTTGTTTGTTTGTTTAAACGCTAAGATCTCTGGATCTACTGGTCCGATTTACTTATTTTTGGTTTTGTTTGAAAGCTACGTTTTTCAAAACTGCTATAGGCTATGTAATATTATGGTGTACGTATTAGCTTGCCTTAATAAACGAAATAACTATAATAATGAACGCCATCGAATTGCTTTAAATGCGTGCGCTGCAAATATAGTAAAATATACCTATGCCAGTACATTGTATGGAAGAAATGTTCTATTTTATCACTTCTAAAAAAAGTCCGTGATACGGTATATCTATCTCTTATAAAGTCAAAATAAGATATTTTGTGAAAATTGCAGGATGATATTTCAACGTTTTTTATTTGATAAAGATATTGAAACTTACGAGCGATAGTTATTCCATTATCAAGAATTTTTTATGAAGAAATGCTTTGTCTTTTATAGCATGTAATTTGAACGTATATTTTTTGAGAAAATATAAATTTTAAATAATTCAATGCTCCGTTTACGGCCGCAAGTAAAGGCATGAGTCCAGCGGGGGGCGCCTTTCCGCCGCCGATTTCGTCGTCAAAAGCAGCCATGTTAATGCTTGCAGTTTCTCAAATTTATTGAATGTATAAATTATATGAATTATATAATTTATACTGATTCTCTTATGGAAAATGCAGGATAATAAAACAATTATAAGTGGTATGCGAGCGAAGCCGCGAATGGCCCTCTAGTTATACATATTTCACGACAAATTTATTAAAAATCGTAATTTCAAGCTCGACAACTGCAATATTTGTTGTGTCAAGCGTATTATAAAATAAATTCATAAAATCATGTTTGCTTAAACGCTTAGATCTCTGGAACTACTGACCGGATTTACTTGATTTTGTTTTGTATGAAAGCTACATTTCTCAAGAGTGTTATAGGCTATATAATATTACGGTGTAGTTAGCTTTAAATAACGAAATAACAATAATTATGAACGCCATCGAATTGCTTTAACCGCGTCCGCTGCAGAAATATTGAATTATATACTAGTATGGTGTACTACATATACAATAAAGGTTGCAACACTTTATATCAATCTCTTATGAGTAAGTTACAATAAAGCATTGTTATAACTAAAAATAACTAAAAGTTGCAAGGTGTTATTTCATGGTTATTGTAACTTCAGGGCGTAAGCTTTTCCATTATTTTATATAAGTACATATACGTAATATTAGGCTTTTATAGAATATATTTTGGACGTAAACTTTTCGGATTGACTGGGGTCGAATCCCGCCGCCGGTGACATCCTCTCAACAGCCTGTCACTTTCTCAGGGACAAGGTACCTCTGCCCTTTCCAATTGGCGACAGTAAAGGCCAGTAACGCATTAACATCAAATGCAAACTAAAAAAAACTGCAAAATGGTGGAGGGAAACGTGAAGATTATAATTGTAGTATTATTTTGATATTTAACTATTAAGTAAAATCGCTGAGCGATAGTTAATCCCTTATCTTAAATACACATGACGTCGTTGTTTTCTGTTGTTTTATTCGGTAAAAATGTTTGATTGTAATATATATTGTTGGTTTGTTTTAAATTATATTTAAACGAGTTGATTATGATTGAATGTATAAATGATATAATCAATCTGTTTATAAATGCAGCATAATAAAAGTACATATTATATAAAATTAAGAATAGTAGCATATTAAGAACTTTCAGCCATCGTGTGTACGTCATTTTGTAATTATTTTTTATTTATTTTTATGTGATGCTGCCTGTATTCTAAAAAGTAATTTCTATTAAATAATTGTTTAACTAGTTTCGATAGTTAAACAGTCAAGCATTTCCTCCCTGTTCTCTTGTAGACTGTCATTGCGAATTACATTAAAAGTGATGCCCAATTAGCCATAATCATAAGCATTAGTCATGCCCTACCAGGGTGGTAGGGCATGACTTATGCCCTAATCTATAATTAAAAATAAATCAAAAAATTAAATCATCTACACGCTGTATTTTTTTATGGAAAGAGACAAGGCAAAAGAGCGTACGGATCACCTGGTAAGTGATTACCGCCGCCCACTTCCCCGTGTAACACCAGAGGAGCTGCAGGTGCGTTGCCGGCCGACAAGGTGGAGATAGACGCGCTATTTGAGGTACCCAGGTCGTATCGACCTGGAAACACTGCCGCAGGTAGGACATTCCACAGTTGAGAGCGTGGAAGGAAGTCCTTACGAAACCACACAGTAGTGGAGTGCCACGTATCCAGGTGGTGTGGATGATACTTAAGTTTGTGACGTACTGTGCGGTTAAAAAATTCGGCGGCAGGTAACAGGTCAAACAGTTCCCCAGAACACTCCCCATGATAAATGCGGTAGAGAACGCACAGAAAACGCTCACGCTGTATCCTGCACACAGCAGGGCAGGCAGAGAGATTCTAGTGTAAAGACACTTCGTTCCCCACTTTCTGCCGAATTCTGGAGGCATTGCGTGTTGAGTGGCAGAACTCAACGCCGCGCTTTACCTCGACACCAGAGCGAAGAAAATGGAAATATAAATTGAATTAAATATTTCATTTCTTCGAGTGGGGATCGAACCAACAATCAGTCGCGTTTACAGTCACGTTTTGTAACCATACGCCATAACTGGCTTTAACTGCTCAACTCAATTGCTATTTACTTTATAGTACTTTTTATATATTAAACTTGTAAAATATATAAAGTTAATGAATTTACTTAATTTACATACAAATTAAAGGGTCATTACTATTATGTATAATTAAATTAATAATAACATACTCTTTTAATGTACTAAAATAAGTACTACGATAATAAATAGAAATAAAAAAAACCAACAATCCATCCCGCACACAGCAGGGTAGGCAGAGGGAACCTAGTGTTAAGACACTCCGTTCCCCACTTTCTGCTGAATTCTGGAGGCATTGCGTGTTGAGTGGCAGAACTCAACGCCGCGCTTAGCCTCGACATCAGAGCAAAGAAATGGAAATATAAATTTAAGTAAATATTTCATCGCCTCGAGTGGGGATCGAACCCACAACCAGTCGGTTTAGAGTCACACCTCGTGCCGCTGCGCCACGACTGGCGTTTTTTTTTTTTAAATCCATATAGTCTTTCTAATAATTCTGTTTAACATGTATTTTGTATTGCAAACTAGACTCTAAGCTATTAGAACATTATTACATTTTTTAATGTAGAGCGGTAGACAAATAAATTAATGTTGTTAAATAAAATTTTGAAAGGTTTGATTTTTTTGGTTCGCTTGGTAGGCGTTTCGTTCTCTTTGACTTCTCCTCTAGGGATACAGCGTGACGCTAAGTTGATCAAAAAAACGAACAGGACCTATACTGAAGATAATTTGTATATTAAGTATCGTCGCGGTGCAAGAAGGGTTTAGCGTGTCACTGTAAACGCAACGATTATTATGGGTTCAATTTTCACTGAGGAATGGAACATATATTTTTATTTAATGTTTGAAGCAAGTCGCGGCGTTGAGCCTCGCCTCTCAATACCTAAGAATTTGGCGGAAAGCACTTATGTTCTTGTTAATATTTAAATAACATTATAAACTATTACGAAATGTTGGCCATGAAACTACTAATTAAAAAAAACTAAAAAAACCTTTATCGTCATCAATTTCTCAAACTGATTAGTATATAACTTGTTATCCTGGTCTTTTCGGCAAAGGTTTATGCTGTTAAAGAAAATTGAATTATTATCAAATTCAAATATTTACTATTTTTTTAAGCAAATCAAAAAAAAATCAAGACATTGCAGGATTAACTGACATAAATTAACATAATAGGTCTTTCTTACAAAACAACACAGAATAAAACAAAAGATAGATACTTAAAATGATATTTATTATAACCTATATACACTCCCGCACGCGTCACGTCACGCGTCCACGTCACACGTCACGCGTCACACGTCACACAGACGAACAGACAGACATACAAAACCCTAACTATTTGCAAATCAGTCGCAGTCACACAACATTGTCTTCAATCTGACCATTATTTTGGACTGTCAAATTATTTTATTAAAACACTATACTATATATAAATATATATATTTAATACGGAGCGTATCTTCTAGACGGCGACGGACCGCGCATGCCGGGCCTGGAACGACGAACAGTAAAATTAATTTATTGAAATTATTAAAATTTTTCCCAGGGGAATGATATATTTTCATTTTCTGATCTGGTAACAAGACTAAGCGCGGCGTTGAGTTCCGCCAATGTCTCGAAAAAAGGGAGGTTAGTGGTGGTTCTCTGAATGATTCTTTCATCAACATTGCTTTGCCAAAGAGATGATGGTAAGTGTCTTTTAGTTCACTAATTGCTGTAATTTTCTTCTATTGTAACCATCTCTGTAGCAAGATTTGATTAAGCTTCATAATACAAAGTTTACAAAACAAATAACAAAAAAACTTGAGAAAATATTATTTTAATTTTATTTTAACATTTCAAAATAATGTTTACTCTATGAAGATGATTTTTTTTACTATTTTAAAATGTTACTCAATTATTTTATTAATACACACCTTCTGTCATCAAATGTGTCTCTGCTGAAGTCTTCGTACATCCTGAAAGTATAAAGTGCTTGATTTAAAAAGTATTACTTCTTAAAAATTTTGTTGCTTCTCTCTTGCACCAAAGCGTTGAGTTAAACATGCAATACTTTGAAAAATTTGGCAGAAAGGAGAGAAATGGAGTGTAGTAGTAGTAGTAGTGTGTAGAGAAATGGACTAGATTCTTTCTGCCTACCCTGCTGTATGCAGGATACAATGTGAAGCTGTTTTTCATTTATTTTATTTTTATACTTCATGCTGAAAATCCAGCATATAGGAGAATAGGCAGTGTGGACCTATCATTGAGTAGTGGAATTCAATATTTTATTCAATCAGCCAGCAATCAAACTCACAACCACCTTTGCAGTTCCTGCATCACAAATGGCCTCAATGAGTTTACTACATATTATATTTACCATTAAAACAAGCAATTGTTTTTAACTAAATCTCCTACTGCCTTTTCTTAGCTCTGCTTACAAAGCTGTGTCTAGAGCCAACCATATTTACATTTTGTATAAACTATTCAAATATTTTAATCCTATTAACGGTAAGGAGTATTTATAATTCTTACCCTCTTGACATCTGTGGCCCTCGTGGTGGGCTTCTTCTACTGTACATAGCATCATATGACAACCTCATTGAGCCCATGCTACTCCTCATTGGTGGCAAGTTGGGCATCGGCGGCATTGGTTCCCTGCGGAGTGGTGGGGACACAAAGTCCCCTCGGGCCCTCGAAGCCCCCATGTCCAGACCCCTGGACGCGCCCACTGGGTAGCGACGCTCAAATAAGTCCCGGGGTGAGTCAAATCGAGCTCTGTCATAGTAGCCATCGTAAGGATCCTGTTTTAAGAGAACAATGTTAGAATGTGATTGTTTGGTGATATATAATACGTAATGTATGTCATTGAAAATGAATTCCTAAGGGGTTCGATGTGACTCGGCATCACGCGCCCGCGACGTGTCGGTAGGACCGCGTAGGTGTCGCGCGGTGGGAGGCGGAGGCAGGTGGAGGAGGTAAAGAGATCGCGTACCCCGAATCCTCCCATCATGCGATCGCGCAGGAAGGGCGGCGGCGGCGGCGGGGGGTAGGGGTCTCGGCCGAACGCGCGCTCGCGGAAGCCGTTGCGGTCGGGGCCCAGCGCCTTGGGGCACTCCTTGGACCAGTGGCCGCCGCGGCCGCAGCGGTAGCACTGCTCGGGGTCGCCCATGCCGGGCCGCTGGCGCACGCGGCTCGTGCTCAGCTGCACCTTCATGGGCTGGCCGTCCACCGAGAGCCCGTTGAGCTCCTTGATGGCCTCGTTCACGTCGCCCGCCGCGTCCAGGTGCACGAAGCCGTAGTTACGCACGATATCGCACTCGACCACGGTGCCGAACTTCTGGAACAGCTCGCGGACCTCGGGCGCGCGCGTCTTGTCCGTGAGGTTACCGACGAAGATTTTAGTAGTCGGCGTCGACGGCGCCTTCCGGCTCTTGGCCGCCTCTATTTTGATCGCCTGGCCGTGAACCAGCTCGCCGTTCAGGTTCTGTATCGCTTCGCGGCCGACTATCTCATTCTCCATGTGCACGAAACCGTAATTTCTGACGATATCGCATTCTACGACCGTACCGAACTTTTCGAACAGCGGTCTCAGATCGGCGTCCGTCGTTTTATCGGATAGATTCCCGACGAAGATTTTGAAAGTACCGGCGCCCGGCATTTTAGTTTCTGAAACGCATACACAATTTCACGAAATGAGTCAGCAGCGTTCTTTGCAAGGATTTAGTAAGGAGTACCGACGTGTTTGTTCGGGAATATGCTACTTATTTATACTTACCTATTTTGTACTGAATAAATCACTCTAATAAACACTAAATAAGCTAAATGTATACTCTATTATCACAGAGATACTTCTGCGCGGAATGCCCGTATAACCAATTACAAAATGGCGTTCCACATTCTACAGCTACAGTCTACAAGGCACCGAACGGAAAGCGGTCGCCAACCGGTTACGGACGCGCGAGTGAATGGTTACTTCCGACAGATAAAAAAATACAGATTGACCTATCCATAGACAAATTATAGTTAGACTAGAAATGTAAATTTTATAATACATTAATTATCTTGGTTATATAAATAATTCGGTACTAAAATTACAACATATGCAAATTTCTTTGAATGATGTTGGATACATTTTGCAATTTTATTTAAGTAATTTACTTAAATACAACTGCAAATTAATTCTTGTCTTCTTCTTGTTTCTTTGCCTTCGGTGCTATTTTTCGTACATTATCTTAATACCCAAAGGTTATCATATTATATATTATTTATTACAATTGTTTTTTTAATCTTTAATAAATAAAGGTCAGTCGTGGCGGAGAGGCACAAGTACGTGATTGTCAATGCGACTGGTTGTAGGTTTGATCTTCACTCTAAAAAATTAAACATTTAACTCTATGTTTTAGCTTTAGTGTCAAGGCAAAGTGTGACGTTGAGTTATACCACTCAACTCGCAATTTCTCAAAAATTGAGTGTATAATGAGGTACGGAGTATCTTAATACTAGATTCCCTCTACCCTGCTGTGTGCGGGATCCAGCGTGAAGATGATTTTTTAAATGGATTATTCAATAAATTTTTACATTATAAAATATTTTAATGTAGCTATATAACGACTTGAAAAATTTATATAAGATAAATATAATACTTGAAAATATATTCTGTGGATTTAAAACTAACTAGCAACTCCACAACCTTAATGTCAAAAATCTACAATCGACATTTGTCGACACAAAAAATATTGAATTATCTGCTATCTCTTAATAAAATATATTAATTTTACACAGTGTTTTAGTGATATTTTTGCTTATATCGCTTATGTCGTGAAAAGTGAAGTCAATTTCAATAGGTAAGTATTTCACATTGTTTTTGGTTATATTTATGTTAAATGCCGAAATGTATCAAATTTCTTAATTTCTTGCATATTTGTCTTACGACGACAAAACACCACGTATACTTCGGCTGGCAATGATTTCTATTGAATAATTAATATGTAAATGTGTTAATTTAAAAAATAAGATCTTATTAGAAATGTTGCATTTTTCCTCAATCGCCTAATCGATAGAGCTATCAGCGATCTTATAATGATATAAAACAATATACAAATGTATCTTACAACTAATTAACTTAATTATCTTGTTTATATATATAATACATTATACAGTATTAATGTGTGTAATGTTGAAGATGACATATTTCTTACAATGATATGTCCATTTTTGCTTATAGCAGCTTATACCATAATGTTTTAAATCTTTCTATATTTCTTTTTTATTCTAATATTATTTTTATACAATTGTTTGTTAAGGAATGCTTATTTATCCCCAAAACCAATAAGGACATCAACATAATAATATTTATTTTCCTATATGATGGATGATATGTTAAATAATAACTTCAAATGAGTGAAGAATAACTTTCTATTTATTGGACTATAATTAAAGGCACAGTTTCTGTCACTATATGTGATGTGGGTTTGACACCCTCTCAGGGGAATTAATTATTTTGATTTCCTCACTTTGGTAACAACAAGTTAAAAAATAGTGTTTAAGCCCATCATTCTGGTAATAATAAGACAAAAAATCGTGGTTAGGTCTACAGCTCAACATGCAATGTCTTGAAAATTTTATGTTGTATGGGGAATGTAGTGTCTCCATCATGCTTGATGTGGAATACAGTGTAAAATATAAGTTCAATTACAAGATGTTTCAATGTTGAATAATTACCAATTTATTTTTTATTTTTGCTTATAAAGAGAACTAAATCATGAATCATAATACTTCTAAGTAACTAATTTTAACTATTTGTAATCTTTTAGGAAAAAAAAAATGAAAGCTAAATTGAAGATCTATTTATAAGTTTCAAGGATAAACATTCTAACTAATGTTATGAATAAGGATTTCCTTTTTCAATAAATTGCTTAAATTTGTTTCTTATTGAAATATATTTGAAGGTAAATGTTTTCAAGCTTAAAATATATTTCTACATATATAAAGGCCGTTATGGTGCAGTGGGATAGCATCTGGCTTTAAATGTTATCAAAATCTATTTTTTATTGTTTATTATATTGAGCTATTACAACAACTTTTGAATTGTGACGTTACATAGAGGCCAGTTGTGGCATAGGGGTACATGTGCCACATACATGTACTCAAAAAACATTACCCTCCTTATAATGTTGAAAAATTTTAAAATATTAATAAAATATAGAATGATACACACAAATAAAGTAAAAACTAAAGTAAGACTTAACTTAGCTTCACACTTTAATCCCTAGCGGAGTAGTCTGAGAGAATTGAGCGCCAAACGCTACGTCATCAATCTCTTCATACATGCCCTCCGGGGGGTCCTCATGCTTTTTACGTGACCGTCCTCCAGTATCCTTGATACTGTGTTTTCAAAAGTCAACCAAGGTCTCCCCCAATCTCTATTACCACTGACTTTTCCATTATAAATCTTTTTTGCCATTTTTTCATGACTCATTCATTCGGCGTGCCCAAACCAGCTGAGCATGTTCTTCTTCATTCTCAAGTAGATTTTGCACAAATATAAATCAGCTTTTAATAAACTAAATATTCTGTTCAATTATATGTTTGTACTAACTTTCACCTGACTCATTACCCACATGGTCAAATAGAAATAACTAAAAGTTGTGTATGACATATGACACATTCTGAGTGTTCAAGGTTTTGACCTCAAGTATGCTCGAAATTGAGATGGTTAGCATGATGTCATGTAGTCTGTAGCTATTGTAGAATTTTTTTTTTATTTTTTTAAAATTATAATAAATAATTGCTTTATTTACAAAACCAATAAGTAAATTACATTTTATACATTCAAAGAGAAATAAAAACAAGGTTATAATTTATATATAAAAATTTGCAAGAAGAGAGAAAATCGCTGTTTGGTTACAACTTTGGATTTCTCACTAGGATTCCCTGGAAGATGAAATGGACTGAAAAAGTCAAAATTATATTTTTTCATTTCCAATCAGTCAGTAGTTATCGTGCTTTGAACCAAACAAATTTTTCTGTTTTATAATATCAGTAGAAATTATTTTCATTGAGTAGATAATAGTATATTGAGGCCAGTCGTGGCTCAGCACGAGAGCACAAAGCGTGACTGTAAAATCGATTGGTTGTGAGTTCAATCCTCAATCGAGGAAGTAAAATATTTATTTATTTCATTTGTTGAGTATCGCAACTCAACACGCAATGCCTCCAGAATTTGGCGGAAAGTAGGTAACGAAGTGTCTTAACACTAGCAACTGCGTGCGGGATACAGCGTGAATCAGATTTTTTAATTTAGATTTAATAGTGATACACACATTTTTTTTTAAAAGATGCTTGGAAAACACTTATGTCAGCTAATTGAGCAAAAGTATTAATGAATTAAGGAAGTATTACTGTCTTATTCCCATTAAGACATTTCCGTTCCCACTTTCCGCCGAATCTCAATGCTGCGCTGTGTTTCGTTATCAGAGGTAGGAAATAAAAATATTTCGTTTCCTCGAATAGGAATCGAACCCACAGCCTGTCGCGTTTACAGTCGTACGTTTGTGCCTTTGCGCTTCGACTAGTCTCAATACTCCTATCTACTCTGATGTGTATCTTTATATGAATGAAGCTTCATGATTGACGCCTAAAACTTCTGACATGACTGAGAGATGAGAAAACCTAGTGTTAAAACACTACGTTCTCTAGTTTTCGCCCAATTTCGTTGCATGTTAAGTGACGGAACCCAACGCCGCGCACGGTCTCGTCAGATATTTCAATACGACCATTCTAATTAAAAATAAATAAAAATAAATAATTACGTAAAGCAGGTTTCTTTCGGCGAACCATAGCGTTAATTAATAATAAGCGGTCAGTCCGAGTTTGGAGTGGGGTTGCGTTGACACCGACAAAATCAATGTATGTGGACGAAACTAGCGATTTGCTTATGCCTCTACTTATATACATGTGTTTGTGTGTATGTATGTTTGTATGTGTATTGAATATAGCTTCCTGAACACGACACTTCGATTTAACGCCATTGTCAGCTTTCCATTGCTGGTTAGATGTGAAATGGTTTATTTTAATGTTATTATAATATCTTTTGTAATTCGTAAGTCGTTTGGTAGAGCCAAAATGGTTATTTTTTATGTTTTAACTTCAAGCGGTATCCCGCACATAACGAGGTAGTCAGAGGTAACATGGGAACCCAGTGTTAAGACACTCCGATCCCATTAAGACACTTTCGTTTCCCACTTTCCGTCGAATTCTGGAGGCATTGTGTGTTGAGTAGCAGAACTCAACGCCGCATTTTGCTTCGTCATTGGAGCTGGGAAATGAATGTATTAAATATTTGATTTCCTCGAGTGGGAATCTAACCCATAACCTGTACTGTCGCAGGCTTGTGTCTCTGCGCCACAACTAGAGATTAGTTGTTTGCTTATTTAAACTTTGAATAGACAAATAATACAGCAAATTGTTAAGAATTAGTGAGTAACTAAACAAAATTTGGCGTTAAGTTATGCCACTCAGATATGCGATCTGAGTGCGTGTTGAACGGAGTGTCGTAACACTGAGTTCCCTCTGCCTACTCTGCTACATGCAGGAAGTTAACAATATAAGGAAGTATTTATTGTTGTAAACTATTGTTGGATAAAAATATATTTGTATCTTAATACTTTTTGTCTTTCAGTTATTTAATACAATTAATATAGACGATACTTTTTAGACAATCTCAACGTTTTCCTAGGTGTGGAATAACATTTTAAAAATGTAAAAAATTATAAAATTATTTCAAGTCAAATGATAATACTGTAGCTGAGATAAACAAGCTTCAGTTAGTTGACTAGTAGTAGTGACTGTTCTACATTTTCAAAAAACAAATGGAGTCACAACTTTATACCAGGGACCGAAATTAAACAAAGCCGCCAATGTTATAAAATTTAAGTTTTTAAAATTTATTATTAATATATCTAATGAAATGTAAACCAACACCTATCGCGTCCTTTTTTAGCTTATTTGACCTTTACTTTTTCAGCTTTGGCCTTCAAGTTGAGTTTACGTTTTTTACTTTTTACTTCAAAATCATAATCATCAAACAATTCAATTAATCATATAATTATATAACTACAAGCAGTGTCAGTCCTACAGAGAGCTACCGGCTGAGAGGCAGTTTCGCTGAAAAA
This sequence comes from Heliconius himera, assembly GCA_021202915.1. Classification (NCBI taxonomy): domain Eukaryota; kingdom Metazoa; phylum Arthropoda; class Insecta; order Lepidoptera; family Nymphalidae; genus Heliconius; species Heliconius himera. Next base: position 221,273 of record JAJHJA010000339.1, read on the forward strand.
ATGTAAAAATAAAAAAATATATATTAAAATTTTATTCGAATTATTCACCACATTAATTACAACACAACAGTAAATAATTACAATTCAACACAACAAAAAAAGTACTTCTCGTTATTTTTTTTTATTTAAAACTATACGTAGTAGGTACTTCAATGAACACGGTGTTTTTGTAAAGCGATCGCGACAATAGCGTAGGAGGCGAGCAGTGCGAGAGGGAACGGCGGGCGAGAGCGAGAGGGGTAGCCGGTTCGATACGCCTACGTCGAAGGGCCTCCCCCCTTCCCGTTTACCCCTACCCTCCCCTCTCCTCCCCTAGTATTTATATAATTTAGAGTGTCCCGCAGATGTAATTGGCTGTAGAACTTGACATTTTACAAGTAACTATAAAAGTGGAGGCAAGTATGGAATATTTAGTGGAAGCCTACTTTTTATTTAGTGGGCTGGCTTTTAATAGAATACTGTTGCATATGTTTGTTTTCGATATGAATGTTTTCAAATGAAGATATGTTTTGTTCATTGTATTCTTGTAATGGTTTGTTAATTGTATAGAAACAATATTTTTTAGATTCATAAAAATATAGGAAAAATATAAAAACAAAAGCCAATTTAAAGGCACTTGCTTATATATGTCATCGAATCGGTCGTATACTTTAAAATAAATAAAAAATTTTAATGAGTTATTATGATTTTTAAGGAATAATTTAAGTCAAGTCGTTTAAAAAAAAAAATTAAGTAAATTTAATTATAGTAAAAGGAACCTGTAAAGTGATAAGACATTTCTTCATCGTTTGTTGTTTGTCGTTTAATTGAAATATTTGTATTTCCTCATTTTTTATTGTAAGTAATAAAAATTCAAATTTGTCTTAGATTTTATATGGAGTAATCAGTATAAACTGATATTTCATTCCGTTCTACGGTTCTGGCTAATATATTTCAAGTAATATTGTAGTAATTGGTAGGAAAAGTGTAATATCTTTGGAAAAGTGTAATATCTTTGTCTTTTTCACATATACCTATCAGGGTAGGCTTAGAAAACGTAGTGTTGAAACACTCCGTTTCCCACACCGCTCAATTTTGACACATTTAGTGTTGAGCGGCAGAACCTTGTCTATAAAGCGCGGAGTTGAGACCGAGTCTCCTGGCAGACCAGAGCGGGGAAATGAAAATAATGTAGGTATAAAAATTTTGTGACCTTTAAAGGTGCAGAGACAAAGCGTGTGACTATAAACGTGACAGGTTATGGGTTCGATTACCACCCGAGGAAATTATGTATTTAATTATTTCATTTACTTGCTCTGGAAACGAGGCAAAACGTAACGATAAGTTTGTTTTTTATATAATTTTCGATTATTTTGTGTAGTTATAGTTACATATTCAGTAAGATTTGCCCCATTGATTCAACCTCGCCGGTTTACATAATAGTTAGGGCATTGTGCTCAATCGATACTTGTATACTAAGCATCGTCAGCCGTATATATTAAGCTATTTCAGTTTTTTCTCTCATATCAAGATAGGCAGGCATTGAACCTAGTGTTAAGACACTCTGCTTTCTACCTTTCGACAATTTTGTTTTAAAACATTGCATTTCGATTGTCGCACTTAACTCCGCGCTGTCTAACCTACTAGTGAACTCTAACTAATGAAGTTTGGCAATTGGAGATGACTGTCTTTGCATATTTGGTTCCTTCGATGGCTAGATAAAGCGCTTCTCTTCCCGTCCATGGCCTGATATTCCTCAGCCATGACGTTTTCTACGCTTTGACGCTCTTTTCTTCTTATCGAACCCACAAACGTCGCGTTTACACCCTGATGTCTCTCTCACTGCGCGTCTACGGCCTCTTGTATAATATAACATGTAGGTATGTATGTACGTATGTAATATAATATGTGGTTACATCTACATAGTAGCGGAGTGAAACGTCGCTCAGTCAATTTATAATCGGGTCTAATCCGATTTGAATTAGTGTTGCTATATTATGTACATATGTGATAGTTAAACATTGGTTAGTTATAATTGAACTTATTGAGGCCAGCCGTGGCGCAGGGGCACAAAGTGTGACTGTAAACCTGTAGGGTTGTGGGTTGGATCCCCGCTCGAGGAAATGAAATATTTATTAATCAAAAATCAGCTTCACGCTGTATCCCGCACACAGCGGGGTAGGCAGAGGGAACCTAGTTTTAAGACACTCCGTTCCCCACTTTCTGCCGAATTCTGCTCTGAATCTGCTGAATTCTGGAGACATTGCGTATTGAGTGGCAGAACTCAACGCCGCGCTTAACCTCGACACCAGAGCGAAGAAATGGAAATATAAATTTATGTAAATATTTCATTTCCTCGAGTGGGGATCGAACCCACAACCAGTCGGTTTTACAGTCACACCTTGTGCTGCTGCGCCACGACTGGCCTCGATATATAAATGGAAATATTTATTTAAATTTATATTTCCATTGCTTTAATCGGAAAGAGGAAATGGAGTGTATTAACTCTAGGTTCCCTCTGCCTACCCTACTGTGTGCGGGATACACCGTGAAGCTGATTTACTTTATTTAAAATTGAACAAGAATATAATGTAGTGTTTGATTGTAAACGCTATGATTATAGGTTCGATCCTCGAATGGGGGGATTATTATAATTATAATGATTAATATATATATAATTTGAAAGTAAATATTTTTAATTTTGTTTTATGATCCCGCTCTCGTAAGACAATAAATTTGCGCTTGAAATTTAGTTGCGCCATTTAATTTTGCTTATTAAAATTAAATGTAATAAAATGTTGTAAACTGACGACGTTTTTCTTGGACCTTGGACGATTTTAAAGAAAGGGGCACGTTATAGATTCTATCATATTATTTTAGAAGACGTGATTTATTTTATTAGATTTTTTTAGCTTCTTGCTATATTCCACATACAGCGGGGTAGGCAGAGGGAAACTAATATTAAGACAATTCGTCCCCCCTTTCCGTCCAATTTTCGCGATTAGTTAATCTAAAAAAATTTTTTATCATTACTATTTTTTAAAGCAGACTTGTTTGATCTCAAAAGCTACTGGTTTGAATTGAAAAGTTATGTATGGAAAAAAATAATTGTATAGTCCATTTATCGAGGAAGGCTATATGCATTACATCACTTTGTTTCGATGTAACCCACTCTACCTCGGGCAACTAAAATGTGATGTCATCACAACTCATTTATTTCCATTTGATAGAAGTAATTGCTCAGTAAGTGCTAAAATCAAATAAAATTAGCTTCTCGCTGTAATCCTCTGAAGTGTAGCCAGAGGGAACCTATTGTTAAGACACTCCGTTGCCCACTTTCCGGCGAATTCTGGAGGCATTGGGAGGTGGAACTCAACGGCGCGGTTTGCCTCGAAATTAGAGCGAAGAAATGAAAATTTAAATTTAAATAAATATTTCATTTCATTGAGTGGGGTTCGAACCCACAACCAGTCATGTTTACAGTCACACTTTGTGCCCCTGCGCCACAATTGGCCTTAAAAATATCAGCTTTTCTTAAACATTGCTTTAATAATTTTGATAACATGAGTGACTAATGCTTAATCTTCTTACGATTTCCTTAAATGACATATTATGTGCTTAAGATCTTTAGATAAACATATAATACATATTTCTTTAGATATATCTGTAGATAGTTTGGCTAGATTAAGTATGACACACGCCTTAGTTTGTCCGTATGACACGTTATCTATATATTATCTCATTAATAAGAAGAGAAAAAGTATTTTTAACAATTTTAAAGTGTTATTCCACATTTAGGAAAGAAAAATACTTTTTTTAGAAAGTTTTTTTGTAACAAGCGCGCGTTTAAATCCCGCTACGTTCAAATATTATAAAAGTCAAAGTGGATTAAAAAATCTCCAGTTTTTTTGTGATATATTGTTTAAAGTTATAATAATCTAAGAAGTTTTATTTCCTTATCAAAATGTTATTTTATGCAATTATTGTAAAATAAAAATCCAGGCTTGGATACAATAAAAGAACAGTCTTTTAGTTTTGAAGTATTTAATTGAATCGTTATAAAAATAATAAGATTAAAAACTTAAAAGGCCAGTCGGGGCGCAATGGTACAAAGTGTGTAACTACTGCTACTGTAAATGCGAATGCCACACAACACGCAATGCCTCCAGAATTCGGCGGAAAGTGGGGAACGGAGTGTCTTAACACTAGGTTCCCTTTGCCTACCCTTCTGTGTGAGGGACACAGCGTGAAGCTGATTATTAAAAACTTTAATTGATCGAACAATGTCTTTATTAAAAACATATTTATATTTATTCCCACTGAATTCAATAAGAAAACAACTAAAATAATAATTATTTATCCATTGTATACCAAAAGGTACCAACAAACAATCCCATACAAATAAAAGGCGTATTTATTTCGGAGCGTAGCTCCAGCCCGCGCGAGGGGTACCGTTCGACGTCAGCCATTGATCGCGCTGACGTCACAGGATGCCCGGGACCGCCACCGTGCATAATGCTCGCTGATATCGATTAGTCTGTTTATGTATAGACTGTAGACTGGACTTTCAGTTTATATATAGACTATTAGACTGGATGAGGCCAGTCGTGGCTCTGGGGTAAACACGATAGGTTGTAGGTTCGAGTATCACTCGAGGAAATTAAATATTTTATATTTTACTTTGAGTTCTGCAACTCAATACTCAATGCTTGGAAAATTCGGCGGAAAATGGGAACGAAAGTGTCTTATTGAGAACGGAGTTTTAATCAGGTTCCTTCTGCCTACCCTGCTACAATGTGTGTGAGACACAGCTTGAAGCTATAACATTGTTGTGAATTAAGCAACTCTTCTTTATAATATTAAAAAAGATTGTGGATGTTTTAATGTTTGAATTGAAAACTTTAATGAAAAAATATTAAGATCATCGATCGCTCTCTGATCTCTTTGCTTGCTATTTCCCGATCGCTTTTCTTTCTATAATGACAATAAAAAAATCTAAGTGCCATAATGATGAAATATTTTTTATTCTTAATTTCGCTCTAGATATTGATAAAAGAAAGACAAACTTTTTTATGTTGTTTAAGCCTATTTTTTTATTGATCTTTGTCATATATAACCCTAAGTAACTGACGTAAGTTTATGATCTTATTTTGATGAGTTGTGTTTTCCACGTAATGAAGTAAGGGAACATAGTGTTAAGACCGTGTGTGAGCCGTGACCGAGTGGCGGAGTTCAACGCTATATCTTCTTTACCAGAACGAGGAAATGAAAATATTTAATTTCTCCACGCCAGGATGATATCCAAAACCATTTTACTGAAGCATTAGGATGTTTAAAAAAATAGCCTTCTATTTTAAATGAGCCATAGCTAAATAGAAGTCAAAAGGCATTATCTTTTTTCTTTTTGCGGAATTCTTAATGAAATGGAGTATCTACCTATATAAAAATAGCTCTGAGCATTTTCAATTCGAAACTGAATTGAAAGTAAATATTTACAACTTTTTCCTTCCTTTTGAGAAAATGTTTAATATTAATATATAATTTAGAATTTGATACTGTTGATTTATGAACATTGTAATTATTATTGTTGTCATTATTTCTAGCTTCACGTTTTATTCCACGTAGGAGTATGCTGGGCAGGGTAGTATTCCGAGACGTTGCGCACTAAGTTGCGGAGTTCAACGTCGCAGTTTGTCTTACCAGTTACGAGTTAAGATAGAACCTATAACCTTCACTATTACAATTAATCGCTGTGCCACGACATAGCATAGTCAATAATATTAGGAAATAATAAAGCGTCATCGAAAATCGTAATTGCGTTTGTTGTTTATCACTGAAATTATCTTCACTATTATACAATAATTCTTATATTTAATCCTAATATTTTTTTAATGGGATTAGTTTAAAGGCTATTTAATTATTTAATTAAAATAATGTTAAAGTAATTTACAATTTTATAGAGATATATATATATATATATATATATATATATATATATATAAAACGAATTCTCATTTAATGCCAGTCTACTAAAGTAAGTGTTTTACAATGATGCTTTTGTATTTAATTTTTTTTAGCTTCATCTTGTATCCAGGCGGGATACAAGGTGAAGCTAAAAAAAATCAGTACAGGATAGGCAGAGAGCACTTAGTGTGAAAATCTCCTGAAATTTGGGCGCAAAATATGGAATGGAATGTCTAACACTAGCTTCTGGCTATATTCCTATATGCTGGATGCAAGCATACAGGGAAAAAATATTTCTTTTGATAACAAAAGTTGAGATAATAACTTAAATAAAGATCTCTTCTAGAGATAAGTCCACCGTTGTGAATGACATTTCGAAATGTATGTTTTATTATGTTGAATTTGGTGCAATAAAGAATATATATATATATATATATATATATATATATATATATATATATATATATATATATATATATATATATATATATATAAATAAATTATAATACCTTTTTATTAACAAAATGTTACATTATTAAAACCAAATATGACCTAAATATGAGTGAAATTATAAGATGAAAAGATATTACGTTCTACTAAGGAGTCTATCGATCTCTATAGGCGAGTCTTTGATCGCTGATTACAGGAACATGCACGGATAATTTGATAACACCAGCTCTGTCGTCGTTTAAGCGAGAAATTTTATTGCTTTTAATGTTATACGGGCTACGGAGGAACTATTAGTAGTTGCTAAACGAGGTGTAAGATGAGGAGTTTTTAAGTAATTCTAGTATCTTTGAATATGTTGTTTTTATTATAGGTACTTTTATTTGCAGTAGCTAGTCGTAAACGCACACACACACAGGCTGTGAAGTGTTTATTATTTCCATTTCCTTGCTCTGGTTATGAAGAAAAGCGCGGCGTTGATTTCCGCCACGCAACTCCAGAATTCATCAGAAAGTGGGAAACGGAGTGTTTTAACTCTAGATTCCCTCTGCCTATCGGCTGTGTACGGGATGCAGCATGAAGCTGATTATTTTATTTTTGATTTTATCATTAGAATGACGTCGGTCTCTAAACAATTTAGTTTTTTAATTAATTTTCTTGAAAAACGCTGAATAACTTTTATTTTTATATAAAAGTATATGAATATTACATTGTTATTTTACAAATTGGCCATGTCGCATGTCAGACGCGTATTAGACCTAGAAGCTAGAATAGAAAATGAAATTGGGTTCGTTAACACCCCCGAAAGTAATGCCGCAGTAACACATTCAATGGTAAACAGAGTACCGTACGGTGCAGTGACAGCGTTTTTAAACTAAATATATAATAGTAAGTTTATTTCTATTGAGGCCGTCGTGGCGAAGCGGCGCGGCGTAACGTTTGACTGTAACAATGGCTATGGGTTCGATTTCCATTGGGGGCAATAAATTATTTTTATTTTTCCACGTGACGATAATTTCGGCCACTCAACACGCAATGTCTCGAATATTGGGTTGGACGAGGGTAACGGAGCGTAAACACAAAGCGCCCTCTTAGCTAACCTACCCTGCTAGATAAAGCAAAAGCCCTCTAACCTACCCTGCTAGATACAGCAAAAAAAAATGTTTATCCTTTCATAAAAATTTCTTCGCTTTTTTCTGGAGAACTTAGTCTACCACTAAGTTTTCTGTTAGTAATTTACCTGCTGTTTCAGAGATATATCGTAACAAATCGTGGGACTCGCGTTATGTCACATTATATCAGTGAACAGTGGTATGTACAAGTACGTTTACATAGTATGAAACAACATCGTCGCGTTGTATGATTATTACATCTTTCACACTAAAGTACAATTGATTTTAACGCGTTTTTCACTAATATACAGAGTGGTACCTACTAGAGGAAGATTTATAATTTGTCAATCAAAGTAGGGAAAGCCGCGAGGAGAATATTAGTAAAAACATTACATTAGACCGCGCTTTTGTAGCCAGGGCCTGCTTTCTGACTCAATTTACTCTACTTTACTCTACTTTACTCTACTTTAAACGGTATTTACTACCTCGGTGGTGGTGCTATTTGATATTCGTGTCCTTCATCATGACATCTAGCTATCGCCTCCCTGAGTATATTCTTTTTAACTTTACGCTGTATCCGATACTTAGCAGGGTAAGCAGATAAATATGAAAATGGGAACCTAGTGCTAAGACATTCGGTTCCTATTAGAACACTACCGTTCCCCTTTTTCATCGTATTCGGGAGGCATTGCGTGTTGAGTGACAGAACTCAACACCGCGCTTTGCCTTAACATTAGAGCAAAGAAATGAAAATATTAAATATTTTATTTCCTCGAATGGGAATCTAACCCACAACCTATCGCGTTTAGTAAACATGCTGCCCTTGCGCCACTACTGGCCTCCAGTGTAATTGAATATACATATATAAAAAAAATTACGTGATTTGAATCCAAAGTCGCTAAACCTTCGTTAAATTTTTCAGATATGGTTTCCTTACTTAAGCTATTTGTCCGTTTGTTAGATATAATGTTTTGATTTTGTTTATAAACTTAACAAATGGTAAAACTAGTTGGTATAAAGTTAAAATTCTAAATTGCGGTTTTTGATACCAATTACGTACATTATAATTCTAAAAAAAGAATTTTTAGCTTGTTACTCTCCATGCAGCAGAGTAGACAGAGTGAGGCTAGTGTCACACTCCACTCTCCACTTTCTGCCGAAATTGGAGACATTCCGTGTTGGGTGTCGAAACTCAACGCTGTGATTTGCCTTGACACCAGGGCGAAGAAATGAAAATATTAAATATTCCATCTCCTCGAGTAAAAATCGAACTCACAACCTGTCGCCTTTACAGAACGCTTGTGCCCCTGCACCACGACTGGCGCAATAATTATTCTTGTTTTTTATGCCTTATGTTTCTTTTTTTATTAATTTAATCTATTTTACTTGTAGACCCTCCTTAAATCCTACACAAGACCCCAGTACGTTGAACAAAAGAATCATGCAAATTACGCTTATAAGCGGTAGAGGCCCATAAAATTATTTCACCTACAAAGCTGAAAAGGCCTACTTCTCTATTTATCTGATGGAGGCTACTCGCGACAGAAATAGCGCGTCCTTGTGTGGTTTCTTTGCCGCTGCTCTTGAATAAACATGCACGCTTAGGTCAGATAAGGAAATATTATATTCTTGATGTTTATAGCTATATAAAAATATATATTAAATGTAAAATTTTTCATAAGATACTAGCTGTAGTCGGTTTTTTTTGGTATAGATTGCAAAACGTTAAAATTGCGGAACAGAAGTTTCTTAAAAAAAACTGATGTCTTAACATTGGATTTTCAGGTTTCTTCTGCCTACCTTGCTTTGTCTTTGATACAGCGTGAAGTTAAAAAAATATCTTACAACCAATAGGAGGCCAGTCGTGGCGCAGGGGCATAAAGTGTGACTGCAAAATCGATTGGTTGTGGTTTCGATCCCCGCTCGAGGAAATGAAATATTTATTTACGTTTATATTTTCATTTCTTCGCTCTGGTGTCAAAGCAAAAGCGCGGCGTTGAGTTCCGCCACTCAACATGCAATGCCTCCAGAAATCGGCGGAAAGTGGGGAATAGAATGTCTTAAGTAGGTTCCTTCTGCCTACCCTGGTGTGTGCGGGATACAGCGTGAAATTGATTTTTTTTTATCTTACAAGCATGTGTATTAAAAAATCGCAGTAAATTATATGTATTTTACAAGTAGCCCTTACTTTTTATCTTTAAATATTATCCGAAAATATTAAGTTATTAGAGTTACTTTTACTAATTAAGCATTAATTCTTATCAAGATCTTGCGTTGGACTTTCTTTTCTTGGTTCAGCTGTATTACAACTTTACGACGATATGAGAATACATTATGTTTTATTAACTCGTATTATACCTGTAATTTGTTAGAACGTTTAGTTTATAATAAAATTTGTATGGATATGTAATTCATACAACGTAGCTAAGGTGGGATTAATTACAATATTATAATAAAAAAATAAGATATGTGCATATAAAAAAATAGCTTCACATAATTTCATAGCAGGATAGACAGAGACCGAATAGATGTTCCTCCGTCCTCATTTTACACTCAATTTCCGAGACATTGCTTGTTGAATAACGTAACTCAACGCCGCATCCATCTAAGCGAGGAATTGAAGATAATTTACATATTAACAATCTCCCTACTAGTGATTGAGACTACAACTATCGTGGTTACAGTCACTCGCTGTGCCACTACGGCCTCAATTATATAAATAATATAATCTGCTTTGAGTGTATACAGAGAAACGTTTTTCAAATCTTAGAGTATATGTATGTATTATCAGATTTATACAATTTCAAAGAAGAAATATATACTTTACTATAAGAAATAAAATAAAATAATCATAGGATGTATTTTTTTACATTTTCGGGTGTTATAAAAATGTAAATAACGAAAAAAAAAGATTAAGCCGGCTTACAGTCTAACCCGATATATGTAATTAAATACAGAACAAAGTAGCGCAAACAAACAAACAAATCTATTCTAACATATTCCATAAGCATATTCTTCGAGAACGATCCCAATAAATTTGGACCTGTATCCACCCATTTTGAATCTACACAAGAAACCGTAGAAATATACGACAGTAGTTATCCATACATAATTTTTAAAGCTGCTACGCTTCTCTACGAATTGTAGAGGTTGCTACGAAAATATTATATATGTAGACTTTATTTATAAAACCACCGCGCTATAATATTATGAGTGTTTTAGAAGTGGAAATTGAAGTTGTTTTTATATTATGTAAATATAATTTTACAATATGAGGGAAAAATGTTGTTTTTAAAATAAATCAGCTTCACGCTGTATCCCGCACATAGCAGGCTAGGCAGAGGGAACCTAGTGTTAAGACACTTCGTTCCCTACTTTCTGCCGAATTCTGGAGGCATTGCGTATTGAGTGGCAGAACTCCAACGCCGCGCTTATCCTCGACACTAGAGCGAAGAAATGGAAATATAAATTCATGTAAGTATTTCATCTCCTCGAGTTGGGATCGAACCCACAAAGAGTCGGTTTTACAGTCACACTTCGTGCCGCTGCGCCACGACTGGCCTCTATTATGCTATCACATATATTGTTTTGTACTATACTTGGAGTTGGTAGACGAAGTGCGGTGTGATATTCCGCCACTCAACACACAATGTCTCGAAGATTCGGTGTACAGTGAGGAACAGTGTATTAACTCTTGGTTCTCTCTGCTGCTGCCAATTTTTTTGTTATATTCAAATTAAGCTAATATTTTGCATTCTATTTTTGGTTTATAATTGATTATATATATCATTTATTTTTTATTTTTCTGTATATCAAAATGTTGCTTACAGGGTAAAGTAACCTGAATCAATCGTTGGAACACATAGGTAAATATTTAATGTAATTGCATTTGTCAATACAAAAAAAACGCGTTAACTGATAGATAGCAAATTAAAAATTAAGGATTTGAATGCTATGTTTATTTTATCACAAAATACGATTTCACTGAACTATAAATTGTTATGTATTGAGATGATAAAAGCCAGCTTCACGCTGTATCCCGCACACAACAGGGTATGCAGAGGGAACCTAGTGTTCTCCACTTTCTGCCGAATTCTGGAGGCATTGCGTGTTAAGTGGCAGAACTCAACGCTGCGCTTAGCCTCGACACCAGAGCGAAAAAATGGAAATATAAATTTTAAGTAAATATTTCATCTCCTCGAGTGGGGATCGAACCCACAACCAGTCGGTTTTACAGTCACACTTCGTGCCGCTGTGCCACGGCTGGCCTCAGATGATAAATATAGTAAATAAGCTTAAATTTTAATAAACCTCGATTAAGTTCGGTTAGTAAGTAAAATTCCATATTAGAGTTAAGTTAAACATTTCAAGTTACAATAATTAGTTCAAACTCGCTATAACATTTTCATAAAGCAACATTTTCATTTACAACATTGTATGACGCCAACGCTTCTACACATCGCATGTTCTTTGACAAGGGTAGGAATGGGGTTAGTTTTTCGCGCACACCCCGGCGCAGGCACCGCGGCAGTCCGCCCCCGGCATCCGGGCGAAACGCACGTTAACCAGATTTTAAATATCATCAAAATCGAAATAGCATTTTTTTTGTCTTAACAGTGACTTTATATTTGTTATAGAAAAATTGTGTTTTAAGAACTTAACAGTGTAAACAGTTGGTCAGCATCCGGTAAGTTGGCGGTTTTTATCGTTTATTTTTGTTGTCCGGTCGATAGATGGCGCTGCTACCTCGCGTCCGTATTGCAGCTAATGGTTATGTGGACGTTTTATACAAAAAAAAATGTTTATTACGTAAGATTCATTCAATTTGGTGATTGTTTTTTGATTTTGGATATGATTCTTATACGTATATCAAGCTATTATTTTTTAGTTTAAGTATTTTTTTTGTAAAATATTTTTTCTAAGTATCTTACAAAATTATACAAAATTTAAATGTAACAGGGCTTTAACCCGCGCTTCATAAACCCGTATGAAATTAAAATTACCTTATTATCCCGTTGTTTTACTTTATGTTTTTATTACTATACTGAATTGAAACGGAAAGCCACGTCCCGCCGAATTATAGAGGCATTTGCGTGTTGAGTGGCAAAACTCAACGCCGCGATTTGCCTCAACAACAAGTACAAAGCGAGGAAATTAAAATATTAAATATTTCATTTCCTCGAGTGAGAACCGAACCCACAACCCATAGCATTTACAGTCGATTGGCCACAATTTTAAGAATAATTAACAAATAATATTTAAAATATACTAAGTGTTGTCTAGACATTGTTCTCAATAAACAGACAGATATTCCCGTGTTTAGCATTGAGCCAATCGAATAAGCTAATTATAGAAAAGCCTCTCTATAATTGTAGTAGTGCCTAGTTATGTCATAGTACTTAGGGTCTTGTATAGAAGCCACTATTAATTCTTTTATATATATACAAAACCTTTATAATTCACTTTAGTATTTTGACTTGAAAAAAATATTTTAATATAAAATTAGATTTTTGGAGGCGAGTGAATTATCGATCGATTTCTTCGCTTTGGTAGCAAAAAAAAGTGCGGCGTTGTGTTTCGCGACACAAAATACAATGTCTCGAAATCGGTGAGTGGGGAATGGATTGTCTTAACACTAGGTTCCCTTTGCCTAACCCGCTATATGAAGAAAACTGCGTGAAGATATAAGTATTTACTCGAAAGATACGTGTCTTTCGTGTTTAGTCAATATGTACTGCTATCTATGAATTGTTAGATTTCGTATTACAGTTTTGTTCTATAATACAATGTGTTAAGGTTCCTTAAGGAATTGATTGGTGCTATACTGCAACTTCTTTTGTTTTTAGTTATTATGATTCCAGGTGTAGGTAATTTATTACAAAGATTCTACAATATTATTATTGATAATTTGATAAGCCCACCCCTCAATATATCGAAATCGATAGTGTAAGACCATCGTGGCGCAGTGGCACAGTATAGTCCGGACGGCTTAATTATTTTCTTTTCACGTTTTGATAATAAGACAAAGGCACAGGGTTGAGTTCGGCCACAATTGAGTGGGAAGTGGGGAACGGAGTGTCCTTAAGATAAGAAGTGTCCCTCTGCCCACTATAATATGCGGGATAAAGCTTGAGGGTAAGAAAAAGCAGCAACTTTACTTTAAAGAAAATTTTGTAAAACAAAAAATAGATTGAATCTCTTTTTAATTCGAAATTTTACCCTCTCAATTTTCCTTTTTTTCCACCATTTCTACAATTTACCCGAGTCGTCACATCCGGTTGTGACGTCAGACGCTCAGCGTTCGGCATCCAAATGTGATGTCATTTTCAGTATAATGGCTGGCTGAATCACGATTAGCGTTTCATTACCCACCCTAGAGGTTACAGCCTCCCTCTGACACTGCGCTATTTGGATTGTTCCATTATGTATATTACTGAAGTGTACGAGGTTCTTGTTTATGGTGCGCTGAAATATTTCCTTTTTTAGCTTCATGCTGCATCCCGGATTTATCGGCGGAGGGAACCTAGTATAGTGACATAAGTGTCCTCTGTCCCTAACCACAGCCAAAGTTTCGAAATATACGTGTTAAGTGAACTCAATGTCGCGATATACATGGGATTCAAACGATTTTTCATTTACTTTATGTAAATAATCATTGGAAGAAACAGTAAAAACTAAATAAAAATTAAATAAAAATTACAGTACTTTCAAAAATAATAGTCAAAGTTCGATACATTTAATTCTGTTGAGGTTCTAAAACTGTATAATTTATACATATAATGAAAAATATATTTTTACTGGCTTTTTATGTATAGATGTATATATTGAAATAATATTATTAATCTCTATTCACAAGATAATTATCACCCTGACCGTGAAAGAATAACTTGGCACAGATACTCCTATAAATATATTTTTATTCTTCTTACCACTGCAATGGTTATATTTTATTTGTGAATATAATTTCAATTGAGAATCATGGTCGATTTTCGGTTATAATTATTTGTATAATATAAACGACGGTGGTGCAATAGTACAGTGTTTGATCGTATAGGTTCGATTCCCATTGAGGGTAGAGTGTTTTTTCATTTCGTAGCTCTGTGTGTAAGCGTATTTTTGACTTTGACCACTAATCAGGCGGTGATTGGAAATACATTGTTTTAATGTTTTGTTTTTGGCTTCGCCTACGTAAACTTGTATTCATTTTTATATAGTAATACATTAGGCTTTTTTTTCTATGATATCATTATCATCTCAATTTGTTCGAGTCCACTGCTGGACATAGGTCTTCCCCACACTGAGGACGCCTTACGCATTCAGTAGTTTGTTAATTGACATATTTTGTATCTATATCTTATATATGTATATATATATTAGTTAATGTTTATATATATTTATGTATATATGAGTACACATTGCCTTTTGACCGGGTTTCCAAAAGAGAAATTAGCGGATAATGCTTAGGCGGAACAGACTCCTTTTAAAAGCTATTATGTTTATATTTCTACTAAGAAAGAGTGTAGTATTTTGTAATTACTTCACTCCTGTCTCTAGCATTGAGCGAGTTCATTTCAGTTCTTTCTTCTCGCTCGGTCCTGTCGGCCTCACTATTAGGTGGTGATAAAAGTATGAAGAGTACTCTTGCGAGTTCTACGTAGTCCTTAATGAAACTGGGTTATAGGTAGACTGGAATTCAGCTTTTATTACAGATAATTCCAAACTTGACAACAATGTTTTGTATACATGTAGATTATGAAATACAATATAGTGTATATTTATCTATATAGTACATTTATTTATATTTCCATTTCTTCGCTCTGGTATCGAGGCAAAGCACGGCGATGAGTTCTGCCACTCAACACGCAATGCCTCCAGAATCCGGCAGAAAGTGGAGTGTCTTAACACTAGGAAACCCCCACCTCCCCCCTTTCTTAAATTATTAAATTATTAAATAACACTAGGTTCCCTTTGCCTACCCTGCTGTGTGCAGCATAAAGCGTAAAGCTGATTTTTTTATTTATTTATATAGTAGTAGAGTATTAGTACAGTTCTTGTACAGTACCAGTACAGTACCAGTAGCAGCAGTATTAGTACGGTACTAGTACAGTACTAAATCAGTACCACCTACGTCATTAATTTGACAAAGGTATTAAGGACGAGGATAGAGCCGGCTATAAAGGGTTTCAGTAAACACGGACAGGAAATTGCTACAGCCACTCCCCAGTAATGGAGTTTGCATACGCTTATACGTATAGCTTATGCCTCTATCGCGACTTTGTTCTCCAAGTTTTATTACTTTTTTTTTGTTAATATGTTTCTCTTTTGCATATATTTTTATTTTATTTAGGGCACAGATTTCTAATGTGTGGATATCTTAAAAATACGTATTCTAATATCCTTTTAGATATGAAATTAGATTATGGCCACTTATAACGCCTTTTCTCCAATTTGCTCTCTTTATCGAAAAAAAAATAGTTTGAAAAATAATGAATATAATATTTTTTTAATCAAATTCATAATAATAAATATGTTCATATAAATTTTTACTCTTTCCTCAGTTTTAATCAAAATTGAGGGCAGGTGATAGCTTCATTTTGGGCCAACTAACTTAATCCAATATCAGACGTCGTCGTCGACTGCATGGTACATATATGTATATATGTAAGTCGTTTTAACCGCAATGCCTGTCTGCCAATGTTCTGTTGGCAGGTAGTGGTGTGCAAGTCTTATCGTATTATAATTATAATACTTGTAACGGAAGGTTACATAGAGGAAGCCTGGGAACCTAGTGTAAAGGCACTCCGTTGTCATTAAAACATTTCCGTTTCCCATTTTACGCTGTATTATTATTATTAATTTGACCATACCGTTTTAATGATTATAATTATTCTGAACAGAAACGTGATCTATTTGTATAATGTGACAAATAATCTTATTAACGAGAACATGGCAGGCAAAAAAATGATGTTGAGACACTAAAATGTTCACTTTAAATTTTCGATTAAAAAAAAACACGCAGTGCCTCTAGAATTCGGCGGAAAGTAGTGAACTAATTCTTCTTAATGGAAACAGAGTGTCTTAACACTAGGCTTATAGGTTCCCTCTGCCTAACCTACAGTGTGCGGGATACACCGTGAAGCTAAAAAAATACAAGTTTGTTTAATAGCAAACACTAATACACTAATATCAAAAAAACTTTTTTTTCAACATTCTATTCACAATATTTTTTGTTTTCATTTTGTCGCACGCAACGCGCAATTTGAACGCATGGCTTAGTGGTCAGAGCGCCTGGTCAGTTTCCAGGAGGCGCGGGTTCGAATCCCGCTGCGTTCAAATTTTTATACGTTTTCTAAATAAGTATTTCTCTAAATAAGTAAGAACTGAATGGTTTGAAAGATATGAACACTTAAATCTTAGATGGCAATAATTATTTTATTCGCGTCGTCCGCAAAGTATTCTCAAAGGGCTCTCACTAATTAGAGGTACGAGCGAGCGAATGAATTTTTTATCAAATGACTCTGCAATTTGCTTATTCCAGCTCAGTTTTCATGGTTCATTTGTAATTGAGAGTGGATTTTTCTGTTTTTGTGAACGGTTTTAATGTGGTTTTATGCTTTACTTGGATGTCTGGAGTTATATTCGTAGTTTTTTTCTAATAATATTAAATAATTACAAAAGACAAATAAACAGTCTTGAGACTATCGTGGCACAGGAACACAAGCGACGGTAAACGCGACAGGTTTTGGGTTCTATTCACACTCGAGGAAGTGAATTATTTTATATTTTCATATCCTCGCTCTGGTAACGAGGCAAATCGCGGCGTTCACTTCTACCACTCAATACGCAATGTCTACAGAATTCGGCGAAAAGTGAGGATCGGAACTGTCTTAATGGGTACAGAGTGGTCTTAACCCTAGGTTCCCAGATTCCCTTTGCCTACCCTGCTATATATACATGCAACATACAGTGTGAAGCTAAAAAACTATGTATAAAGAAAGTGAGTGAAATTATTGATATTATTATTTCCGTATATATGAAATTGACGTTTTATCGTACTGGTGGTACACTTTACTCACGAATTTTTCCTTTTTGGTTAGAAATTCCGAATTCAAATGTATATTTATTTTTATTTCATTAACCGTCATTTACTTGTTTTTTTTCTTCTGTTTGCGTCGCTCAGTTTACAAAATGGAAAACTCGAAATATCGCGTAATTTACAAGTACGAGTTTTACCGTGGCACCAGTGCTGTAGAAACAGCTCGTAAGGTTATTGATGTGTATGACGGTCGTGTCGCAAAAGAAAACACAGTGCGTTTTTGGTTCCAACATTTTGTGATTTGTCCAAGGCATTTGCTTGCGTGCAGCAGTCAACATTGGTCATGGATTGAACCTGTGATTTTGGAAATTTCGATTTGCAGAATAAGCCCAGAGATCCAAGTTGATAATGAAGAATTAAAGGCTATCGTGGAAGCGGATCCATTACAAACCACGTCCGAGTATGGTTTTACTAAAGGTCGCTCAACAACAGATGCTAGTATACGTCTTATAAAGATTATATATGGGGCTTGGGAGGGGCTACAAGATGCTCTTGGCATGTTCTGTGATTTGTCCAAGGCATTTGCTTGCATGCAGCAGTCAACATTGGTCATGGATTGAACGTGCGATTAAAAGTGGATTCTCTACGATTCGTCAGGCCAGCGAAATCCTGCTCCAAGCGAAAATTGACCCAAAAAAAGGTTACTTGTAAACATTTTCTTGGTTAGGTAGCCAGTTTCGGTCATGAGTTTTTTCAAATCTGGCAAGACGATTACGTCAGACGTCTATTGTCAGCAATTGCAAACCAATATGGAGAAGCTAGCTGCTAAACATCCGAGGCTGGTCAATGGCTCTACGCTATTGATGTTTCACTACAACTCTAGACCATACACAGTATAACAGACGGCTACCATATTAGAAGAGCTTCAATTGAAATGTCTAAGACATCCACCGTACTCCCCCAACCGTGCACCAACAGAATACCATTTGCTTCGATATTCTGATAACTTTTTTAAGGGACAAAAATCAACTTTGATGGGGCAGTTCAAACCGCCTCTAAAGATTTTATTTGTTACCGTCGGAATGATTTTTTAGTAAAGGATCAATAACTTCTTATGAGATGGCAAAAGTACATAGTTAACAATGGTTCATACTTTCATGAAATAAATATATTAAAAAAATATTCGACTTATTGTTCCTCTCAGACCAATTTTAATTTTTTTTGTAAAGTAAGTTAATATTTTTAACAATATATCAAATACTAAAATTATATGAGTTTTACTTTAAAAAGTTTTATTCAGTGATAATTAGCTTCGTCAAGTTTTAGGTCAAGCATAATAGGAAAAAAAAAATGATTTTCTTATATTTTTACTCTATCTATTTTTGTTCTTATAGTTAAATAACTGAAGAGATGAGAGATGTATTATTAATTGGCAAAAAGTGTCGTTACCTCCTGAACTGACATTGTTCAATAATAACCACAATTTATCCATTAATTGATCACAAAACAGTTTTAATAAAGCGTCAATTATTTTATCAAATGTAATTAAATTTTCAAACCTATACCAAAACGAAAGATATAATGAAGGAATTTTATTGCAAATGCATTGATATTTTTTTACAAATTCTCTTTCATTTACTTATTTATCTTATTATAGCCCGACAAGAAATTTATGAATTATTGGGGATAGGAGCGGACACTTGCGCAGAATGGGTACTTTACAAAGCTACATAGACACTACCATACAGCCACCACTCGGACCCGATCACAAAACTAAAATACAGTAGTTTCTTTTTTTTATTAAGCGACGCTAAACTCCGCATATCGAGTATTACGTACACGACTTATGTTTGTGCTTATAAACTTCATAAAGTATTTGTCGGTCTATTTACTGTCTTCTAAATTAATATATGCTTCATCCACTGACACGACTTACTTCTGCATTACGCCACAAAGTTTTCTGGAATGATCCTAATACTTTTTCCAAATCTTGGAAAAAGTACAATTTGTTTGTGTAGTCTTAAAATTTTTTAGAAAACGTAGAAAAAATTGAACGTACGGGACGGACGGGATTTGAGCCTACCCCTCTACGAAACTGTCCACGTTCCATACAAAAATGTGAACATATAGCTTAGTTAGTTTGAACAGTATTCAATAGGTGCGGGTTAAAATCTATCTTATATAAAAAAAAAAACACTAAAGTAATAAAAAATCTATCAAATAAATTTGTAAGCTTGTGATAATCAATGTAGATTATCGTAAAACCTTGTTTTAAACGATTTTCTAGCTTTTTATCGACTTTGGTATTGTATTTCTCGGTTCCCTTTACTTAAAGTACATTTCCCCTTGCAAGTATATCCCTAGTGGTGCTTACCTGGTTCGTTAGAGCCCGGTGTTAATGGGAGATATTATTCCTTTTGAGCCCTTCGTGGGGAAACTATCTGTTTTCCCGACATCTGGGGTGGACTAGTTAAGCTTTATAGATGTGAATGAACTTGTAAAGTGTCTTGTTACGAAGGTGAGTATTTCATGTTTAACTAACAACCGAACGCGGCTTCGCCTGCTTAAAATTATTTTTATATTATAGCCATAATTTGGATTATAATGCCTATGTGCTATAATGTCAACTATATTATTGTAAAAAATATTTTAAATCCGTTCAGTAGTTTTTGCGTAGAAGTGGAACAAACATTCATCCTCACAAACAATATAACATATAAATATGACGATAGAGTAAAGTGAAATTTATCACTTGGTTGTCTAAAAATGTATTTTTTGAAATAACTCTCTTCAATCGTTTAATTGTTCTAATTGAATGTGAATATAATATTCCGTTACCATTAAAACACTTCTGTTCCCGACTTTCCACCGAATTCTGGAGGCATTGCGGGTTTTAGAGTGGCGGATCAAATGGTTTATTTCCTCGAATGGATATAACCCATAACCTGTCGAGTTTACTCGCAAGCTTGTGCCCCTGCGCCAAGAAGTAAATAATAACTGTACAAATAATACTAATATTTTGTATCCATTGATTGCTATCTCACGTTTAGCCCAGAGCGCTTTTGGGTGGGGATTAACAAGCAGGATATCCGGCAAACCTCGTAACAATATAATATTATAAGCTTCCCTCTTCCATTGTATCCTCTTTTGGATAATTATTTTTTTAAGAAAACTTGTTTTTAGGGTTCCGTATCTTTTAAGAAAAAAAAGAAACATTTATAAGTTTCAAGAGCCTTTATCTCAGGAACGCTTGGAGATATCGAGTTGAAATGCAAACCATTTACTCAAATCTACAGTTCCTTGATTACCTGAAAAAATAGTATTTCTACATTTACTTAAAAAATAGATACGGCCGCCAAACAACGCATATTTCGATACTACAAAGGGAATTAAAATTAATAAGGTACTTCCGGTTGACCTAGAATTATGAAATTTGGCAGTTAGAATCTACAGATAATACTAGTGCAAGGAAAAATCTGAAAACTATGCATTTGTGGTAAAATAATAGCCTGCTCGGCTCTTGCTTAAAAACAAAAAGTTCGAGACCTCCTATTTTTATACGAAACCCTCGGTGCGGACTCGCGCTTGATCAGTTTTTTACAGTTAAAGAATCATTTGACAATTGTTGGAAGAGTATAAAAGATATAGCTTGTTTGTTTTATTTGACCAGGAGTAATAATCTGAAATATTTTAAAATAATGATTCTTCCCAGTAGGAGTCGAATCCACAACCATGGCAAATGACTGAAACAAAAATATTGGTATACTTAAACCAATAGACGGATCGGGTTAAAACTTGACGTGCAAAACAGTCGCTATAATGAACGAGTAGCTTAAAAAGAGCAATGACATCTCTTAAAGGGTTAAAATAAAATAACACACAAGCTCCAGAGCTGCTTTCCATTTTAAATCACTTAAAAAAAAATAAAAAAATATATGCAGCAGCTTTTTATAAGACAGTGTACCATAGTGGTCCCAGCGTGGTTTTGCCTGCTTGTACAACAAAATTATTTATTTTCTCATCTCAATTACTTTTGTGATCTATTAAAGTTATTATTTAAAAGACAATATTCATACATTGCTAGCTAAAGTTTAAGCCAATTCAATAAAACATTTATTTTGTAGCGTGCAACCCTTTGTATTGACATAACTTTTTTATTTGTGAACCGATTGAAATAAAAAAAAACACTAAATGCTAAGTGACGCTTGCCAGAACTAATAGTGAAAACTACATTTAAATCTGTTGAGCCGCTTCTGAGATTAGCGTGAACAATCTCACGGACAAACAGACATAAACTTTAATAATCATTGTTTTGGATCTTATTACATTAATAAAGACCCTCGATAACATTTGTTTTATATATTATCCATGTCCATGTCACCGGTCAATTTTTAATTAATCGTTTTAACGATAAACGATTTTATTATAAGTATTGTTTTTTGTGATTGTCATTTGAGTTAAATATTTGTAAATAATATATATATACTAGGTTGGAAAAGAACATCTTTCCGCACAATTTAGAATGCGCTTGGAAAAGAACATCTTTCCTCTTTTTCTCGCGAAAAAGAATATCGAGAGAGACTTTAGGAGTCAAGACACTCCGTTCCTCACTTTGCGTCGAGTGGTGGAATTTAACGGACCCTTTTGTTTATCAGAGTCTTGTCTTGCCGCCGAATTCTTGAGGCATTCCGTTTGGAGTGGCGGAATTCAACGCCGCGCTTTTCCTCGGTACCAGAGCGAGGAAATAAAAATATTAAATATTTTATTCTCTAAGTTCGAATCGGACCCACATCCGTCACGTTTCGTACGAATGAAATAAATATTACATTCCCCCGAATAGAAAACACACACAACCGTTGCGTTTATAGTCGCACGTTTGTGCTCCTGTATAATTAGTCATTATTTTACTTTTAAAATAAATAAATCAAAAATTTATTATTTAACATTTAAAATTTTAAATATATTTAAAATTATTTTGCTGCCGCATAAAAAATGCGCTGATTTACCAAGTAAAGAGAACACCAACAGCCTGTTATTGAGCGCCACAACGATACTCTGATCGATGTGCCATCGCCGGCCGTAGCGTATCGCCACCTTTGTGTAAGGTATCGATTTTCACCACTTTTTTGTGTAGCTTTTGACTTTTAATATTTTATGTAATATAATATTGTACCACGTTATAGTGGTATTTTTTTATTTTTGTAGGCACTTACTGTCTATATAGGCATTACTAGCGTTTACTCAGGGCTTCTCTTTTGTGGTCGATCGGAAAATATAACAGTTGAGGCCATCGTGGCGCAGGGACACAGGTGTGCGATTGTAAGCATGACGGCTGTGGGTTCGATTTGCACTCGGGGGAGTAAAGTTTTTCATATTTTCATTTTCTCGCTCTGGTAATGGGGCAAAGCGCAGCGTTGTGTTACACAACTTTGCAGGCAATACCTCAAAACTTTGGTGGAAATTGGGGAACGGAAATGTCTTACTGGAGAACAGAGTCTCTTAATACTAGGTTCCCTCTGTCTATCCTACTATTTGCAAACAGTTGAGTTATGACACGTGACATGTTACTAGTCCGAAAAATCTCTGACCGCAGGTACGATGAGATGATTCGACATTAAAAAATTGACGTGATGAACGTGATGTAATATATGATGCCTTTAAAAAAATATTTAAATTACAACGAGTTGTTCTTGAGATTAGAGAGTTTAAAGAAACTTTTCAGCTTTTTAATATAAATTAGTTTAGAATTAGCTATTAAATATTAAGATAAAATTAAAACAAAATTTGTACATATTATGTTTTATGCCTCTCTTTTCAAACATTTAATTTTTTATTATTTTTCTTTTTGAAATCAAACTTACTATAACCATTTTGTTTTTCAGGTAATAAACACCTCATTATCCAGGTAAGTGTTTCAATTTTTTCTTGATTTTTACAGCATTTCTCGACGTTTTTCAAAGTCAAAATCAAATAATTTTATTTAAAATAAAAATTTACGTTTCGTTTTTTGAACGTCAAATAATTTACCACCAGTTCACTAAAGTTAATGCCTCCGACTTGAGAAGAACCGGTTCAAGTTACTAAGCAGGATTTATTTTTAAATTCATTTTATAGAGATATATATTTAATTGTTTGGACGATTATACATTTCAAACAATTCACAACTTTTTAAAATTGTGACATAGAACATTATCGAACGTCGAAATTGTCTAAATATTTATTTTATATACATTTATGTATTTTAAGCTTTTCATTCAATTGTTTCTAATTTTGTATAATAATAAATTTAATACATTTTGTAAGGCGACGTAGCACTTCGTAGTCACGTAGCGCTACGAAGCTTACTTCAAATTGCTATTCAATACAAAATAATATAATTCCAGAAATTGAATTGTTAGTACCAATCCTTGAGAGTAGAATTGAAAGAAAGGTTTCCTTTCCCTAATAAATATGACAATTGTGTTGTAAATTAATACTTTTTCTTTCAAAAAAAATATATTATCCGAAAATCCATTAAATTAAAAGACAATATCTTGTATTCTCAATATGACACAGCGATTGTGAGCTATATTGAATGTCAAAGTTACTTAAAACACCATTACTTTTATTTCTATGAAAGATCTTTCTAATGGCGGCGGCTTCTGTTAAAAATGCATTAGCCACCAATACACGTAGAAAGTAACTTTTAATCGATAGAGCTTTTTTGTATTTAGTTTGATAATTTATTGCTTGAAATATTGTCGAGTTTGTTGAGGGTAGGTATAATTTTAAACGTTTAACTTATATACACATATTAATACATACATATTTGTGTTTACCCCGTACTGGTAAAGTGATATTTTTTAAAATTTCCTATCTCATCTTTCCTTTTTAACTTATATCTGTTGTTTCATACAAGATTAGTTAAGTTTGTGATAAATAAATTTGTACTTTCTTACCGTTTGGTATCGGATGCAGCATGGTAGGGGAGAGTACCTAAGGTCAGAATATATCGTCCTAAACTTTCTGTCGTAGTTGAGTAGCGAGACTTAAACTAGAATGAGAGATGACGCTTACAGCATTTTTTTTATTAAATTTTAAAATTTGTTTGATGGGGTAAACATAATATGCATTGGAATATTTGTTTTTATGAAGACGTCGTTAAATTTGAATTAATTTCCTCGTTCTGGTAACAAAACATAGCGCGGCGTTGAGTTCCATCACTCAATACCCAATGTCTCGAAAATTGCACGCTGCGTAAACAACAGTGTGGCTTGACCTTTAATTCCCAGACAAATGTCAACGACAAAGACACTGATTGCGTAATTAATGTATTTATTTAAATACTTAATTTTAATGTATAAGAATTGAGCTTTTATCCCGCCGTCGGGAGAGCTTCGCTGTCCGCAGCTTAAGATTAGTGGTCCGCGGGGGAAATCAACCTCTCAATTATTAATCTCGGTTTTTATTTTTTCTCTTTTATCGGAAGTTTGCAAACTGCGAACCTTTCAAAGTTTTTGCTCTTAATGGCGGTAGGTTTTAACACTTGCTGTCTTGGAAAGTTAATTCAGCTTTAGACCTTTAGTTGTTAAGCGCGTATATAGATGTTTAAATATTTATACGTTTTATAAAACTATTTTGTTAATATTGGAAATAACAAATTTTTGTTTATAATTTTTTTTAGATAAAAATCAGCTTCACGCTGTATCCCGCACACAGCAGGGTAGGCAGAGGGAAGCTTGTGTTAAGACACTCCGTTCCCCACTTTCTGCCGAATTCTGGAGGTATTGCGTGTTGAGTGGCAGAACTCAACGCCGCGCTTAACCTCGACACCAGAGCGAAGAAATGGAAATATAAATTTAAGTAAATATTTCATCTCCTCGAGTGGGGATCAAACCCACAACCAGTCGATTTTACAGTCACACTTTGTGCCCCTGCGCCACAGCTGGCCTCAATGTAATGTAAGTAGTTTCTATTATATAAAGCCTCAGATGGAATAGAATTGGCGACCTTTGATGTAGCAGATACTGTAAAGTAAATGTAAAACCTTAAAATCCCGTTACAACATTAAACTTAATAAGCGCGGTACTGGCGTCGCCGCGGGCTGGTTTCATAACTGCACAAAGCGAGTGCATCTTGTAAACCAACTTGACTTCCTTTAATGAAATACCGGTGCATCCTCGATTTTTGTTATGGTAATTTTTATATTTATTTTTTAAATAGAAACTTTAAAGATGTTAAATAAAATAAATTTTAAGTACACTTAACTTATTATACAGCTAAAAAGTTTGTTTGGTTGAGCTCAGCAATCTCAGGAAATGATAGTCCTTTCACTGAGGAAGTTCTTAGGATAATTTATATCATGTTAATCGCTTTGATGTAAGTGTAAGTACTAGTGGTAAGTTGAGTACTGCTACTCAGTAAGGAATGTTTCAAGACTTAGGCAGAAAATAGGGAACTCAATATTTTAATACCAGGTTCACTCTGGCTATCCTGCTAGATGCAGAAGAAACGCGTGAAAAATAAATAATAATTCAAACAAAATTCAAGTTTACAGTGTTTATTTAGCACAATTAATTAATTTTACGGGAACCCTTTTGAAAATATTTTTTTTTTCGTATAGACTTACATAGATAAAAAACTTGAGATTCTTGTGGCACATCTGTTTATAACAGGGGTTCCCAACCTTTTCTTGATCAAGGACCACTTTTATGTCATTCTTGGTAGCACGGACCACTATGCATGTAGGTATAATAAAAATTAACTGTGATAATGAAACAGAAACTTCGCATCACCATCCCCAGTCATAAAATTAAAATCGTTCGCGGACCATATTTAGGCTTCTGCGGACCACTCGTGGTCCGCGGACCACTGGTTGGGAACCACTGGTTTATAATGATGATGATTATAATGATAATGATGTGAGGGCTGTGGGCTTTATACCCAATCAAAGGAATAGAACCCACAAACCTCACTATTCTATGAATTATTTCATTTCGTCCACTTTGGTGTTTTGACAAAGCGCGGTGTTGTATTTCGCCACTACTCAACACGCAATATCTCAAAAATTTGGCTAAAAGTCTTTAACATAATGGGAGTGCTAGTTTACTTTGTTAAATGTGACACTAATAAAAAAAATCCAAATAAGTTCGACCTAGAGAACGATAACCCAATGACATTTAGGTCACCCTATGCGTAGTGGGTACAGATGTTAACAAGCTCACAAAGCGTGTAATATAGCGTGTAGTATTTGGCATACAAACATGTTTATTTGAAGTCCCAGTTCGAAATTATCTAATTAAACATGGTGGTTGTAAATTCGATTTCCATTCAGGGGAACGATTACATCTAAAGTACTTTCAGGTGTAGCAGCGCTTTGTCTACCAAAGCATTTATTTCATTGACTTCCGCCATTTAATACACATTATCTGGAAAATTTGACAGAATGTGGAGAACGGAGTGTTAATCTTAACGCCGCGTTTTGTCTTATTAACAAAGTGACGAAATAAAAATAGGTAATTCCCCCGAGTAGAAATTAAATCCACAACCATCGCTTTCACAGTCATTTTCTGACGATTGCTATCCATTAATTTAAATAAGAAAGAATACATTATTTAAAAGAAGTAAATCCTCTTAGCGCACTAAGTTCAAAATAGTTCTATAAACTTGGAGCTTTTAGTAAGACGGAAGTTTGAACGATAAAGCTTATTCCCAGTTTATAAGACATTCTCGTCGCTAACTCGAGAGGGTCCACCTCTATACTTACGTTACTAACTATAACTGACATATCACTGAATTATTACTAACTTACTAAGAGAATCTGGCTGTCGCGTCCGGCTCGCTTTTGGAGAGTTTTTTGTTATTAACTAATAACAAATTGGGTGTGATTGTAATGGATTAGATTTTTTTTTATCTCGCAAATAGTTCTATTTTAACTCTACTGTTAAGACACTCCGTTCCCCACTCTCTGTTCAATTTTCGAGACGTGGGTGTTGAGATTCGAAATACGAAACTCAACGCCGCGTTGTGTCGTGTTACTGAAGAAAGGAAATTAAAATAATTCGTTTCTCCGAGTGTTCTATCAAGTCGAGAGCTTTTAGTTAGGCGGAAATTTGAACGATAAAGGTTATTTCCAGTTTTCACATTAGATATTCTGGTCTCTTACTCGAGAGGGCTCTCGTGTCTCGATACTTACTTACTATAACTGACGTATCACTGAATTATTATTACTAAAAGTATCTGGTTGTAACTACGCAGCTTACTCTCTACAAGGTTATTGTGATTATTTGATTTTCTTTTGGAATTTATTATTAATATATGTCGATGTATCGTTATTTTTTACCTTCAGCTTATATGTATGTACATATACGTTAATAGAGAGCATGTTTCGGTTACTTCATGAAATACTTGTTTTTTTTGGTTTCACGCTGTATACGCACATAGCAGAGGCAGACATAGATGACCTGGGAACATAGTGTTGAGACATTCCGGTCCCCACTTCCGAATTCTTGAGGCATTGTGATGGAGCAAGGAAATTAAAGTAATTTGTTATTGAGCGGCGAAACTCAACGCTGTTCTAAAATAGCTGATCTCATTACACTAAATCGTGAAAACTAACGATTTGTTACCTTTAACTTATCGATCACTTACCTATGCATGTCTACACGGCATATCGACATAGTCACAAACTACGAAAATGAGATAATGAGAGATGGAAAATACGTAAAAACATAGGATAGAAGAAGTCACAGCTGTTGTCTTTATAGACAAATAAAATATAAAAAAATACAAATAGCATTGTAAAGTAAATATAAGGAAATCATACATATATAACATATTTTAAGTATTTTCTTATACTTAAGATAGAAAAATATTTTTAGAAAACGTCGACAAATTTAATGAAATAATTTTAACACTAATATAAATGAACAGACTAAACAGAATGGATAGACCGCATCTCCCGGGATCCGCCTCTGCCTATTTTCTGCGGCTGATATAAATTGAATTAACGCTTCTATGCCAGTCGTAGACATTTTGCAGATATTCATTTTGTTCTTATGAAATATTGTATATTATTATATTGTTCTTATTTAGAAATGGAAGTTACAAATAACGATTTCTCAATATTTTTGTTATTGTATTTTATTTATTTAATTCACTAGATTTCGTAGGGAAAGAAAATCAGATTTCGTTCACTTAGTAACACTGCGGAACTTAACACCATTTTGTGCCAATTTTGTATAAGATTATACTAAGAAATTTATACTATATAATTAAAATTAATTCAGACTAAAGTACAGACAACGACTCTGCAGACATAACAAAAACTATCTTTTAACCAAAACTTTGATACTAATATGTATGTATTCAAGAAATATCAAGTGGTGGTAGTCTAGACAGTTAGTAATATACTTCTTGAACGTGCTCTACGCGTGGAACTGATTGCTATATTGCGAGACACATGTGTTTAATTTCATACTAATATTTCACCTTCTTTTGTTGTAGCTTTACGCTTTTCTTAATATAGGTAGGTAATGAAAATCCTGAGTAGTGTCAAGGTACTCACTCACTTTGCGCCCGGATTTGAGACTCCGTGCTAAGTGGTAGAACTCAACGCCGCACCTTTACTTGCCAGACTTTTCTGTATAAAACTTAACAGCATATATTTATGCCATAATAAAAATCATAAAAACAACTTTTTTTTTAATATTTCTGTAACTGTCACGACCTTTCCCTCATTTCATTCACAAACTCTAAGGTCACAATATCCCACGTTTTCGATTAACATTCAATCTCTCCTTAGTTTTGGCTTCCAGTCAAGAGGAGTCAAGGTGAAGCATTGTCTAGACTGGTGGCGCCTTGTAGAAGTGGCGCCTTTACGTGCCACCGTCTTTATGGTGGGCAGGATGAGTTCGTGTATTACCATTTTTTTTTTCTGTAATATAAACAATAGTTTTTAGCATTTTCTGCGGTGAGAACGTAGTGTTAAGACACTCCGCTTAGAGATAATATTATTGTCTATATTCAATAGCTTTTATTTTAAATTATATCATATGTTTAAGGCAGTTATTGGTTCAAAATTTGAATTATTCTTTGTAAAGATTAAAATTTTAGAAAATACCAACTTTGTTGGTTGTAAAAACTCCAAGTTTGTTCATTGTTACTATTAGTACTAGTTACTAAAACGACAAGAGTGTAATTAAATTTAAAATATTATTCAGTAAGTAACGTAATTTTCATATGAAATCAACAGCTCTCGGACATTATTCTGTTATTTACATATCAACACAACCAGCTTAATTTAGTCTGGAGAGGCCTTCCTAAGTAATTAATTGTTGTCCTCTGGTCTGGAACTTCTGGTCTGGAAAGTATTTAATTTTGACAATTTATAGTTTAAGTAACTTCGAGTTCTTCGGTCGTGGCGCAATGGAACAGCGTTTGAATGTAAACGCTACAGGTTATGGGTTCGATTTCCACTATTCAACACGCAGTGCTTCAAGATTTCAGCGGAAAGAGTGGAACGAAAGTGAAGTATGATCGTTTATGCTCACCAGATGGTGATTCTTTTTTGAAGCTTCATGCGGGATATACCCACACATTAAAGAGTAGACAGTGGGAGAACCTAGAAAACTTGTGTTAAGACACTCCGTTCCCATTGAGACACTTCTGTTGCCCACTTTCCGTTGAATTCTGATAGATTACGTGTTTAGTGGCGGAATTTATAGCAGCGCTTTTCCTCAAAGCAGAGCGAGAAAATTGACAATATCAAATATTTCATTCCCCGAATGGTAATCAAAAAAACAGTCGTCGCGTTTGCAGTCGCACTCTTGGGCCCCTGCGCCACTATTGCATTTCATGCGTATAAATCAAAATAAAAATGTATACTTCTAAATTTAAATTCATAGTTCCACCCACCATATTTCAATCCTAACATAGCAAAACGTGAATATCCTCTCTTCCAACCTTGTTTATTCTAAAATTGTAAAGCAGAACACAAATCATTTCTCATTTTAGCTTAATCGAGACAGCAAGATATTCTGGTCTGGTCCCCTCTAAAATAACATGATGATGCTCCCCTAATGCTATTTAGTTGTCTGCGGTCGTTCCAGACTGTATTTCAACTAACTACAAAATAGTGATATAATATTTCAATTTGTGAGACTCGTGGGGTTGTACTGTAAACATTGGTTGTTGGTTCAAAACTTTTAAAAAATGTAACATAAACGTAATGGAGTGCACGATCGTCACATTCAATCAGTTAGATTATTAACTGATTCTAAATATTTTCAGTATAGTTGAGGCCTCCATGGCAAATGAGAAAGCGTCTGAGTTCTTGGTGGCTGTGGGTTATATCTCCATTCGGAGTACTGAACTTTCTTTATTTGTTTTCTAGCTTCTCGCTATATCCTATAGGAACCTAGTGTGTGGACACTTCGTTCCCTATTAAGACACTTCAGTTCCCCACTTACCAAGGTCTATCCATCCATCTAAATCTGGTGGTTATTATTCATTCCCGCGGGTGGCAATCGAATTTACAACCGTCGCGCTTACGGTCCCCCACCTGTTCCCCTGCGCCATGACGATCAAATATGGGGATTGAAATATTAGATTATATTGAAATTGTTTTCTTTTCATGTTTTTATTAGGCAAAGTGTGGAGTTAAACTCCCGTTTCAATACACAATATCTCGAAAATTGGACAAAAGGTGGTGAACGGAGTGCCCGAACAGTTTGTCTCTTTCAACCCTGCTGTACGCGAAAAAACAAAAAGTGAAGTTAGAAAAAAATATAAAGTTTTATTTCACCTGGAGTTCCAACAATTAAAAAAGTTTAACTTTTATTTTCACATTCAACATGTTCAATTATTAAAGTTAGTAATCAGTTCGACGCGCGTAAGGCTAATTGGCAAACTCCAGTTTTAGTTGTTTCGTAGTAAAATCAGTTTGTCATATTTATTTATAGACATTGTGACGTCGTTAGGTTGGTAAAAAGAATGGGAAAAAGGGAAAGGGGGGCCGAGTCTCTCTAGACAAGTGCTCATTTACTCAGCAGAAGATATATAAAGATATGTATAACTAGCGGACCCGGACGCGGCTTCGCCCGCTTAAACTTTACGAATGCTTATAGATATATTTAGGAAATTGTTTGTGAAAATATCTAACTAATTTAAATAAAAAAAAATATAAGTAAACGTAACCATAGTAAAATATTAATAAAAAAACTAAACAAAACCAGCTACATTATTAATAATTCTATCTCTTTCTATCTTTCTATTTCCCCGAGCTAATATCCAGAATAACTGAACTAATTTTTATTGGACTTTCAGTGATCGATTTTACTGATTTACCCGGGAAAAATCTTTTTACTCGTTTTCCTTGCGCGCGTACATAGATACTATATGAAATAACTAAAGTCCTTTCTACATTAAATATGATAAGTTTTGCGAGCAATATCAAATTAAATCCCAGAAAACTAAAACCACAATTTATTAAGTGTATAACAACGGTATAGATAACCATCCAACCGAGATGAAATAACCAACAATTCTCTCCTTAATACTTAAATAATATTACACACCGATGCCGCGCAGGGCCGCAACTTACACCACACCAAGAAATTTATGAAAGTCTAACTAATCTGCTCCTCGAATAAGCGAAGAACCAAAGAAAAGTATAAATTAATTATAAACAGCAAATAATTACATAAAAATTAACAGTAGTTCGAAAATGTATGAAAATTTACAAAACCGTCAAAGTTATGTGCCCGTTTGCGTCGGTCATACTATGCCGTCCGAAGGCTAGGGTCATTTCGAATCAGTGACATCTCCTTAATTATTTATTAGAATGTTATACAATGAACTATAATTTCAATCCAGATGAAATGCTAAAAATGACTATTATATTCATTTTCATAAGGATCAATATCAAATTATAGAAAATACATACAACAAAAACCCGATAAATATAAAGTAAATTAATTAAAATGGTTACTGTGTTACTTTGCTCAAGCTTCAGAGATAAATATGGTATGTGTATCGCGGACTTTTTTAAACATTATTTAAAGGACAATATTTTTGTAAAACATTATTTTTATGTATCTCATAAGGTTGAGTCGGCGCCCGCCATGTATGCGTTAAGCAAGCTCATTTTGGGTGACGTTTGCTTATAACAAGAAATAAACTTTGCAAACCGTTGCTTAGCAACGGTCGGTTGTTATTAACATGGCGGAATAAATTGCCTGTCAAATTAAAAAATATTTTAATATATTAGTATATATCGACAATATTACAAATATGAGAAAAAAAAGTAACCTATGTTCATCCGAAGACCCTCAAGTATCTCTGTATGAGTATTTTATTACAATTGAATTAGCAGTTTGGCCCTGATTGCGGCACAGACAGACAGACAGACAGACAGAGTTACTTTCGAATTTATAATATAGGTATGGATTATGAAGATGTGATTTTAATATATTTTTATTTCTTCATATAGTAGCTTATCCCTTTTTTATTCTTGGGTACTCGGAATGATGCGTGAAGTTATTTTTTTTAATATTCTTATAATAGATAAAGTTTCGTTACTTGACACTCAATGTCTCTATAAACAATAGATTGATTTACTTTTAGGTTAGGTTTAGAAAATGTATAAAAATTTTAACGTAGTGGGACTCGAACCCACGCCTCCTGGAAACCGACCAGGCGCTCAGGCCACTAAGCCATACGTTCTCTTCAAACTAGGTCAAAATTTTTATACGCTTGTTACAACTTATTCTCTGTAGGGAGATTTTTAGAAATATCCGCTACCCAAAAATAATTACTAAAAATTATCGTCTGCCAAAAAACATCTGTCTTAGTGGTCAGAGTGCCTGGTCGGTTTCCAGGAGGCGCGGGTTCGAGTCCCGTTACGTTCAAATTTTTATACGTTTTCTAAATAAGTATTTTTCTTTCCTAAGTGTGGAATAAAACTTTAAAAATGTTAAAAATAGAGTGATTACCTATTAAAATAACTTGTCTTCTTGGTAAGATACGATAGTTCTATGATTTTATATGCGTTTTTTTGTGACAGAACGGTTATCCAAGGCTATTTAAGATCCCTCCTATCAAAAGTTCGGTAATTACTCGCGCTCTACTTTCCTTTAAACATCTTTCTAGTTCAGCTCAGCTAATAGACGTTTCAGAGTTTTTGAAATTTACATTTCAATTGACGGTGTCTTCGTGATTTGGTCTATTCAATGCTTTACGAGTTGTGACATATACAGTTTCTGTAAAGGAACTAGCGTTGAAAGTTTTCATTCTTAGTTGGTTGTGGGTTCGATATGTTAGATGAACTGTGGCGTTGAGTTACGCCATTATACAATTTTTTTATCCACTTTAACTTGGACAAATATCTTTATTGCTTAAATTTCGACTTCCAGTGGCTTGAGTATGATAGTGATAGTGATTTTCTGTACTATAAATATAAAAAATACTTTATTAAATATAAAAATACTTATTATATGAAATACTTACATATTGATAAGTTAAATTGTCTAGAAGATTCTAATATAAAAATACATTATAATCAAAATCTTTATTTACTTCTATTAAATGGTATTATACAAGTGTGTATTACGTGCCCAGACAATGTTACTGAAAAAAATTATAAGAAAAGTAATTTCTTTGCGAAATTTAATAACAAGGCTTGTTGATGATAAAATTTTTATATTTTTTTTTATACGGTCAGATGCTTCTAGACTTAATTAAAATCATTTTGTGTGGAAGACGCCAATGAAATCAATGTGACGAAGATTTTAAATTCTGCGTCTGTATAATTTGAGGCCACTCGTGGCGCAGTGGCACAAGCGTGTGACTGTGAACGCGACAGGTTGAGGATTCGATTCACCTTCGAAGAAACGAAATATTTTCATTTTCTCGCTTTGGTCCCGGCACTCAACGCGGAATGCCTCCGGAATTAGACAAAAAGTGTCTCGTTTTATTCGTTGCTTACAGCGAAGAAATCAATTAAGAATCAAATTGAAAAATAAATCAGCTTCACACTATATCCCGTACACAGCATGGTAGGGAGAGACACTTAGTGCTTAGACACTCCATTCCCCACTTCCCGCCGAATTCTATAGGCATTGCGTGTTGAGTGGCGAAACTCAACACTGCGTTTTGCCTCATTTTCTCAACATGTATATATTACTTATTTCGGTTTAAATTAAAGTAGCGCGGTGTAAATTAACGATATTACGTAACTAAGAGAGACTTTACTAAGCACTGCTGTTTGCATTTTATAAAGATTAAATAAACAATTTCCCTATTAAAAATAATCTCAGAGCGCACTATTGTTTCGCATTACTATTTATGAAATTCACCTTTGCCCATTACCTCGTAGCTGGCGAAAAAAAGCAAAATAAAAACTGTAGTTTATTTAAAATTATAATTTTATTTCATAAAACAAAAAAAAAACCTAGAAAATCTCGTCGACACATCTGTATAGGCCTTTTGACCTGTATTCTAAAGCCTCAACGGCACTTTCAGCAGTGAGATTATTTTCATTAACACCGTGAAGCTAACACTCTTTGGTGCTAGAGTGAGACGAATATAACTAAATCGCATAACGCATGCGTGTTAGAGAGGGAAAGAATGATTTTTATATATTCTTTTAATGAGGATCGAAATTTGAGCGTGTTTTTTTCTGAATATTGGTTTCTATTGCTTTATATTGTTAAATATTTATTAATTTATGTAAGTAAGTATAACTTTTTCTGTTACTTATTGTAACTGACGGGCAATACACACACGAAACTACTTGACTTACAATATTGAAATTTAGCATACGTAAGTTAAGGAGTTTAAGGGAGCACTGAGAGGATTTCTTGAAATTCCTATAAAAACATAAAAAAGAATAATCGAAAAAACTGTTTATTACATCTGCATACACCTTTGACCCGTATTCTAAAATCTCCATGGCACTTTCAACGGTGACTTTATTTTCATAAACACTATTAAGCTCACACTCGTTGGTGCTAGAGTGGGACAAATATAAGTAAATCGCATAATGAATGCGAGTTAGAGAGAGACAGAATGACATTTACCAACCTACCCTTCTTTTTTCATTTAATAAGGATCAAAGCGACAGGCGAAATATTAATATAGCTGGGAATTATTCATTTAACAGGTGGATGTAGAGACGGGCTTGGGATAAGCTCTACTTGGGATTATGCACGGAATTTGATATACCTACTCTTGCAGTAGTGTAGTCTGTCTTGTATTGTTTGTTCGTGTTTTTTTAAATATATTTTTATGATGAATTAATAATACTTACTTAAGATTTTATTAACTTTTGTAATCGAGATTGTTAGTTACCGCTTTTCAATATAAAATATCTAAAAATAAATTAAATAGTGTACCGGACGGGCGGATCTCGAACGAACGAGCCGCTGACGCCCTGTACACTATAGGTTCCGGATAGTGGGAACACGGAGATCGCCGAATGAAACAAGATACTATTTCTATATAACGGTCGGTGACTGACGGCTTCTTCTAATATGTCTTCCTATTTTTCTATTTTTCTTCCTATATTTCTTCTATTTGTCTTCCTATTCTTCATCCTATTCACTATACTGTAACTGGTTGTCCGACACACTGACTGCGCGTCTTTGCTACCTTACGTACCACGGAGCTATACCGTAAAGAGAGCCGCAAGCCACCGAGCCGTTTTATCTTTATTTAAGCTAATATTTTCACTATCACTATTACATGTTTTTACTTATATTTTAATAACTATCTATCGGACGATTTTACAATTTATATATATTAAAAGAACATAAAAATATCTATATAATTAAATATAAATTTATATACTATTTAACTATTTACTATTAGAAATTTACGAAAGATACTGTAACTATAACGAAATTCACACAAGTTATTTTGATATAAAATCTCTTAATAATTATTTACGAACATTTAGCACTTATACATCTGTTATTTTTCTATATAAACCTATAATTAACAATGATTAATAATAAATTTACAATACGAAAGTTTATATTATCTTAAAATACAATTAGCGCGGTAAACTATATTAAAACTATATAATTCCGATACAAATTCGAGAATTACTATACACATCTAAAATGTGATACATATAACTATCTATAATTCTATTTATGTTATTAATTAAACATATTACTAATTTACAAAATATTAAATAATACTTTTAAAACTATTATAATGGTGTGACGTCACGAGTCACGACACGCAACTAAGAGCTTGCAACGACATGTCGAGTCAAGTCCGCGAGCGCGCGAATATCGCGACGTCGCGAACATTTCTCCCGCCGTGCAGTATCAGGTTTCGACGTGATACTGCATCTTCTCCGCGGTGAGCGACGACGTCTACTTACTTGGGAAGCGGAACGAGTTTTTTGGTTGGCCTTAGTGCGTACTTCAACTATTCGCACTTGTCCATCTGCGCCTGGATACACTGTTTCTATGAGTCCTCTTGGCCACGTATTTCGAGGTAGTTGTGAGTCAGCTATGAGTACCGGATCGTCTAGTTGATAAATAGGGCCCCGATGATGAGGCTCCCGCCGGTACTGGAGTTCTTTAACGGTAAAGGTATGTTTTTCACTAGTATTATTTGAAACGACCGGTTTTTCGATAGGCCAAGTATTTGGATTTTCTTTCAAGATGGCAGGCCCGTGATACCATTTAGGATCAGCTCTTATTTCTGTATCAGAGTTTGGCCGACGCGGGTTAACTTTCTTTGCCAAAGCTTCATCTATGAGAGACACAGTTGATCCGTCATCTAATAGGGCGTATGCAGAGGTTTCTCCCGCCGGTGCAAGAACTCGATCTGGTATAATTTTAAGGTAAGCATGCGCCTTTGATGGTATCCACGCGTTGGCCACGGTTTCTTTTTGATTTCGAATTTCTGATTTCTCTTTTTTCTCATAGTGTAATAATCGATGATGAGTAGCGGTGCATCCCATAATGCTGCATTTCTGTGGTCTACACGAATGTCCTAATTGTCTGGACCAAAGGCAGCTGAAGCAAAGTCGGTGTTCTTTGGCGAGTTCCCATCTTTTATCTGAATTGGCATCTAGAAATTTCTTGCAGCTAATACTGTGATGGCCCTCTTTGTTACAAATTTTGCACGTAATTTTAACTATTCCATGAAATCTATTAGGATATGACGATGATGGAGGTAACATGGTAGCTATAGGTACCTCTGTCTTCTTACATAACGAAGTAGGAGCGGATTCCGCTTTTTCGCATCTTTTCCTCAAATTTTCTATTTCTTTTTTAAGCTCCTCTATTTCCTTTGTTGGATCTATCTGTATTGCTTGTTTATTTTCGGAGTCGGTGACGATATTTGGATATTGAAGCATTGTACAGCATAAAGGCACGGGATGTGGTTGCCTTGGAGCGTCTGCACATGGTGTTGGTACGATTTGTGCACTATTCTCAATCCAGGAGCTAACGTAGTCAGTTTTCGATATATTATCTTCCTCTGATTCTGAACTATCTGATTCTGCGTTTTCCAGAGCTATCTGTGCGAGTTCAAGCTTGATGCGAAGTATTTCCTCACGAGCATTTCTTGCTTTACGTCTGGATTTTGAAGTTTTCTTCGAATTAGAACTATTCGAAGTTAACCCTATTTGTGCGCCCTCAATTTGTTCCTCCTTGTTAATTGAAGTAAATCTTGACTTTTCCTCTTCGTTGTCTGGTACTACTAAATTCTTTACTATAACGGATTCCTCTTGAGTAACCGTAGGCGGATGTGTCACCTCTGTGTGACTAGATGAAGGGTTACCCCTAGCTTCATATCTCAATCCCTCAGCCTGATCTCTTGATCGTGTGATGGGCATCTTTGCAACGACTGAGGATAGTTGGTAATGAACGAATACTGATCGGTGATACACGAAGGCAAACGAAGACTGACGATATCGGACTATAATTCACGAAGACGGATGATACCGCACGAAGACTCTCGAAGATTGACGATATTTCACTATGATTCACGAAGACGGATGATATCGCACGAAGATTCACTAAGACTGATGATATCTGACTATGATTCACGAAAACGGATGATATCTCACGAAGATTAACGACGACTGACGATATCTAACTATGATTCACGAAGGCGGATGATATCCCACGAAGATTCACGAAGACGGATGATATCCCACGAAGACGGATGATATCCCACGAAGATTCACGAAGACGAATGATATCGCACGAAGATTCACGAAGACGGATGATAACACACGAAGATTCACGAAGACGGATGATAACGCATGAAGATTCAAGAAGACTGACGATATCTGACTATGATTCACGAAGACGGATGATATCGCACGAAGATTCACGAAGACTGGCGTTATCGGACTATGATTCACCAATGCGAACGATGACACTCACAGGCGGATGTCGGACGATGATGCACGAAGACTGACGATATCTCACTATAGTTCACGAAGACGAATGATATCGCACGAAGATTCACGAAGACGGATGATAACGCATGAAGATTCAAGAAGACTGACGATATCTGACTATGATTCACGAAGACGGATGATATCGCACGAAGACTGGCGCTATCGGACTATAATTCACGAAGGCGAACGATGACACTCAAAGGCGGGTGTCGGACGATGATGCATGAAGACTGACGATATCTAACTATGGTTCACGAAGACGAATGATATCTGACTATGATTCACGAAGACGGATGATATCGCACGAAGATTCACCAAAACGGATGATATCTCACGAAGATTCACGAAGACGGATGATATCGGATTATGATTCACGAAGACGGATGATATCGGACTATGATTCACGAAGGCGATAATATCTCACGAAGACGGATGATATCCCACGAAGATTCACGAAGACGGATGATATCCCACGAAGATTCACGACGACTAATGATATCGGACGAAGATTCACGATGACGGATGATATCTCACGAAGATTAACGAAGACGGATGATATCCCACGAAGACGGATGATATCCCACGAAGATTCACGAAGACGGATGATAACGCATGAAGATTCACGAAGACTGACGATATCTGACTATGATTCACGAAGACGGATGATATCGCACGAAGATTCACGAAGACTGTCTCTATTGTACTATGATTCGATACGAAGGCGCACGATGACACTCGACGGCGGATGTCGGACGGTGACGGACGAAGACGGATGATGATGACGATGATGCACGACGAAGAAGGCAAGGGCGACCGTGTCTGCGAGCGCGGCGGAAAACGTGACGTCAGCGCAGTTGCGAGCGCGACTGTCAACACGGGTGCGAACGCGGCGGAAACGTGACGTCAGCGCAGTTGCGAGCGCGACTGTCAACACGGGTGCGAACGCGGCGGAAACGTGACGTCAGCGCAGTTGCGAGCGCGACTGTCAACACGGATGCGAACGCGGCGGACACGTGACGTCAGCGCAGTTGCGAGCGCGACTGTCAACACGGGTGCGAACGCGACGGCGCGTGCGGCTGCGAGCGCGACGGAATTCGAGACGTCAGCGCAGTTGCGAGCGCGACAGTCAACGCGGACGCGAGCGCGGCGGAGAGCGTGACGGCGCGTGCGGCGATGATCTTCAGCGATGTGGCGATGACTTCCCCAGATCCGGCTCGAAGGACCAGCGCGTTGTACCGGACGGGCGGATCTCGAACGAACGAGCCGCTGACGCCCTGTACACTATAGGTTCCGGATAGTGGGAACACGGAGATCGCCGAATGAAACAAGATACTATTTCTATATAACGGTCGGTGACTGACGGCTTCTTCTAATATGTCTTCCTATTTTTCTATTTTTCTTCCTATATTTCTTCTATTTGTCTTCCTATTCTTCATCCTATTCACTATACTGTAACTGGTTGTCCGACACACTGACTGCGCGTCTTTGCTACCTTACGTACCACGGAGCTATACCGTAAAGAGAGCCGCAAGCCACCGAGCCGTTTTATCTTTATTTAAGCTAATATTTTCACTATCACTATTACATGTTTTTACTTATATTTTAATAACTATCTATCGGACGATTTTACAATTTATATATATTAAAAGAACATAAAAATATCTATATAATTAAATATAAATTTATATACTATTTAACTATTTACTATTAGAAATTTACGAAAGATACTGTAACTATAACGAAATTCACACAAGTTATTTTGATATAAAATCTCTTAATAATTATTTACGAACATTTAGCACTTATACATCTGTTATTTTTCTATATAAACCTATAATTAACAATGATTAATAATAAATTTACAATACGAAAGTTTATATTATCTTAA
Source organism: Heliconius himera (assembly GCA_021202915.1). NCBI lineage: Eukaryota > Metazoa > Arthropoda > Insecta > Lepidoptera > Nymphalidae > Heliconius > Heliconius himera. Next base: position 262,108 of record JAJHJA010000339.1, read on the forward strand.
AATACAATTAGCGCGGTAAACTATATTAAAACTATATAATTCCGATACAAATTCGAGAATTACTATACACATCTAAAATGTGATACATATAACTATCTATAATTCTATTTATGTTATTAATTAAACATATTACTAATTTACAAAATATTAAATAATACTTTTAAAACTATTATAATGGTGTGACGTCACGAGTCACGACACGCAACTAAGAGCTTGCAACGACATGTCGAGTCAAGTCCGCGAGCGCGCGAATATCGCGACGTCGCGAACAAATAGCATAAATGCGAATTTATATCCATCTATCTGTTTACTGAGACTGTCGCGCAGCGGCACATCGTCTGACTATAACCGTGACGTTAAAAAACCCGCTTCACGTAGTATCCCGCAAACAGCAGGATAGGAAGAGGGGACCTAGTTTCAAGGGACACCGTTTCTCACTTTCCGCCGAATTTTTCGAGGCATTTCGTGTTGAGTTGCGGATTTCAACGCCGGGCTTTTGTCTTGGTGCCATTCATTCCGACGAATGGAAATTGAACACACACTGCCCTACGACCTCTATGCGACGACCGCGATACAGTGTTTTTTAGTAAAAAATGAACTAATGCACATACATAAAAAATGTAAGAAATAAAATTATTCCCACAAAACTTAAAAATATACAAAAACTTATTTAAAGTACTTAATGAAAAAGTGTACATTAGAAATGTATGTTGTACTTCATTGATAACTAAACTATAGATATTTGAATCTAAGCGTCAGTCTCCCTAGACTGACGCTTAGATTCAAATGTCAACGTACGAATAGACAAGCCAGACCAACTAGAAGGCAGCTGTTCTAGAGCTTCTTGTAGTCGGTACATCGTAATGCCTTGAAATTAAAAATAGTAGAAAAAAAGCAGTTTCACACCTTTCTCTGCAGACCAGGGTACGTAGCCGCACCTAGCATAGAGGGATTCTAGTGTTACAACTGTAAAGGCGACGGTTGTGGGTTCAATTAATTTGCCGTTGATTTCCTTCGTTCAACACTCAAATGTCTCTAAAATTGAGCGGTGCGTGGGGAGCAGAGTGTCTTATCACTAGGTTTTTTCTACACTATAAAAGGATATATATAGTATAGTTACAATACGCGTGAAATTAAAAAATGCTATAGTGTGAAATTAAAAAAATATATATAATCATCACAAATTTACACAGACACTAATTCCCGTAAAGGCGCTTTGCTAAATTGAAACATAACGACTAAAATGGAAAGCCGTCGACCTGTAATGTCAAATGTCAATGTACTTGCCACTTGGCGATTACAAATGTCGTCGACCGTTTTATATTTTCTTTGAAACTTTTTATAGTAAATTCGACAAATAAATATTATTACAAACATTGTTATAAATAATTATGTGATTCTTTAGTAAATGTGAGGCTAGTCGTGGCGAAGGGTCATAAGCGTGTTACGGTAAGCTCGATAGGTTATGGTCGACAAAATGAAATATTTATAATTTTTATATCCTCCCTACGACCTATGGTCTCCCGAGAATTCAAATTCAAAATACGGCGTTGAGTTCTGCCACTTAACAAGCGGAAATGGTGAATGGAAGTGTGTGAGTTTCTTATTGAGAACGGAGTGTCTTAACAGTAGGTTCCCTCTGCCTATTCTGCTATTTGCGGGATATACAGCTAAAAACAAAACCAACATAATAATAATAATATTACACCATTGTACATTGTAATATATAGCATAGTAGGACAGTGAAATAGTATCAACTAGTGAGTAAAACAACGGTAGTTATTGGGTCACTCTCAGACTGGGAGATAGATATTTTTCAGGAGGGACAAAAAGGTTTTTTTAACTTTTAGACTTAACGTTTTGTTACTATAAATTCTGGGACGAGTACTAGGCTGCTAAGATGAGCCCTGCTCTCCCTACTTCTTCCCATTCTTACGCTCGTGCTATTTATATGAAATAATATAAAAATTAAAATAGCATATCTTTTACTTTGATTAAATAATCTAATAAACATTATTACAGAATAATATTTTTTAAAATAGCCTGCCAAAATAAAAAAAAATACTAATTAAAATACTAATAAAAATTAAACAAAAACAAAAATATCATAAAAATTACGTTACAATCAGCTACTAAACACATAATTTTGTTAAACAAGATGGCCGCCGTGATAATTTGATAAGAACAATGGGATGGACGTTACAGAAACAATTTACGAGTACAATTAGACGGGACCCGAACGTCAAGGGCAGGTTCTGTCCTGTCAAATACATCGTGTATATTGTACGCAGATTATATAATAGATATCTAATGGCATGTACAGATTAAATATCTTGTCTCTATAGATATTCCAATTATCTCTGGTTTATTTAAAAATAATGATTTTTAACTGTTATTAAAAATTAATTAGAAATGGAGAAGTTTTCACAATTATAAAATATAGTAAAAAATGTGTGACCTAAACAGAGCAATTGTGAGTTCGATTGTCACTTGGGGAATTGATTATTTTTATAAATATGATTGTGGTAGCACTGAGTTCAATTTGCCTATTCTGCTATACGCGGGATACAGCGTGAAAGTTTTTTTTTTCTTATCACTCTCTCGATTTTTACAATAATCTTTCGGTCCATTGAAGTACTTATACAAAACTAAAATAAAAATTATAATTATTAAAAGCAAAATTTACAATTGAGGCCGGTCGTGGCGCAGCGGCACGAGGTGTGACTGCAAAACCGACTGGTTGTGGGTTCGATCCCCACTCGAGGAGATGAAATATTTACTTAAATTTATATTTCCATTTCTTCGCTCTGGTGTCGAGGTTAAGCGCGGCGTTGAGTTCTGCCACTCAACACGCAACGCCTCCAGAATTCGGCAGAAAGTGGGGAACGGAGTGTCTTAACACTAGGTTCCCTCTGCCTACCCTGCTGTGTGCGGGATACAGCGTGAAGCTAATTAATTATTTTTTTTTTAATTAATTAATTAAAATTTACAATACTTTCAATGTTGGCATTACTCATGTTCTAAATACATGAAGTGATATCATCACTTCTACGTGATGCCTACGACGCGTTTTTGCTACGAATGTAGCACTTTGTTGCTACGAAACGTAGTTCGGATACGAGTTAATCATTTATAATATAATTTTCCTTGGGGCCTTCGTGGTGCAGAGGCATAAGTGTGCGACTGCAAACGTCACGAATACGAATCGAATCCGCAACTGCTGCTCTAACAACGAGTTGAGTTTCACCACTAAACACGCAATGCCTCAAGAATTCAGTGGAAGTGGGTAAGTGTCTTAATGGTGAATGGAGTGCTAACACTTAACACTAGGTCCTAATTGAGGCCTGTGTACGCGACAAGTTGCGGATTCGATTTCTACTCGAGAAAATGAAATATTTAATATTTTTATTTTCTCGCACTGGTAACGAGTCAAAGCGAGGCGTTGAATTCCGCCACTTAACACTTCTAGTACCTATTCGACGGAAAGTGGAAAACGGAAGTGTCGTAAAGGGAATGGGTGTCTTACAACTAGATTCCTTCCGCCTACCCTGCTACGTGCGTGATACAGTGAGGAGCTCAAAATGGCCATTAAATTTCCACTTCTTGACAGGGTGACTCTGGCAGGTTCCCTTTGCCTACACACTGCTGTGAACGGGAAAAAATCCTATGTATAATTCCAAGTAGTACCTACTACTGTAAAAATCAAAAACAACATACACCTAAAATCAAAGTTAGCTTGACGTTGTATCACGCACACAGCGGGGTAGGCAGAAGAAACTTCCCCACTTCCCTATCGAATTTCTGACGAATTCTGGCAGGCATTGCGTGCTGAGTGGCGGAACTCAACGCCGCGTTTTGCCACTACATCCTAACGAAGAAATGAAAATATAAACTTAAATAAATATTTCATTTCCTCTAGTGGGGATCGAGCCCACAACCAACCGCGTTTACAGTCACAGTTTGTGCCTTTACGCCACGACTGGCATCAAAACAAATACTTCACATGATATGAGTAATATTATAAATAATATGATAAATTAATGTTAATAAGAAAAACTATTTGTTTTATCATCTGCCTAAACCATTTTCTTCTTCACTATAAAAGTATCTATATAACACACAAGTCATTTTAGATATCGACTATAACTTTTTCATAAAAACTAGTAAATTTTGTAAAAAAAGTAACCTTTTGAATGTACAATTAATATCGTATTTAAACGATAAATTAGTAACATTTACACGTTAATTTATGATCTATGTTATCACAGTATGATCTAGATTTGACAAAAACCTGAAATTTTGGGTAGTTCAAGTGCCTCGTAATCCACACAATGGGAGTGACTCAATTTCTATTTAGAATAGATTTCTGTACTTTTGGAGGACTAAATAATTGGCCTTCGTTATATTTTTTTTCTAAAAACCTAGTGTTAAGACACTCCGTTTCCATTCAGATTTCGAATTTTGGAGACATTGCGTGTTGAGTGGTGGAACTCAACGCCGCCCTTGGCCTCGTTACCGAAACTATGAAATACATAATTAATTTCCTCGAGTGGAACAAACAGCCTGTCGTGTTTATATCCGCACGCTTGTACCCCCTTGCTACCATTGGCCTACAAAAAAATACAAGAAATATAGTGTATTTTAACCCGAGATTTCACTGTTAATATCACACATTTCACGGTTCTGGCATCCCATTCAGACCATATACAGTGAGTATATTTACATACTGCATTTCCCAAGAGAATGAATGCGGATAGGCACTCCATCATGATGCCTTGCGTCATTATTGTTCTGAATATTTATCTCGCGCGCTTCGAAGTAGTCGCGGTGGATACTTATGTTAATTTTAGTGTTATCACGTGTCTGGAAATATGTGTTTGGTTGCTGGATTTTGTAGGTTTCGTAGAATAGGTAAGAGTCACCTTTATTTAAGTTAAATATAGTCTTAGTCTTAGTTAACTCTGCCTGTGGTTAGAATATGTACTTTTCTTTTTTTTCTGTACAGTACAGTACAGCACAGTACTACGTGCTTGTGTAATAAAGTTTAACATTGTTATATTTTTTTAGCTTCACTCTGTATTCCGCGTACACCAAGATAGAGGTAACATGGGAACTTTATGTTATGAAAAATTAAATCAAAATTAAATTAAATTTTATTATTTTGTATTATGACTTGTAATAAATTTTGTGTACTTCTACAATAATGTACTATAACATGTAGGTACTTTGTTTATTTCAAAGGGAAAAATGTTCCCAAAACGATTTTTTAATGAATGCTTATGCCAACCCAATAAGTTGAGCCCTTCAGATTGAGGATCAGAGTTTTAACCGATTCGTTTCATCTCCCACCCGCGCTCAACCGATTTCAATTTTAAATAATTATAATATAATGTATATATAACATACATTATATTATAATTATTAATATATTATAATTATTAATTACACCTTCTATATTCATTATATATGTGTTTTATTATTTATACGTTATGTTTAAATATGTTCTATTATTTATTTGCTTCCCACTGATGTACGTATTGATTTCTTAAGTACCTAACAGATTTTATTGATGCTTTCAGTAATAGTGACTCGAGAAATAAATTTAAGATAAAATCCTCTCATATTATGTTTAGTATAATTCAAGCAGGGTCAAGCCGCGAATGGGGAACACCAGTATTTCACCTATGAACTAGATAAATATTTAACTTCTAAGACTGGTGGTATGAACTATATAAATATTTAACTTCCAACTTCAACCTAGTGTTCAAAAGCTATATTCCATATTTTCCGGCGAACTTTCAAAATTATGCATGTTAAATGACGGAACTTAACGCTGCGCTCTCTCCTAATACCAGATCGAAGAAATGAAAATAATGCATTCCCCTTAGTGGAAAACGAATACCCAACCGTCGCGTTTATAGGTAAACATTGCACTGTGCTACAAGAGCCTGATGGAATGTATTAATATTTTTTTCGCTCCCAAGCGAAATTTGACACCCATAGTCATTAATCAACTGTGCTATCCTGGCATTCATATTTTTTTATAGAAAAGAAATATTATCACCTAGTCTCGAATAGTTGGGCGGTGCGTGGGGAACGGAGTGTCTTAACACTAACCCTTTGTCTATCTTGCTATAGCATGAAGCATGTTACAATATACAGCATGAAGTTTGTTATCTCTTTGTAGATACTTCCTCGACACTATTATATAAAAAACGTAAACTTTAAGCTTTGCCTACCATTAATTATGAAATCTGTATATAATTAAAGGTCTCTTGTCTGACATCACTTAATAACGCGTGCAGCCCGCGTATACTGAGCGCGTCGTGTCGGTGAATAATGACACTCTGTCTCACTTTGTGTACTCACTGATAACTACGGTACGGTATACGGTACTATGGTATTCGTTTTTGTTATATTTCGGACGTTTGCGTTTTTCTATTCTGATGGTTGGATAAGTGGTTTTTGATTTATAATGTGTATTGGGCAGTTTTCTTTTGTTAATATGGTTTTGAGGTTTTTTTTTCCATCTTCACGCTGTATCCCGTATATGTATATATATATGGCTGCCCAGTATAGGGAAGCCAGTAGAGGGAATCCAGTAATGTGACACCTCGTTTCACGTAGCAGAGTTTAACGTGGCGTTTTGCCTTCTAGAGACGTTTTGTATCTATGAAGTTGTGTTACTTTTTTTTTACTTTTCAATTCATTCAAAGCATATTATTGATTCATTTGGTTTAATTGACGATTAGGTACATGGTGAAAGAAATTTACAAAATTTTCTCCATTTTCGAAACTAACAACAAACGACAATGTAAATGCAGTTTCACGTAAATTTCTTAAACAATCCGCGGTAAAAGTTTAAACTGCATCGACTCTTAAATAATTTAACTGCAACACTTGTTTTCCTATTTTACGAGTACATCTGAAGTTGATACAATATAAATGCCGACTGGCCTCAATATCTATTATTGAGGCCAGTCGGCACTAGTGACACAGAGGCACAAAGTGTGACTGTAAAATCGACTGGTTGTGGGTTCGATCCCCACTCGAGGAAGTGAAATATTTATTTACATTTATATTTTAATTTCTTCGCTCTGGTGTCGAGGCAAAGCGCGGCGCGTTGAGTTCCGCTACTCAGCACGCAATGCATCCAGAATTCGGCGGAAAGTGGGGAACGGAGTGTCTTAACACGAGGTTCCCTCTGCCTACCCTACTGTGTGCGGATACAGCGTGAAGCTGATTTAATTTTTAATTTAATTAATTTGATTTCGAACCAATAGTTCCCGAGGTTGACTCGCATAACCAAACAAAATCTCCAGCTTTGTAATATTAGTACAGAAATATAATAATTCATAATATCATTAAATTACAAAGAAGATATCAGTCTTCTTTAAAGTTAAACACCGTGAGATAAAATATTTAGTACAAGAACACCATCGATCTTGAATATCATCCCCATATATACTTAGGGGTGGCTAAATAATGTGTCGTCACGGCTTTCCGTTTCTGAAACGATTTATCATTGCTGGGCAAGGGAAAAACTATTTATAAAAAGGAATTGCGGTCTTTCGTCTTAGATTTTTTTTTATAAATCACTCATTTTATGACTTAATGTATTATGCACGATTTTTGTTATTTTATTGAGGTAGAAAAGATATTATTTTATAAGCACTTCTGGCTTAGTTATCAGAACGCTTGGACGTTTTGTAAAAGCCCAGGTTCAAATCCAAGTTCAATTTTTTATGTCTTCTAAAACAAACAAAAATATAATGAATAATTATTACATTTTTTTTATTAAGTGGCAGAACTGGACAATGGAGTTCTTCTAACTAAATCAAGGATAAACTAACATTCTATGCGTACTTATAACTACTAATGCGTACCTTCCGTATGTAATAATGTCATTAAGCGCGAATTGACGCGGCGTGAATTTCCCGACAAATCAATGGAAGGAGGCAAGGAAATATGCGAATTTTTGGTGAAAAAAGGGAATGGAGTATCTTAACACTAGATTTCTTCTGCCTTTCCTCTTATGCGAGAAAAAGCCTGAAGCTGTTTTTTTTTTTAAATTAAAAACGTGGATCAAAGCTGTATGGACATAGACATAAATCCATTTCATCAAGCCTTTATTTTCGGGGTGACGCGTGTAATCAACGCGAGTGAGTTATCTCAGAGCCGACGATAGATAGGATCGGCGATCGTTTTACTAAGTGCTTTAGAGTTTACTGTGGAAAGTGTATGCCAGTTAAAATCCTTTGGCGGTAATATTTTTTGTACTGCAATGTTGACTGGCAATCTAGTTAAAAACGTGATTTGTACGGGTTATAATAAATGGACGTTACTTACTCCATTTCCAATTATTTCTAAATCGGTTATATTGCGTCTTGAAATATTAACGTTCTGGTTATTTGGGGTTGAATCTACGACCGTTCTGGCTATTCGTACACGTCCCGAACATGCTTTCGCGATTGATGTCATAAACATTGATACGAGATCATATCACATACACGGTCCATGTCGGCTCACGGACCCCTTATATATGAATATTCATGTTATCTTGAATATTAATGTCGCTTTGATGTCGCTTTAATTTATATTGACCCCTCTTGACGTATAGTATTTGAACGAGAACACCGTATTTGTGAAGAGTAGAGAGATTGTAGCAGTGAGTGGAATATTATGTCAGAATTTGTATGTGGCCCAGTAGCATGGACTAGCTAATAGCGGTGGAATCGATTTCCACTCGTGGGAATTAATTAATCAACAATGTTTTCTTTTATCAGCTTCACGCTGTATCCCGCACACAACAGGGTAGGCAGAGGGAACCTAGTGTTAAGACACTAAGTTCCCCACTTTCTGCCGAACGCTGGAGGCATTGCGTGTTAAGTGGCAGAGCTCGCCGCCGCGCTTAGCCTCGATACCGAGAAATTTATTTTATAATTATAATATAATGTCTAAAATATATTTTGAGAGTTGAGACTTAAATTCGTTAACTGAGTTTACATTTTTCACAGATGCGGGTAATTTGTTATAAAGTTGTGCTCCATCAAAATTAATATTTTTCTTAGCAAATTTGGTTCTAATTTTTGGAAAAACTATTAAGCTTGGTCTACGGCTACTACGTTTACTGTTTTGTTTTGTAAATGTTAAATTAGAACGTATCAATTTACTTATATTTTTCTTTAAAAAAATACAAAAATTATATACATAAAGTTGTCGCAGATTCTTTTTTTTTATTTAGGACTTAAATTCACCTACCCTCCATTCAGGCTTTATTTACTAGATACGTTTCGAATTTACATAGCTATTATATAGATTTTTAATATAGATTAAAAATAGATATCCATAGCACTAGTCGAGATACATAAAGTCAATATTATTCCATTGCAAACGCTTAATCTGCATACATTAATATTCAGCTCATCGTCGGAATTCCTGTCGCAATAATAAACCAATATTGTATAACAATTAACAACCCTACGCTTATGATGAACGCTTTTTTTTTAAGATTTACTATTGACTTTGACTTTTAATAAAAAAGTTATCTTAGTGATAAGACAAGACACAGTTTGCTAAAAAATGTTTGAACATGATGAGAGACGACGGTATTTGGTGATAAAATCTCGACCTCACTGTATTGTTTTCCTTATATGGGCAAAACTAGAAAGATGGGGTGAATTATCCCTGGATTTATTTCGGATAGCATGATAGTAGTTAAATCAATTAGTTGAACGATAGCGAATCAATTAGTTGGACTATCCAATACAAAACTAATTATTCAATTCAAAAAGTATATCCTGATATTACCGCGCTCTTTCAAGCCTTAATGTGTAATATATGTTTACATTTTGTTTTTACCTCCACGCTGAATCTCGCACACATCGTGGTAGGCAGGGGAACCTAGTGGTAAGATCGACGTATCTTAAAACTAGATTCCTCTACCTACTCTGAGTTGAGTGGCAAATTTCAGTCGCGCTTTGCCTCGACACCAGAGAGAAGAAATTAATATATAAATTTATCATTTCCTCGAGTGGGAATCGAACTCACAACTTGTCGTGGTTATAGTCACAGTGTGCCCCCGCTCCACGACTGGCCTGCTCTGTATAGATATGTACATATGTAAATAATATATTTCATTTTATTAGTATGCGAGCTTGATAGTAAAATATTTACTTGCACCAGATTCTGATAACGGAACGTATAAACTCTATCGAACGATCCAATTAAGTGCACCAAATACGCCGTCCGTGCTCCATTTGCTGCTGTAACCGCGCATATTGGGTTGGGCTTAATGAAAATTTACAAGTTTAAATTTTGTTATCTCTATTATTGTGTTAAAACTAGATTTTTGATTTGATATGATTCACTCTGGTGTCGAGGCAAAGCGCGGCGTTGAATTCCGCCACTCAGCACTCAATGCCCCCAGAATTCGGTGGAAAGTGGGGAACGGAGTGTCTTAACACTAGGTTCCCTCTGCCTACCCTGCTGTGTGCGAGATACAGCGTGAAGCTGTATTTTTTTTATTCTATTATTGTGTTAAAACTAGATTTTTGATATGGTCTCGACCTTGTGGACAAATGGAAATAACTGACACTATGTACATTATAAGTCACTCAAAAAAACGTTATATAAAATATTCGATAACCTTCTTTGATCAATGGAATATCCGACACAAAAAGATTTCCTGTTATTAATGCGTTCAACCTAACAAACTGTTTAGCGTTACAAGATTGTTGAATACTTATCGTGTATTGATTGTATATGTTCATATAAGAATTATGTAGACATTTTACTACAAATAGAAGAAAACAAGAAGATCTTCGGCAGCCTTGGAAAATGCATCATCTTCATAGATGCCATTGACGCATTGCAAAGTCATGAATATTTAGTATTGATGACTTAGCAGTGTGTCTGTGGTACAGTCATCGGTCATCATCATCACCATAATCTCAAGATTTAGTTTAAGATATATAAACACAAGTTATTGTTTCATTTCGTTATTTATGAGCATTTTATATCTATTCCTCAGTATAAACAATCAAAAATATTAAATAAAATTAAGGTATTAAATCAAGAAAATAAGAACCTTGTATTGTTGAAAATTATATTTTTGTTTGCTACCAATGATGTAAAGATATTAATTTTCATCTGCTATATAAGCAGATATATAGAGGGAACGTTATTTTAATACTGAAATAGGCTTGAGATTGACCACATCAGGCCTAATATTAAGCGTTGAAGCGATCTACGGTGATGCACGCTAGCCTAGAAAATATCCAATTACTCTACATTTGAAGAATATAGTTTTAAGTTTATATTACAATTCATTTTCCTGACTGGCCATCGAACCCCCAACCGTCACGTTTCAATTTGGACTGCCGCCACGACGGCTTCGTATTATAGAAAAATAAAAGGCTTTATTATTAAAGCATTTTAAATCAGCTTCACTTTGTATTCCGCAACACAACAGGGTAGGCAGAGGGAACCTTATGTTAAGGAGTGCCTTAAGGTGGGGAACAGAGTGCTGTACCCCACCTTAGTGAGTAGCGGAAGTCAACGCCGCCGGACGCCGGAACTAAAGCTTTTTAGTTTCCTATAAACCTTAAAGTGCATCGTATTATTTTATTATATAATTACTGTACCCACCTTGAAATTATATTCTCATCAAAATACTGTTCAAAATAACGATAACAATCGGTACATTTGATATTCATGTAAAATTAAGTCATATTTTTGGGCACAAAGTAATTAAATTAGTGATTTTATCTCTCCATTTGAACTCAGCGCCGGCTCGCCAGCTCTCGTGGACCGTATTCATGGCGCGGTCCAATTAAGCGGACGGCGCGCTGGCCGCACGCTATTTGCCGTTCCTTTATGGACCGATATGTAAATTAATCGGAAATCAACGGTTTTCCAGATACCGTCTAATGAGAGATTATATATGTGGGTTTGTTTATGTTTTTGGTGCCTGTGTGAAACGCGAAGGTTGTGAGTTCGATTCTCTTCTGTGGAAATGTGTGTGTGTGTGTGTGTTGTATTTACTTCTAAGTTCTAAGCTTTAGTAATAAGTTTTGGATGTTGAGTTTCGCCACTCATCAGGGAATGATACTAAGGGGAACGGAATGTATTAACATTAGAGTCCCTGTGCCTAACTTATATGCGAGATAGAGCACGAAGGTAATTTCATTTGACGTCTTCGGGAAATAAGCGAAAAAAATATTCATATGAGAAAATTTTAATAATAAAATTGGATTTTTAGTTTCTTATCCTTTTAATTCTATTATTTTTATGATATTGTTATATATAAAGTGTTTATATAAATTACTTAGATAATTGTATCAGAATGCATATAGTATAGATAATAATCTATGTAAGTGTAAGGATTCAATTCGGATTCAATTAACATGATTGGGGCCGGACTGTAGTCCTCTATTTGGTCCACTGTGACGCGCCGCATATAAATTAATCCGCAATACCTCTCTGTATGATTGAAAATTAGTATACGACTATACGTATTTATGTAAAGACTTTTATTGTAATTAATTAAGAAACATGTATATCGATTTTTTGTTAGAAATAAGGCCGCCGTGGCTCTGAATCGATATTATAATAAAAAAGAAAATAAATGTTGAATTTCACATCTTCGCCTCTTGATAGGCAAAATCCAGCTTTGACTTTTGCCTCTGAAACGAAATGTCTTAACACTAGGTTCCCTACCTACCTACCACAACTAAAAGGCCTTTTTTTGCATACGTACTTGTCAGAAGTTCGTATGGAAATAGCCTTCGATATTTGGAAAGTACTATTTCTTCACAATAAATGCGATAAACGCATAGCAGTCATGAATATCCTACATTCATGTATGCCTATGTATAGAGGAGTCTTCAATAAACGTCATCATCATTTTCTCAACATTTATAATAATTTGCTTATAAGTTCCTTGATGGCGTCCCTAAAAACATACCGCGTGGCAGATAATAGGGAGATATTTACAAGATACTTTAGATAATCTATTGTAACAATATTTATTGTTTTTAAGCTAAAATATTCTATTTATTTTTAATTTTTAAAAACTTGTCTTAACAGAAAGTAATAGAACAATTTTATTAAAAAGTTTGGTGCAAAAGTTCATTCAGACTTCATTCCTTGTCATTTTATTTATACGACAATGCTTATTATAAACAAGAAAGTGACCTTTTCCTTTTGTATTTCGAGGTATTTATACTAATATAATACTGAAGTGTAGTGTTTAACGTGGTAATCTCGGGAACTCCTGATTTAAATTGAAAATGCATTATATGTTGGTCCACTTATCAGAGGGCAAAGGTAAAGGCACCTGCGGTCAAGGTTACCTAGGACCCTACTAGTCTTAATATATAATAATAAGATACAAAGTAAGATTTCATTTTCTAATTACTAGTCTCTGTCAAGTCAAAGACGAGTAGTACTCAATAAATCTTTAACGCTCAACTTTTGTAAGCTTCTCAACTGTGCTTTGGAACTTCGTCTTTCATTTAATACATAGTTTGTGCTTGTAAGATTTTTGTTGACAATTTGTTTCAACTATTGATTAACGGTTAGCTAATTTGGATTAAGCTTTTGCTATACTGCCTTGCCCGGGTCGGCTTAGTTATTATATATTTGTGTTTAGCTTCACGCTGCATCACGCAGTGGTGCAACACACTTTCTAATTTTTGAGACATTGCGTGTTAAATTCCGCTACTCAACCCTTATTACCAGAAATGGGGAAACGAAAATAATTCATTTCCACAAGTGGGAATCGAACCACCCACAAATATATATATTTGCTTATCAATTAATATCTGTTCAAAATTTTCGACAAATTATATTGAAAGGTTGGTAACATCAATTATCGATAAAATTTGTAAGCGATCGTGTGATGCTCTGTACCTTGTGAAATTTAATATTTATAGGCAAATTAACGTTGTAATGAAAGTGTAATCTAAAGTTTCATAATATATAACATTAATGTTTTGTTTCTTTTTCAGATTGTTTTTTTCCTGGAAGATATTGGTAAGTTCTACATTTTATTTAACAAGTAATACGTCGTCGTAGCGCAGTGAGACGGCGCCTGACTGTGAACGAGAGAGTTGTAGGTTTAATCTGCACTCTGAGCAAAGATTCCGAATTTCTAAACAATATGTTTCTCTGCATATCCTGTTAGTGAGGAAAACTCGTTACGCTTTTTTTTTAGGGTTCCTTATCTTATAAGATAAAATGGAAGCATTATAAGATCACTTTGTTATCCGTCTGCTTCTATATCTGTCTATCTGTCTGCCAACATCCCAAGATCACTAGGAGATAAAAAGTTAAGCTTCTAAGTTAATGCAATCAAAAGATACGAGAAATTATGCATCGTTTTTGCTGCATTTTCTATCTAATATTCTATCTAATCAAAATATATAGTGTATTTTCGTGGATCTTCAATTATGAAATTTGGCAAAAAGATAACTATATATATATAGACCCACGAAAAAATCCCAAAAATAAAAATATATTAAGTGAAAATACTTTACAGCTTCACGCAGTATCCTTAAGGGTATAGTCAGAGAAAACGGAGCGCCAAACGCTACGGTCTCTACTTTTCCTTCATATATCTTTTTTGCCATTCTTTAATCAGTCATTCGTTCGACGTGCCTAAACCGCCATAAGGCATGGTGCCTAAGCCCTGTTAGCGGCAGCAATACGCCGTATTTTTCATCCCTACTGAACATAATTCCCTAATATACTAATTCATACACTTGTTTTAATATGCCATCAATCAATGTTTCATGTTTCATTAACTTTGTGCCATTTGCAATAGTTTGTCAACTTCTGAAGACACGTTCCCTTCGACATACAATCATGAAATTGGTACGGAACTCTCTTTGGGCGAGACAGATTCGGGTTTGATAGATTTTTTATAAATAGTTCAGATTAATTATTTTATCTTTAAACATTTATACAAAGGATCTACTTTACTTTTAATTGTTTCTTTACTATATTTTAACTCTTCATTTATTCTTTTATATTTTAAATTACTATGTTAAGAAATTTGTACGTTACCTTCATGGTCATCCCAAACTGGCCATATATATTTGCATCTGAATGATCCAACCAAAGAGAGAAGACTTGTACCTCAAATTGCAAGGGCCACAAGCGTAAAACTGTACACGCAATAGGATGTGACTTCGATACCCACTCGAAGAAATGAAATATTTAATATTTTCATTTCGTCGCCCTGGTAACGATGCAAAGCGCGGTGTTAAATTCCGCCATTCAACATTTAATGCCTCCAGAATTTGACACAAGGTTTCCAGGTTCCTTCTCATCAGGTGCAGCATACAGCGTGAAGCTTAACATTTAAAATGTATAAACATCGCTAAAATATTAGAGTATTACACAAATAAAGTATGAATGCAAACCTGAATCTTTTAAAAGTATAAAATTTGTATCATAGAAATGTTTTATACCCTTTTATAACGTAGACACCTAACAAGGTGTTAGCGAAAGTCGATTTTTCAAGGGGCAGAGGGTGGAAGCTTGTAACCGGATTTTCGCATCTTAAAGATCAATGTATGGAAAGCCTATAGACGAGATGCTTTCTATTTGAAATAAGATTTATTTTTAACTTGGTTTTGTTATATAAAAATTGATGTTTTATGCTATTTTATATATATTGTATTGAACTATATGTTTTTATGGAATTACAGTGGTTTATTTTTCAATTATTATTATATTACTTAACAGCTTTAATAAATGTATATAAATATTATCTTTAAAAAAAGCATTTTACAGTAAAGTAGTAGTAAGTATTTGAAAACATAATAATTTTAAAGAAAAAAACAGGACGTCAGTATGGAGAGCAATTCACAATTATCCATGTAATTATGTAAACCGTGTAAAGATGATCCTGGAGTTCAGAGGTCGACAACCTGAACCCCACGCAGCGGGGAAATGCAATATTCATAAACACTACCACCAGGCACCGCCCTGCAAACACCTCGTATTTACGTACAAAAACTGAATTTGGTATAATTTTGCGTGAAATATTTGAATATGACTTTACTTTGCGAAAAGGATGATTTTTTTTGTCATGTTCATTATATTTTTTTGAACGCTCTTAGGTATTATTATACGTTTCTTAATATTTTTGCTTATTCATTTGGAAAAATATTACAATGTTATGGACAGATAACAACATACAATGATATAAGGACTACTCGTGAAAATGAATTGCTTTATTTCCTCGGTAACACTACAACACGTTTGTCACGCACGTTTGTGCACGACTTTGAGTTCCGCCACTTAACTTACAATGTGTCGAAAACCGAAAGCGTGCGGGGAACGCAGTGTTTTAACACTAGGTCCCCAGGTTCCCTCTGCGTAACTCTGCTATGTATAGGATATGATGTGAACCAAAAACATAAAGCTGGTGTATAAATAGACATTAGTTCAATATATTTTAGCAAAATTTTTAGTATTCATTGAAGTTTCACGCGTCGGGGCAAACTATTTGGATTTCAGTCGGTCGGTTAGAATAGGCCGATTTATCCATTTGAATTTGTTTCAGAGCGCTTCAATAAAATACTGTTATGGTCGCCCCCAATGGATTTTAGATACCAAATTTTTGGTTTGATTTTATATGGTATTCTTTAACAATTTCACTTTTGTTTACAGGTCAAATCTTTGAACGTTTTGTTCAATATATATTTTTTAATAATAATTGTTTTTCTTTTACTTTTCTTGCAACGTAGCAGTATAATTCTTCTTTCCCTGTCTGTCTCCTCATTCTCTGCTGAATTTTCGAGACATTGAGACTAAATGCCGCCGCAGCTACCACATTAGTTAAATAAAACTAATTTAAATAAACAAATAAAATCCCGAATGATGAACGAACCCACGAACTATATTAATAAAAGATTATTAATTTTTCATTATTTGGAAGACCAAATAATAATGATCTTGTAACAATACAGATTTAAGAATTCAATTGTTACTACTGTTGTATCATAAATATTTGTATAAATATTGCTTTGAAATTAAAAATTATATTTAAAGTCTAGAATAAAATTAATACAGAGTGCTGGCCGCATGTCTCGCAAATAAATACAAAAAGCAGGCGGTAGCGTCCACTGCGCACCCGGCATGCATATCATATCGCCAACCACCGGCCAAATTGCCCGGGCAGGGTAGGGAATGGCGTTTTTGTCAGCGGATATAAATCTATTGAAAATATTTTTTTGCTGCTATTTCCATCTTTTATTTTACTTGGCGAGTTTGTTTGTTTGTACCTTATATACACTTAAGCACAAAAAATAATGCAACAAAAAATTATGTTCGATTGGGCTGAAGTTTGGATTACGACTTCAGTTCTGTTTACAATGAAATTACATGTAATCAATATAGTTTTTAATTCAAAATGGCCGCCGTAACATAGATAGATAGATAGGTAAAATTCTTTATTGAACACACAAAATATAAGTACATAAAAACAAAATAGAATCGATAATTGTAGAAATATAACTAGCATGCAAAGGCGACCTTATCACTATTAATGGCGGATTACATATTGGCGGATTACAAATTTTTGCACAACTTACCTCATATGAGCAGCAAATGAAAGAGCTCAATTAGTTAAATAAAATAGGTGCACCATAAAATAATCTAGAAAGCTTGTTTTTGATATGATTTTTTAATTAATATTCTATTATATCATGAATAGAAATGAGAAGCCGTCGGGGCGCGTAGTCGGAAGCGACTGGAAATGCGATGGTTGTGGGTTCTATACACACTGAAAAATTATCATATTATAATTATTTTTATTTCTCCATTCTGGTGCAAATCCAGTTAACGGGATGGATTAAAAACAAAGCAAAAAATGTGAAATGTTTGTTTTAACTCTTAATCTTAATCATGAAGCTCGAGAAGCTGTAGAAGTTTGTCTTAGGTAGATTATAGACATTATGGTGAATAAACATTTAAAGATTATTTTAAAGAGAACTAAAAAGAAAAACTTTAATGTAGTCAGTTTAATTAAGGCCAAGTGTGAAATTCTTAATTAAATCTTATATTGATAGGTAACTTGATTCTTATTTCTTTAATTTTACGAATACCTAATTTTTTTGTATATAAAAAAATGACAGAAAAATTATTGAAAATAAATATAAAACATATAAAAACCATTAGTTTTTAAATATAAATATTTTTTTTTGTAAATCGCTGTTACTATGTCTCTACACAAGGGTCAACGAAATAGTCGTAAATTAAAATGGCCATGCCCGAGTGCTACAATACGAGGTAATTTTGAGAACAATTTACATTTAAATTGTATTGTTTAAATATCCTTTTGGTGTACAGCATCTACTTGTAAACGCAGTGATTTGATTATTCGGTGGGTTCGGTCTCCACTCAGGGCAATGACTATATTCAAACATTTTTTATCTATAGTTATGAAATTGGGCACGAAATGAGAACTTACAAAACAAATAGAGCCAAAAAACCGAAAAGTAAAAGTTTATGATTTATGTTAGGTACAGATAAAAAATATTAAGAATTGTAGTTCGTTTCATACAAAATGAGTACATACCCGAAAAACCAGCCCGGATACTTGTTTGTATTTTTTTTAATAAATTGTACTCGTAGATCTACAACTCAAAAACTGGTACGGAACCCTCGATGGTCAAGTCTGACTCGCGCTTGACCAATTTCTTTTTTGTATGTAGCAGTTTTACAAAGCTAAAACTTGTTACAAATTCTCGTACATGAATATTGAATTCGCTACGTTATTCTACATTCGTTGCTCTAAAACGTTTTTCGATTAGATTAAAAGAACAGATTGGTTTTAAATGAATTGAACGTATGTGTTATATTGAAATATTTATTAAGTTAGTACGATGTACGAGTATAACTCAATAATATCTTTTATTTTATAAATTATTTTTATATTATTGGATATCAATTTGAGATAAATTAAAAAAAAATGTCCTACAATAAATCAAGATTTTTTGTATTATAGCAGGCAAGGGACATCTACTCGTAGTGTTAAGACACTTCGCAATGCTTAGAAAACTTCCCCGTGTTGTGTTCCTCCGTGTCATAAATAATTTTACAAGGCAAATGTTTGGACAATTCCTGTCGAATTTAAGAGGTATTGCGCGTTGAATTGCGGAATTCAACGCTGCGCTGTGTCTCGTTACCAGAGCGGAAAAATAAAAAGATTTAACATTTCATTTACTCGAGTGGGAATCGAACCCACAACTCGTCGTGGTTACAGTCGCACGTTTGCACCTCTGCGGCACAATTGGCCTCCAATATCTTAGTCACAATAAATAACTTAGTTAATGCAACGTATTAAATTACAAATGTGTTATATTATATAACCAAGCCCTGGCACCGACCTTAGCTCGGTACCACCAAAACAACATATTTTCTCAGACAGTTGATTTAAAACCTTTTAGCAGCCGACTTGGCTTCGGCCGAAGGTTAAAAGCTATTTGGAGTACAACATTGAATCAATTTTCACCTTCGTATGGGGTAATTTTCTATAGGTATTATTTTCTATATGTCATTTTAAAGGCCTTATTGAGTTTAAGGTTGTTTATGTACTGTTAGTCATGAACTTAAGCGTGTTTTATATAAAATTAAGTATTACAATTATTTCGTTTGTCTGTGGTGGCAGCGCGAAGGCAATATCACGAAAATTTGGGCAGAAAATGGAAGATGGGGTAACTTAACTTTTTTTTGTATTGGTAGGGGAAATCTTCAAAAGATACCCCGTTCTTGGGGTAAAACAAACTAACTTGGTGTAAATTTAACTCCGCCTTCCCCCTGCTGCATGTGAGATACAGCGTAAAGGTAAAAATAAAACTAATATTTTCTTATTAATCAGAATTCAGTCCTTATAAATACTAATGTATATCAAATTCGCTGTATAGAAATGAAAGTTTTAATACGAGATCTGCATTTTTCTCTGAAACTCATCGTTTATTTGCCTTGCCCAAGATGAGGCTGACGAACTTTCGTAATAATCCTTACTCGAGAAGGCAAAACCCGTTAAAATAAATTGAAATCCCTTACGAATTCCCTTTAAATCTGATCGGGTAACCAACTTGGGTTTATTACTGATGCTAGAAAACTGTAATTAATAAAGTATAAACATTCATCACCATGGTTCTGCGTGTAAACGCAAACGTTGTAAATTCGATTTCCACTAAGAAAACTTAAGTGTTTTTCATTTCTTCTTATTCATAAAAAGACAAAGCGCGACGTTGCGTTGCGTCACTAAACATGCTATGTCTAGAAATTTTGATGATAATCAGGAAAGCGTCTCAACAGCAGATACTCTGTCTTCCCTGCTATATAGCATGAAGTAAAGAAAAAGAAAATAATATTTTTTTACTTAGCACTAGGTTTCCAGGTTTTTCTTGGTCTTGTTAAGCAAGACGTAGCGTTAAGTTCCGCCACTAAACACGCGCGTTGAGTAATATTTTTCTTTCCCTCAGCCTGCTCTATATGCGGGATGAAGCGTGAAGTAATAATAAATTATTATCGAAGTGGAATATCCTTTCTGTACAATACGACTCGGGTTACTCCTTGCCCCAGTTAAGCTCCTTTGTGGATTGTACTCCAGCGAGACTATTATTCGTTTTATTTCGAGCAAATGCGAAATACCTAATGAATATTCTTTATTACTTTTCGAATTAAATGCTATATATTTATAAGTTTACTAATATATAAAAGATGAAAAGTTTGTTTGGTTTTGGATAGTACTTGTATTCGTTGAAGAAGTGTCGTGAAACGCGACAGGTTGTGTGTTCGATTCCCGGTTGATGAATTAAAATATTTAATATTTTTGTTTAATCGTTCTGGTAACGAGGCAAAGCGCGGCATTGAGTTCCGCCGCTCGCTTCGAGAACACGGAGTGCTTCGAGAATTCGGCGGAAAGTGGGGAACGGAAGTGTCTTAATGGAAACCGATTCTCCTAACACTGGGATAGGACAACCAGTCCTAACACTTCCCAGGTTCCCTCTGCCTATCCTGCTGTGTGCGAGATACAGCATGTTACAAAAAAAAACATATTACCACTCTACCCGTGGCCAAAATAATGTGTCTTAAAAAACGCTCAATTATTTTCATTAAACCACACGCTGAAGCCGATCGTAATAGTTTGTTTTCTCATAAACGGGAAATGTTTATTGTTTTTAAGTTGCAAATATTCTATTCTGTAAAGACTTAACAAATTTTGATCTCTTTTGTCATTTTGTTGTTATTTACAATGAAAGGTTAATTGTTTACTTTTACGTTAGATTTAATGGAAATGGCGGTGATATTTAGCCAATATAGCAAAACTTAGAGCTGAGTCTATTGAACTGATATTAAGTATAATTTTATTTCTTATTGGATTATGTTGTCAACTTTCAAGACTTCCGAGTAACACAATATAAATGTTTCTTTATTGGATAATTATTCACATAAACATTTTTCTTAATACCAGAATATACGCGATTAATACAGTTAAAATAGTTTAAATCAAAATGTGTAAAAATAGAAAAATATTTATTTGACTTTTTAATATACGACATTTATAACTACATAGGAATCGTACTCCAAACCATTGTAGACACTTGACAACTGCATCTAGAATGCACTCAATATAAAACTACATGTACCATTTAATGGTATTGCCATGGATCTAGGTCATCCTTCCTTTCCCGTCTCCGAGTCCTTCTCAGTTGTGTACAATCCTTTGTTCATTCACGTTAGCATTTATTGTTAGCACGCCTACTTGACATCTTCTTTCATATTAAAATTGTACCAGTTGACGGTGACATAGTATTGTGTTTGTATAGTTTTGTATAGAAATATCCCGTTTTTCTTTTTATATTTTTTATTATTGTGGAGGGTAGATAGAGAATTTTATTTGTGATAAGCTATTTTGTTTTCACGGATTTTTGGTTTGACGTGCCGGTTCTTTAATTTTTTATTTTAAATGACTATATTTTATTTCTTTTCATATTATTTAATATTTCTTTAAATAAAAAAAATGTTACCGATTCTGTCACAGAATCATGATCAAACCTTGTAGTCTATATAG
This sequence comes from Heliconius himera, assembly GCA_021202915.1. Classification (NCBI taxonomy): domain Eukaryota; kingdom Metazoa; phylum Arthropoda; class Insecta; order Lepidoptera; family Nymphalidae; genus Heliconius; species Heliconius himera. Next base: position 284,207 of record JAJHJA010000339.1, read on the forward strand.
TAATTTTATATCCTCGTACTAAAATTGATTTATAATCAGTGACCAAATACAAAAACAAAAAACATAAACATACAAAATAATATATATGTATTCAAAACTAGTAACTTAATAATAAAAGAAAATTCTTATAATATCATAGCGAACCCTCCTCTAAAGCAATTGTTCTTGACAGTATTTTCTAAGCATTTCCGACTTTAAGATTGTCTTTATGAAACTATGTAGAACTTTTCACCTCCACCCCTGCTGGGTGCACTTTACACGTACCTAGCTATTACATTCTACTTTCATTATCCGGAGCTTCCACGGTTGCTTAGAGCCAAGTTAGAAGTTTTACCTAAGTAAGATAGGATTAAACTATTTGCTTTATAAATTATATCAGTTTTAAAATGTTTAGTATTACCTATTGTTTTCGATTTATCTCTTAGATTTTTTTGTCAGCTCTAAATAAGCGTTAATTATATTAAAGATTTTTTTAAAATCTTTTTCATCTTTCTTGCATTACATGATACACAAACTTAGTGCTTAATCTTTATTGTTGTTATTATTTTATATTTTATCCTCGGCTATAGGAAGTCAGAGAAAATCTAGTGTCAAGACAGTCCGTTCTCCACCTTCTTATATACTTATATGTACCAAAACCTAATAGAAAACCGATAAACAAGCCAAAACTTTTAGTTTAGCGAAAGATATAACAAACTAAATTGGCACAAACACACCGTAAGTGGAACTTGAACGGCGGGAGACGGGAACAAAGTCCGCGCTATTTATACCTCTGCCTCCGCGCTGACGTCAAGGCTCTATCATTTCTCAGGTTGTTGCGCAATTCTGCAGGCGTTACATAAAGCGTTGGGCTGTACAGTCGGTATGGAACTGGGTGGGTTTCATTTGGTTCCTTTTAGTTTAGTCAGTTGAAAGTTTCTATATATTTCTTATTGTAAAATTTGTACTCTATAGTTATATCTATAGTGTAAATTAAATTGTTTTCATTTCTCTGTTTTGGTAGGCGAAGCGAGGCGTTTAATTTCGTCCAACATCACAGAGTGTCTCGAAAATTGGGCTAAAGATGGGGAATGGAGTGTTTTAACACTAGGCTTCTTCTGTCTATCGCTAGGACGGGAAGAGGGTGAAATTGGTTTTTAACAATTTTGTAATCACTGTGAAAGGCACCCAATAAAACGTGAAGGGTACTCACAGCCCTTTTTGTCCTCGGCCTATCACTCTCTCCTTATTATAGAACATTTGCATTTGAATTTTTTTAAGACACTTTGTTCTGTGGTTTCCCACCAAATCATCGTTCTTTCCTTTAAGTATATGAACCAATAATTTTATTAATAGTACACCCATAAAAAGTAAATTAATATTGGTTTTTCATACTATATTATTTCAATTATAATGGATAGTCAATTGTAATGGGGAGTGGATACGAACTCAGAGTCGGAAAACAAAGAAGAAATTTATAAAAAAAGAAACGTAAAACAAAAGCCACAATTACCTGCACTCCACAGTTTTCCTGAAAACCTTAAAAATCAACAAGGAACCGGAAATATAAAATTCGTAGCGATAGCGGTGATTCGAGTGCATTATACACTTAAGGCTACGTTCAAAAAAATTTTATATTTTTTGCGCAAAATATGCTAAAATAAACTTTAAAAGTGTAAGAATAAAGTTAAATTTATATTTTTATGATAATTTCTGCGGTCGAAATCGACCCGGGATGCACAGTGAAGTGCACTCCGTTCGATAGACTCCAGCCCCATCCTCTTAGCAGTTCTCAGGACTGTGAGTACTTCACTAATTAATAGTTTAATCATTAAAACCTGCTGATTAACCGACCGTATATCTAGTAGACACAACAAATATAGAAAAATATAGAGTATTTATAAGTACAGACATGTGATTTTTAATGGAACTTATGTGTGATTAGGAGGTATCTCGCATTTTAGACACTACCAGGAGGTGCCTACGGAGATATGCGTATGTTTGTCAGTCTCTACGTCTTGATGCTATTGTACGTGTATTGTATTGTATTGTATTGTGTTCTTCGTAACGGAATCAAATGTCAATTTTGTAGATCTGCACTCAAACTGAAACAAAATTGTTTTAATTATTAACATTTGTCCAATATTCAAAACAGTGTTCATTGAGTGTCGAGTGGCAAAATTCAACACAGCACTTTGACTTACTTTTAAGCCAAAGTGCGGCGGTTTTGTCTTTAGACACACAACTATCTTGTTTACGCCGATGTCCAAGATATACCTTTAGCCAAGCTAGTGCAAATTAGAGTATCCCCAGCTATTAGACAAAATTGAGATTGTGTGTGAAAATAATCACATTAATATCACTTCAGAACAACCATAATATTGTAAAAAATATAAATAATACATTTTAATTATACAGCCCCCACTCTCCTAATAGGGTTACAAGTGCAGTGTGCTACTGCGCTGTATTGTGGCGGGTGCATGCGGGCGTGTTGACACGGGACAAAGGAGTGAAACGTGCGTTGTGGAGATTAATTACAAGATTATTTGAAATAATAACATTGTAGAGACTTGTCGTGGAGGGGCACAAGTATGCGATGTAAACGTGACTGGTTGTTGTGGATTCAATTCCCGCTCTTGGAAATGAAATATTTCCTATTTTCATTTCTTCGCTCTGGTGTCGAGACAAAGCTCGGCGTTGAGTTTCGCCACTCAACAAGCAATTAGTTCAGAATTCAGCGGGAAATGCCACCCTTCTGTGTACTTGATAAAGCATGGAAGCGGAAAAAATATTGTAATAGATATACTTATATTATTACTAGTTGTCACGCAACTTTGTTTCACTCCCTCAACAATGTTCATAGCTTCACGCTATATCCCGCTACGTCACGCTTACGCCGACGCTTACGCCATACTCTTACGCCTGGAATTCTAGAATTAAGACACTCCGTTGCGATTAAGACACTTAAGTTCCCCATTTTCCCTCCGAATTCTAGAGGGATATCGTGGTGAATGGCGAACTGTACACGGGACAGGTTGTGGGTTCGATTTCCACTCGAGGAATATGTAATATTTTTATTTCCTCACTTGATAACGAGGCGACGCGAGACGTAGAGTTTCCCCCACTCAACACGCGAAAAGGAGACTGAATCGATAGCATACATTCTTGGACTCAGAATGTAAAGAGATGAAAATGCTATGATTTAATAGATTAAGGTACATGATTATCTGAAAATACTGGCAGTTTTCTCAATCTGAAAGCCGAGTTATTAGAGATTTACTAAAGTAGACTATCGCACTATTCACACGGCGATCCATATCCATAGCGTGGTGGTCGTTAGATCCGAAATATTTCGGTATCCACTGGAGAAGCAAGGGTCGAGAAAAGTGGGAAACAAGCGGGAAAGCACTCAAAACACTTCAGCATCGAACTACTTACTATGCACTTTACCAGAACCGGAAAACAAAATCAAAAATCAGCTTCACGCTGTATCCCGCACACAGTTCTGTAGGCAGAGGGAATAAAGTGTTAAGACTCCACGTACACAAAAAAATCAAATATAAACAATTCCCTAAAAACCCACAACCATGCTTAATTAGTCACGTCACATACATTTTTAGTACTAAACACATTCAGTGCAGTCCAGTCGATACGCTCGTACACCAGCCCAGCGTTGTAAGTTGATCGCACTACTGACCTTGTTACGCGGTCGTTGCACTGCTTGCCTGTGCTCTGGTTTTCACCGGTTTAGTTCTTCATTTAAATATGGTTAAATGGTTTTTTTTATTTGTGGTTGTTTAATTTACTATTATTGTATTTAATATAATTATAATCGTCGGAAAGTTAGGAACGCAGGTTTCTTAACGCTAGGTTCCCAAGTTCCTTGTTTTAAACGCTAAATAACGGTTTTTTTTCTTCATAGCAGGGTAGGCTGAAAGAACTTACTTTTAAGATACTCCGTTCCCAATTCCCGCCTAGTTTTCGAGACTATGCGTGTTTGTAGAATTCAACGCCGCTTTTTCGACCAGAAAAGGGAAATAAAAATAAACTAAAACCATTCCGCCGACTGGGATTCGAAACGACAACCACCGCGCTTACATTCCGACGCTGACGACGTACAAAAACTGCACTTATACTGTTGAACGGGCGTTTTCCCATTCGACGCCCGCCCATTACGGTGCACGTTGGCGACGGTATAGCGTACAGCGATTATACCACTTCTAACATTACAGCCTCACGGAACTTGGGAGGTTTCAAATCCTTCCTAAAAGCCTTTATAAATGTTTGTTGCCAGGAATTGTTTTTGTGTTCTTTTTTTTCTTCTATTTCGTGAATAGCAGGGTAGATAGGGGAAATCTAGTGCTAGGACACTCTGTTCCCCAGTTTTTGGCCCAATCTTTCGAGCTCTCGCGTGTTGGGTAGCATAACTAAAAGTCGTAATAAGTTCTTTGATTTTCACGATTATTACACTACTGCAAAGTATTCGAAACGTTGGGTTTCCAAAAATGTATAATACCAAATATACGTGATTAATCCGGTTAAAATAGTTTTATTTAAAAGTCGTTTTTTGTATAGTTATGAGAGCAAGCAAATGAATACATTTTATTCCCACGATCAGGAATCGAATCTACAAACTTTTCAGCCAGACTCTGTGCGCCACGATGAAATTATTTTATCAAAACAAATAATATACAGGGTGGAAGAGGCAGCGCTCCATTTACGGAAACTGCATATAGGGTAAAATATTTCAAACCTATACCTAAAGAAATTAATCAAGATGCCTCAACAGTTTGGACGTAGGATTTTTTTTTCATTTCACGATTTTTATCCATACCTGTATTTCGTGTGACGCGATTACGTATAGATCCCAATAACATAAACACTTACTACTACAAAAATACTACTAAAGGTTAAACAACTTTGAACTTTATCGCCAATACATACGACTCGATTTCGAAATGAGGCGTGTGCGGCGGTGTTCCTTTGATAGGTTTATGTGTGCGTGGGCCATCCTTACAAATGGCGTTTTGTTTTAAAATGACAATTTTATTATTTATTTTGTTTGAAAAAAAAACTTTTTCATTTTTGGGAATTTATTTTTTTTCTGAATTATATTAGGCTTTTATAGAGTAGTTAAAACTGTGGTTTCATTTAATGTGATGCTGACACTTCCACCCTGTATACAGTTATCAACAAAAAGTATTTATAAAATCACTAACAACAAATAGTAATATAAATTTTACTTAGTTCCAAGTTTCTAGTAATTAAAAAAATATAATTTAATATTATAGTTTTGATTTTTTTTATAAAGGCAAATTATAAATATTATAAAAAGATTATAACATTATGTATTTTACATTTAAACCAAAAATCTATTTAATTAACAAAATAAAAAGGCTTAAAAACAGACCCCTGGACTACACTATCGACATCACGCGACATATTTTTTTTAAATTCTAACACGTATTCTATACATACATTAACTTTATTCCAACTAATGTTAGTTAAATAGCTTCGCGTCTACCTGACTCCATACATTTCTATTCGGTCACCGACCACAGTGGTATTAGGGGCAGCGTTGGATTCTAACACGACAGCTCTTGCTTTACCGTTTTCAGTTAAATTATTGAGATTTTAATTAATGTATTGGTAGGCTTTGTTATAAATTCAAATTCAAAATATTCTTTATTCAAATAGATTTATTATAGGCACTTTTGAATCGTCGAATGAAGATATAAACAAAAAAAAAGCTACCACCGGTTCGGAAGGCAGTTCTGCTGAGACGAGCCGGCAAGAAACTCAACAGTTGCTCTTTTTAAAGTCAATGGTATAATTTAATTATTACATTAACTGGCAGCTATCCTGCATCACATTGAATAAACATTAATTCCTACCAAAGATATATTATGAAGGTTATGGTGTATAAGCATATTAACATTCCATTCGGAGAAATTAATTATAAAATAATTGTTTTTTTTTTATTTCCTCGCTCTGGTAACAAAAGCAAAGCGCGGCGTTTAGTTCTGCCGCTCAACACAGAATGCCTCGGCGGAAAGTGGGACAGGGAAGGGTCTCAATGGGAAAGAAGTCTCTTAAAGTATACTGTTGTCTCGTAGTATCTGTTCATGTGATACAGCGTAAAGTTAAAAAAATGTAAATTTGTTAAAAAATATATATTTTCATCCATTATAGCATTTACTGAATATAAAACGAAAAGCAAGTACACTAAAACATGTAAAGCTAAACAAAATGTATTCATCAGCTACGTACAAGTTTTACCATTCATATCTGGCGTATCGCAAAGTTTTAGACGCGATGTTCCCAAACGCCCACATTATGTCAAATGTTTCGAAACAATCTCGCTACTGCCATATAAATGATGGGTGGAATTCTTTAAAATGATCATTCCAATAGAATGTCGACATATTATATGTGTACTTTACGTATATATTGATTTTTAACTGTTATTCCACACTTAGTATACAAAAATATGAATTTTGTTGAATTTTGTTGAACGAAAAGTTGAACGTCGCGAACCTCGAACCCACGCCTCTTCTGTCTTGCTGGACGGTTCCATGAGGCGCGGGTTCGAGGTTCGCGACGTTCAACTTTTTATACGTTTTCTAAAAATATGTAGGTATGTAGATACTATTAATTACAAAATGAAGTACAAACTACAGTCGGCTATACTCGTAGAAATGAACGCTATTGCTCCTTTGAGAATATCAGCTTTATTGCTGTCAAGATGAATGAAACATCGCAATTCGCAGCAAGTTAATTGAAATTTTTATTTTGTTATATTTTAAATCGTTATTCACACCTAAGTCACGTGAGCCCACTGTGACGCATTGGGACAGCGTTGGTTATCAACAAGTTTTTCAGAGTTTGATTCCCACTTGGAATACATGTTGGGTATAATTATGAATTATTCCTATTGTATAAATATAATAAATAAATCAACTTCTCGCTGTATCCCGCACACACAGGGAACTTAGCGTTAAGACAGTCAGTTCCTGTGGAACTCAACGACACCCTTTGCCTCGACACAAGAGCCAAGAAACAGAAATATACATTTTAAATAAATATTTCACTTACTCGAGTGGGGATCAAACCCACAACCAGTTGCGTTTACAGTCACCCTTTGTGCCCCTGCGCCACGACTGGCCTCGTACTTCTAGTGTATAATGTTAATATCATAAAACTAACGTTGAATTTTGCTAAATTCGGAACTTTAGGCTTTTAGAGATAAACTTTTATATATTTGTATAATAATATTTATTTACTTACAGTCATATATGAAGTTTCAGTTTTCTTTCTTATGACACTTTAAAAATATCGGTTTCCTTTTTTAATATTTTTAAATTATTATTTTTTATAAAAAAATATATTTATAATTATAAATAAATCCTTATTTAATTTGCCAGATTGCTTTTATCATCTCACAAATAATTAAAGCATTAATAATTTTATTAAAAACCACCAACAGACCACTTTAAAAATAAATTTGGTTCGGTGACATTTCAAGCGGCGGTTTATTAAAGCTACACCAGAATGCACTTAGCGAAATTTGAAATGGACATAACTTGCAAGAGCTACGAGTATAACCATTCAACTGGCCCTCTCGTACTCCAGCCCTCCTCCTCTTCCTCCCATAGAATGGTATGTAATTGGTAGTTCTTATATGATTTTGGCTTGTATATAGTTCCTCTATAACATAGAATATATATGAAATAATAGTTAGTAAGATTCCGTTTTTTCCCGTTCTCGGGAAGTTAAGAACTTTGAAAAATCCTCTACTAGCGCTCCTCAACACCACCCAAGTAATAGTTGAACAATTTCCAGCGTTCTACGTCGCATAGCTCCGGTTGTGCATTGTCTGTCAGTCGCTGAGTGACAGAAGAGATTTATATATAAAGATTAAATTCGTTGGCTTAGATTGTAAACCTGCGATCAGCCTCATCAATTTTTATCTACAATTTACAAAATTGATTTCTTTTACTACTTATGTAGAATAAAATAAAGGTTATTTTTGTATTTTTTTACTCTTTACGGAGACTTGCACTCTAAGTTGATGAGTTTGTATACATTCATTAAGGATTATATAAATTGTTATATATGCTTTTTTAAACATTTTTACTAACAACATAAATAAGTTGTAACAAGCGTATAAAAATTTCGACGTAGCTCGATGAGAACGTATGGCTGGTCAGAGCGCCTGGTTGGTTTCCAGGAGGCGCGGGTTCGAGTCCCGCTACGTTCAAATTTTTATACGTTTTCTAAATAAGTATGTTATATATACTGTTTATTATTATTATTATTATTAATTTATATTTTTCTAATTAAATAATATAATACCAAAGGCACATTAATATGCAGAATTCGTTATTAAATACTACGAGTGGTGTACCACAATTGTTTAATTAAAATATTGATTATTATTATTGACCACAAGCCGCAATTAGTAGTTAAATATAAGCTTTCGTGAAATATAAACGATTTATTAAGTTATAGCTACATATTATACAAATTTGGGCAACACTAGTTACCTCTACCTATAGAGGTAACTAGTGTTGCCCAAATTTCCAGACACTGTGTATAGAGCGTCGGAATTCTACTTTAGGATAGATTCCTACCATGCTGTATGTGGGAACCTACGGTTAAGGCACTCAGATCACCACTCTGCCGGAGGCATTGCGTATCAAGTGGCGGAACTCAACGCCGCGCTTTGCCTTAACACCAGAGCGAAGAATGTTTATTTAGCTAACAATATTTAGTTTACAGTAATAGTTTATTTCCGTAACCTATTTTCAGTGACTATATTTAGATTTTTCCAATTCAACGTTTGCCTGTTCTCAATAAGGATCATCGAAAACTGGAAAACAACTTTGCTTAGAAACATTTTCAATATGCGATATATACGTTTCTATTTTCACTAAGAATTTTATATTTCAACAACGCGAGCTCGGATGGATTGGTATTTTTGATATTTGATGCAAATATAAGTTTGTATCGAGTGTCAGTAATGTTAGGTTTTATATAGTATTTTTTTATTTGGAAGATAGCTTTTTAGAAAATAAGTTCTACGATCGTAATCAAAAAGTGGTATGATATATTTTATTATTATTTTTGGGTTCCGTTCCTTTTAAGTAAACAATTAACCTTTCTAAGATCACTTTGTGGTCCGTCTATCTGTTAGTCTGTCTGTCAAGAGCTTTTATCTTAGGAACGTTTGAAGTATCATATCGAGTTGAAATTCAAACCACATATTCATATCTACGGTCCCATGATTTCCTGGAAATATAGCAATTCTACATTTTATTAAAAATATGATATGGTCGTTTATATCGCAAAGAACGCGTATTTCGACACTACAAAGAGAATCATAATTGAAATTTCCAATTGACCTAGAATTATGAAATTTGACAGATAGCATCTACAGGTACTAGTTTAGGGAAAAATATGAAAACTATAGATTTGTGTTTAAATCCTAAAAAATAAAAGTGGGGCAAAATTTGATATAAAGTCGCTAGTTCATGTGATGTATCAGATGAAAGGGCTTTATCTAAGCTAAGCTAGAATTTCAGAAAAAGCTCGAGATCTACAATTTTCTGTACGGAACCCTCGGTGGGCAAGCTCGACTCGCGTTTGTCCGGTTTTTTCTAGCTTCACGCTGTATCCCGCTTGTATCAGGGTAGGCAGATTGAGTCTAGTATTAAAATACTCCAATCCCCACTTTCTGCTGAATCTGGAGGCATATGTTATTGACCGGCGAAACTCTACGTCGCGCTATTGATTCGAGTGAAAATCGAATCCATTCCCTCGAGTGTGAATCGGAACCATAACCTGTCACGTTCCCACTCATACGTTTGCATGCAATCTTTTTTTATTAATTTATTTAATCATATGCTATTTACCTACATATAAGTAAATTATTTTAGAATGATCATTCTCATATTTTATCACACAGTAAGTATCATAAATTGGTCAACCTGTTTTATCTCGACAAAGCCATACAGTAACAAAAATACATATACATATTACCTTCTTTTCATAGTTTAGTACCTCAAAAGGAAAAAAACGAAATCCTGATAGGGATCACTTTGTTGTCCGTCTGTCCAAACCATTTATTTTTACTATAAACACATAAACACATCATCTCCTTTTCCGGCTCTAAATATATGTAAAGATAAATAAAGAAAAATAAAAAAATATACTAGTAAATATCTTAGTTATTTTCAATGCGGAAGAAATCTGGCAGCGCTGTCACGTGTCCAATTACGCATTCCGCCCTCGCGTACTTTGCGGGCTTCGAGAGCTTTACTTTTTATACACCACCGTTGCGACACGACCGCTATGGTTTTACTTTAGATTTAATTTTGAACATTTTTTTGTTAATTCTTTTATAGATTATTTTTTTACTGTAATATTGTTTTTAAAATTTGAACCAATTGTAAAGATGATTTTTCCTTTAAAAAATAATTTATATTAAGAATATAAATTTTGCGTATGGTTTTACACATAGTTCGAGTAATTTGTATGTTTACAATTTGGTTTTCATAGTAAGATTATTTAATAAATCGCGTCGTATCCGTCTCGTGTTCAAAAAACACCCCCATCAACCCCCAGTCCGGTTCGGCTCGGTGGCAAATTTATAGCAACGACTTATCCTTTTCAATTTTTTATGCGCTGTTGTTAGAAGCCGTTGAATAATTCATTTTGAGTAGAATGTTTATTTTTTAACGAACTAATGTTTAAAGGGTTGAATGGCGTCGTGGCGCAGCTCGTGACTCTAAACGGTTGTGAGTTCGATCGCCACTCACAATAATTATATTCAAATCATTTTTATTTCCGCTCTCGTTGACAAAGCGCGGTCTTGAGCTCCACAACTCATCACGCAATGTCTCGAAAATTAGACAGAAAGTGGGAAACGGTGTATCTCAACATAGGTTCCCTCAGCCTGTCCAGCTTAGTATGATGCTATATCACACTAAGCTGGAGCTGAGGGAACCTGCAGCTGTTTTATTTTTATTTAAAAAAAGAAGGAAATTGTTTCATTCTAGTTTATCTTGTGCTTAAGGAATAAAAAGCGTTATCTAGTTTATTTACAAATATCTAGATTATTAATTTAATGTATACACGCTTTTATGAATGTATGTAAAAGCTAAAAATAAATTATGGATCGTGGAAGTTGTCTCTATTTCTTGGCTGAAGTGTAAACTATGTGCTTTTTATTATAATATTTGAATTGTAAAAGCGTGGGGCGCTGGAACAGGAAAGATATAATAATATTTTCATTTCCTCAAACTAGTAACGAGGTTAAGCACGGCGTTGAGTTCCGCCACCGAACACGCTCGAGAATTCGGCGAAGAGTGGGCAAGAGAAGTTTCTTATCAATAGGTTCCCAGATTCCCCATGCCTACCTTGCTATGTCCCGCATATACATATATACAAAGTAAAGCTATAAAAAACCAGTAGTTGTCAATATTACGACGTTGAACCAGGCAACTCCTTATGATATAAGCATACATATAGGTATACAATAATGTAAATCAAAGTAAAATTGGCTGCCTACGTGAAGTATACGTGAAGCCATCCAATTATACCCTGATCTATATCTAAATACCCGGGATCGTCAAATCAATTTAATATATAGACGTATGTATATACTAGTTACCATGTATTACAAGTGATGAAATATAGATGATAGATTTTAAATTGTTTGTGTGATTGTCGTCTATGACGATAAAGAGCAGAGTGTCTTAACACTAACTTCCCTCATACTATCTTGCTATACGGGATACAGAGTGAAGCTAAAAAAAATATAACGAAATAATTAAATAAATAATCCTTACTTCGATTTATAATGGGGTAGGTATACTCCGTTTTTGGCTACGGGTTGAGCGTGGAAAAATGTACCACCACTCAGCGAAAATAGGTCACGTCATTCACGTAAGTACCGAATTCCAAAGCCTCCACCTCGACCTCTCATTATTTTCAAGTTTTATTCCTTAATTGTAAGAAAACTTTTAATTATTTTATGATTTTTTTTCTTGTATAAAATTTTTTGATGAGGCCATCGTGACACAGCTGCCGGCACATGTATAATATTTACTTATTTAGAAGACGTATAAAATTTGAACGTAGCGGGACTTCTTCCAGGAGGCGCGGGTTCGAGTCCCGCTACGTTCAAATTTTTATACGTTTTCTAAATATTTTTTTTTTCTTAAGTGTGGAATAACACTTTAAAAATGTTTAAAAATATGTATAATATTTACTTTTTTTTGTAGATTTATACTGTATACCGCTATATGCAAGCCTTCCAAATTTCAAAATGTTGTCTTGCTTTGATACCAGAACAAAGAAAATGAAAATAGTTTGTTAATCTGAATAGGAATCAAACTCACAACCGGAGGGAAAGAATCAAAGTGCTTAACGCAAGGTTCCCTCTGCCTACCCTGCCATGCGTGCCTATGCGTGATACACCGTGAACCTAAAAAAAAATACAATATCATTTTACCATCGAGATGAAAATGTAATGGAAATTTTATAGTTTAACATTAGGGTCTCTGGTCGGTCCTTTGGCGAGCCTCGTGCTGATAAATTCGACCGAGCCGAGAGCGTCCAACGCCTAACTGTCGCCGATTAGATGGCAATCGGCCGTGACTAATGCTCTATACACACGCCATACGACGTAGGCGACGCGACGTTGAGAAAATATGCTTTTTTTCTTTGTTATATATTTTAGTTGTTTAATATATATTACAATCTTTTCTTTAGGTTAATGGTGTATTCTGCTAACAGCAGATTAGACAGAGAGGACCGGAGAGGGAGGGTTGAGATACTCTCAGGTTTCCCACTTTCCGCCTAATTTTCGAGACATTACGTGTTAAGTACATTACTACATTGCGTTGCCGGTCTTAAGGTGGAGGTAGATGCGCTTTTTTCCTTTTCCCGAGTGGTAATTGTACCCATAATCATCGCTTATGCCGTCAGATGCTGTGCCGATGAATAACTAGGGTCTCTACTACAAAAATACTTTCTAGCACTTGGAAGTCTATATCATATAAATATTGATTATCGATATCATTCAAATATTATAATATCATATGAACTCAATTATCTTTAGCGGAATGCATTAGTATGGATATAATTACTCAACTTATTCGTGTATTCGTAAGGTCTATTTTGATCCAAACCCTGCCGTGGGCGAACCTCACGAGCCCCCATCCAACCTCGGGCAATGCCTTTAGTATATAAATAAACTAGGATCGTTACAGCCACTGTTGAATTTATTTTAGGGGAGGTAAAGGGGTAAATTCGGTGTTGTAGAAAATTGAGTGAGCTAAAGATATCTGTTTTTTTTTAGCTTGGCATGTCACGTGCAGTTACGGCCGGTCGAGCCACTCAACTGAGCACCGTCTCTATAATTAGGTGGTAGGGAACGGAGTGATTGAACACTAGTTTCCTGAAAATATTTCATACTTCATTTCCTTGGATGGGACTCAAACCCACAACCTATCAGCATTTACGCACGCTTGTGCCCTTGTGCCGCTTGTGCCCACGCTACGCTACGACTGGCATCTGCCCAAAAACATAAATGGAGTATCGAAAAGATATTGTTCAATCACACTTTTTCATCCCAAAGATAAGATGATTTATCAAAAAGATTTACGACCTCTTCTTTACTTCTGATCATAACTAGATAGTGTTTGTACATACATATATCTCTTTAGAGTGTGTAGGTTGTAACTACCTTAAATAAAAGTAAATACTATCGTCTGGCTGTATACGCGGTTGTTATGGGTTCGATTCCCATTCGGGAAAATTAAACGTTTTCATTTTCTGTTAAAAAGAGAAAACGCCAGAGTTCCGCCATTCGATAAGTCTCCAAAATTGGGCGATGCGTGGAGAACGCAATATCTAAACACTGAGTTCCTTCTGTCTACCACTATGCGGAAAAATTGTAAATCAGAAAAAGTTACTCAACTTCTTTTGAAATCATAGGAAACTTTTATTTAGTTTCCACGGGATTTTTAAATAATTTTGTTAATATAAAATATATTTATAATTGAATTTTAATTAAACAATAATCTACATCTCAAAAGCTCATCGTTTAAAACTAATATAATAAAGCTCAATCCCACTTCACATTAGAAACGACAGTTATTCCCAACATGTTCACAACAAACTATATGGACTGAAGACCAAAGGCGGGTCGGGCTCAGGAACTATTTCATTAATTAAACAAAATCCCCCGACTGGAACAGAATGTATGAACTATTCATACAACTAACTCAATTTGCTATCTATTTAGAGAATCTTATAAAATTATTTGTGCGTATGTAAGTGGAGCGATTTCTTCAGTATGTGTGAAAATATGAAAAGAACGCAATGGTTGTAAGTTCGATTCTAGCTTAGAGACATGGTTATCATTTTTCCATTCGACATTGAGTCATGTTTTAAATTCGAGTAAAATAAGAGTCTTAACACTTACTTTAATGAAGCTGGCAAATTTCGTACAACATTATAAGCTAATATAATATAATATAATATTATATAATATAAGCTAATATAATATAATATTATACGAATTTCAATTCTTACTCTCTCTCGGAATACGTTCAAGCAATATGGTGAATCACAATTTAATATAATCATATATATACATATATATTTTTATTATCTTGTTAATGTCCTTATTAGCTTCGGTGCCCAAACATTATTTAAGTTTTGATTATATATCTAAAGTTTTTGTATACGAGAAGAAAGTAATTAGCATTTCACGGATTATCCGTGCCGTTCTGTAATGCGCACGCTCACCTACACTGAATGAGCTCTTTCTTTATCTTATAAAATACATTGAATTAAGAATAAAAAATCAATATGTCCCATAAATATGAAGAATGATAAAAGTACCTTTTATATCTAAAGATCTCCAGATGCCGGAGGATGGAGGCAGTTTATTTTTAGCATTCGTTCCCGGTCTTCTATTCGGTATTTCAACATAATCAAGGAAAAAGTGTTCTTGTTAAGTAAAATGTTGGTGTTATGTTCAATTATTTCATTCAATATATTTATTCCTTATTGTTACTCTATTTGAATTAAACAAAACTATTTAAATATATTAAAAAATATATATTTTTTTATATTTACTTGCATACAGAGAGCAACAAGAGATGACCTTGGCAATGCACCATGTCATTGTTTCTTGTAGGTTACCCCATCTCTTAGACCACATTAGTTTGATCTCCTAGACCAGGGGTTCCCATCCTTTTCTTGATATAGGTCCACTTTTATACCAATCTTGGTTGCAGGGACCACTATGCATGTAGGTATAATAAAAATTGTGATAATCAAACAATAACTTCGCCTCACCATCCCTAGTCATAAAATTAAAATCGTTCGCGGACCATATTAAGGCTTCTACGGGCCACTGGTGGTCCGCGGACTACTGGTTGGGAACCAGTGTCCGAGACCATAAAATTTTAGATGCCGTCGCAATTTTTTTTTGTTAAGCAGCCATTTCTTTATTTTTTGTAGTTTAGCTGATCTTATGGCTCTATCTCAGGTATCAGATCAAAATCATCACCATAACAATGCATTGTCATCTGACCTATATATGTCTATGTAAAATTTCAGCTCAATTGGATATCAGGAAGTGAGTGAAAATGGTTTGCAAGATTTAAAAAAAAAGTCAACTCTACATACGATACATTACGATACATTTAACTAGGTATTTAAATAAAAGCTTGTAAAACTAATCTTCCAATGTCACACTTCCGGTTCCTGAGATTAGCGCATTCAATCAAACAATCTCTAACTATTAATATAGATAGATAATAATTTATTATTTTTAAGGCTAATTATTTGAAATATCTATCATAACTCCAGGGCGTGTCAGTAACTTCTACCTAAATTTAAATACACCGATCGATCTTTTCCCAAGGTCGACTTCTATTTAACGTTTCTAAAAGGTCTGTAGTGCCTATCGTATTTGTTATTTAATATTTTATAATACTTCAATTAATTGAAGTACCATTCGAGTAGAACTTTATATATTTTGGATGTAAATATACCTTTGTTGGTGATCTTTTCTTGTTTATTATTTAGGTAGTTGGCTAAATTTGAATAAAAATCCGGCCTACGTTGATTTGTAACTTTATAATTAAATTCTATATTTGAGCTGATTTTTATATTTTAAAGTTTTAAAGTTTAACGATGTTTTAAAATTTTATGCTTGACAATTATATTTCAACTATTTTCATTTTCGCTCTTTTGGTATAGTTACAGCACTCAATTCTCAATGTCTAGAAAATTGGAGGGAATGTCTTAGTACATGCTAGGTTTCCTCTGTCTTACGTCATTTAATTCGAGATATAACAAGAAGCAAAAATTATATAAATGGAAATTAAATAAGTGTTATTTTATAACATGAACATTTGCTAACTGCGTCTCGATATAAGTAAACTTAGTAATTGAATAAAAAACCTCTACATGGAGTATATAAAAAAAATATTCTTTATATTTGCTACAGATTAATTAAGTTCTTACAGGTAGCGTAGGTACATTGAAAATACATTTTTGGGGTTGCCTACTACAAAAAAGAACATTTGGAGATTCATCAAACTAAAATTTAAAACAAATATTTAAGCCTTATTGTAAGTTTACTAAACGTCGAAGTATACGTAATCAAAAGATATGACCATGTAGGCTCTGTTTTTGTCAAATGCCTATACAAAACACTCAAACAAAGTGTGGTTGTGGGTTCGATCCCCACTCGAGGAAAAAGAAATATTTATTTACATTTATATTTTCATTTCTTCGCTCTGGTGTCGAGGCAAAGCGCGGCGTTGAGTTTCGCCACTCAACATGCAATGCTTCCAGAACTTGGCGGAAAGTGGAGAACGGAGTGTCTTAACACTAGGTTCTTTCTGCCTACCGTGCTGTGCACGTGTATGCGGGATACGGCGTGAAGCTTCCAGTTGACATATTACCATGAAATTGATACGGAACCATCGATAGGCGAGTCCGGCTCACACTTGGCCGTCTTTATTTCTAAAAAACCGCTAACATTTTTAAGTTACAAAAAAGTCTATTTGAAAATGAGCACTGAAAGCGTTTAACTAATGCCCGTCTGTCGACTGGCCATCGGCTCACCTTTACAAATGTGTATTTACTCGCTCCGCCAGTAACGTTTGCTTTGCCAACGTTTGTCTAGGACTTGTGTAGGTATGTTGGAAAGGACGGACTGACGGGTTTGTTTTTAATTTCTTTGTATTCGGTAGGGTTTTGTATGTAATGTTTTAGTTATATTTAATAGAGGCCAGTCGTAGCGCAGCGGCACAAAGTGTGACTGTAAAACCGACTGGTTGTCTGCTGGGGTTCGATCCCCACTCGAGGAGATGAAATATTTACTTAAATTTATATTTCCATTTCTTCGCTCTGGTGTCGAGGCTAAGCGCGGCGTTGAGTTCTGCCACTCAACACGCAATGCCTCCAGAATTCGGCAGAAGGTGGGGAACGAAGTGTCTCGACATTAGGTTCCCTCTGCCTACCCTGCTGTGTGCGGGATAAAGCGTGAAGCTGAAGAAGAAGAAGAATATTTAATAGCTCTGTTAAAGTGAGAGGCCATTGTAGTGTAGTGATACAGCACCTGAATGTAAATGTGATGGTTGTGGATTCGATTGCCAGTCGGGAGAATGTATTATTTTCATTTCTTTGCTTTGATCAAAAAGGAAACGCGGTGTTAGGTTCCTCAAGTCGACACGTAATATCTCGAAAAGTAAGGTGAAGATAGAAAATAGAGTGTTCTACCACTAGGTTTCCTTTGCCTATCTTCCTATATACTGTATACAGCGTGAAGCTACAAAATATATACTATATATACAAAATATAATACTCTAAGCAAAAATTATTTCAAACAGTCCCCTGAGCACACTAACACTGGTCTTAGATAAATCGAGTAGTATTATTCGACCTTTAGCGAAAGCCACGCTGCGATCATTTATTTATCAATTTTGCTTTCACACTACTTTGTTCTATTTTGCCTTATATGTGATAATTACTTGTCTAATATTTGCTTAGTGGTATACGTATGGTTAGAAGTGAAATAAATAACAAAAAAAAGGCCATCTTGGCGCAGCAGGACAGTGTCATAATAAAAAGGCGACGATTGTGTGTTCGGTTCCAACTCAGGAGAATTAGTTCTGTACATTTTCCTTGCTCTGGTAACAAGACTAAGCGCGAGATTGAGCTAAACGCGAAAATTCTCGAAATTGGTGCGTGATACAGCGTGATACATAAAACAAACCCCAAATGAATATCTAAAACTCAAAATACATTCCCGCCCTAAGTTTTTCTCGTATTTACCGAAAAAAAATAGAAGAATCAACGAAACGTAAACGAGATTTATTTTTCCAGTCCAAGAATAAATTATGATAATAGGGATGAACGGTATTTTACGAGTGGCCGTTCTGTCGCTCTAACTCGGATTAAGTCGAGTGGTGGGCGTCGTCACGAATAATTGCTTCTCCAATCGATCGTTCCATTGGTAATGTCTATTGATTTTGTCTCGAGCAAGTGATATAAAATCAGCTTCACGCTGCATCCCGCACACAGCAGGGTAGGCAGAGGGAACCTAGTGTTGAGACACACCGTTCCCCACTTTATTGGCAAGAAATATGAAGAAAAAATTATTTGATGTTTTTTTTTTACTTTACGCAGTGTGCTTCATGTTATCCTGTTCCGCAACTTTCGTCCATTTTTTGAGATATTGCGTATTGAATGGTGAATTTTAACGCCTCGATTTGTCTTGTAATCAGAACGGTGTAGTGAAATGGCCCATTCCCAAATGGGAATCGAACCCATAACCGTTGCTTTTACAGTCAAACATAGTGCCGCTGAACCACCATGGTTTCAGAATTAATTAATTTGATATTATTGGTTAATATTTTAGAGTTTAAGTTATTTTCATTATATCTAGATGGTCAGACAAGGCGTAAGGGTAATTAGTACTGGCATCTATTGTCACCAAAATTGTTGGAAATGAATAAGATATTCTTACCACCAATTTGTAATAACTCTTTTACCCTAATAGCTAAAAAGCTGTGAGATTATTAGTCTACGAAATTTAAGGTAATTTATTTAGAGACACTCTTGGCGCACGAGCACAAGCGTGGGACTGTAAACGTAACGGTTTTTGATTCGCTTCTCACTTAAGGAAAATTAATTTTTAATTATTAATATTTTAATTTCTTTGCTCTGCTACCAAGCAAAGCGCGGGCTTTAGTTCCGCCACTCAACACGCAATGCCCCGAAAGTTCAACAAAAAGTGGAGAACGGAATGTCTTAACACTACGTTCCCTCTGCCTACTACTAAAATATTTATAGGTTCACGTTTCGCAGTAACATAGCGCTCGGCACTCGTCTAAAGCACCGGTAACGAGCGGCATCGCATCCGGAACAAAAGCCGTAATCCCTCAAAGTGGGTTCACTTCAAAGATATCGTTCAGCTCATTGAATATGCATAGCGCATGCTTCATATAATTTTGTTTCGCTACTAATTAACGGCGGCGCTCAGAGTCGATGATTTGTATTTAAGTTGAATTAAAATTTAATTGTAACTTATTTATTTACCCTCCCAGGTAAACAAAGTGTGGTGTTTAGTTCCGCTCACTACTTAATATGCTTTGTCTCGAAAATTGGGCGGAAAGTGAGGACGTGGGAATTTCCCATCTTCCCTCTGTTTACCCACCTATGTACTCTTTAATTTTGCACTCTTACAAATGAAAAAAGTTGTCGGTAAAGGGAGAACTTACGAAATTCAAAATTATTACGTCGTTTATTTTACTTTACGTAACGGAACCCAACGCCGCACGTTGTTTAACATGACCTCTGCCTACCCCGCTGAACCCCAGCGTGAAGCTAAAAAGAAAATCCATAGGTATTTAAAGCAACAGTGATTTACGACCGCTTACCACCACATATAATAAATAGACTTACTTTATATTTCGTAGACTTATATATATTTATCTTATATCTTTTTTCTCTTATATCTTTTCTGATATCAATCTTACCTTGAATGGACCATAGAGATTATCTCATGACAGAGCACACCGCGTTTTGGCAACTATTCTCACGAGCACATAAAAATGGGTGGATTTTCCTGTTGCAAAGGAATTTAATATGCTAAAAATGAGAAGAGAGTATTTTATAACATTTTTATTCGGACTCCATCGTTGATAAGTGAGAATGATAAGAGAGATTGTAGGTTAATTTCCGAGAGAGTATATGATTCTTCATATACTCTAAATTAAATATGTTTTTTTGTTATTTAAATATATACTTACATAAACAAATTAAGCGAATCGATGTAAAATAAAATTGTTCTACTCTGTAACTTGAAAAATTTTAGCGTTGTCTTTGTAGTAAATGTGATATTAAATTGATTTCTTTAATATCTGCAAAGTAATTTCGCGCAGTGGGGGAGATTCTCACTGTTAACGTGACCGTCCTGGGTTTCATTCTCGAAATTGGGCGGTAAGTGGGGAAGGGAGTGTCTGAACACTAGATTCTGTCTGCCTAAGCCAGCATTTCTGACGACGTTCTGTGTGACGCTGTTTTTTTATATAAGAACTGCTACGAATTAAATCGGATTCTTGCTTTATTACCGTTAAAATTGATTTTCCTATATATTTTTCATTCAATTACATACATCTGTAATCTCACTCAATCCGTTGAGCCCAAAAGGGCTCGTACCAGAAATTCTTCCATCGGATTAACTTTGCGTATTGAGTCGACGCCGGGCACTCAGGACTTCCTATTTGTGATATCTGTTTCAGTTGCGATTGATTTAACATGGATTTACATCAAATAATATAATCATATTGCCTTATTTTGTATCTTTTTGAATTACTTATCTATATTTTACGAGAAGTAGAAGTTAAATCCTTGTTTCATCGGAAAATTCTGTATATCTGTATACAATACATACGCTCCTTCTGTTCTATTTCTTTCTGTTGATCTTCTCGTTGACAAAAACATTTATTCTACAGACAACTAAGTGAGTTTCATTTCGAATTTGTAAAAAGATATTGTTTTATTGTTACAGATGCTGAATTCTCACAGCGGCCCCGACTCTCAGTCACAAAATGGATGCGAGAAACTTATGGTATGTCGTAAATTATATTTGATTTCTTATACAGGGTCCTGGGTTTGAATTTATGTGGCACGCTAATGCGTTTTCCATGGTAATCAGCTTGCCACAATGCCTGCCTACGGGGCAACGATAGAAATTACACGGTGTTCGGTATTTTTTCAACAAAAAAATGTTGATTTTCTTTATGGGTTTTTGGGAAACGACCTTGATTTATGTTTTTGTTTGGTTGTGCTTGTGAATGTTAAATGATACATTGAAATATTGGCTAAACGGAAATCTAATAGAATTATTAATTCAATCGGCATACACTTGTGTAAGTTGAAATAATGATTAAGGATAATGAATAGATTTTTTTAAAATATTCCAACTTACAGCCTCATCTTTTTTATTAAATGAGAAAACGCGTTAAAATGATGTAAAATAATTACCCCAATTGTGATTTGTCTGAATGACCGCGATAGTCGTGGGTTCGATCGAATATTTTATTTTCTGTTGTGGTTGTACTTACCGTGCATTTTTCTATCTAGATAAACATTAAATAAATTATAGCAATAATTAAAATAATACAGTTTAGAGGTATAAGACATTTAATTTTATTTTAATATATAGATACAACTATTGAAAAAGAATAGGGAAATATTCATAATATGAAATTCATGAACATTACATTTTTAAATATGTATTATAACATAACCAAAGCTGACTTAAGAACAATAAACACGAATAATTTTATATACACCAATCCTTATTACCCAAGTTTAGTTTAGTGCTTGTATTTACGTCGACGTAGGTACCGCCGAAGTTAGAGCCTTCCGTTCTTTAAGCTTATAAAGCTAAGTTCTAAATGAAGTTGCACTCCTTCAGGATAAAAAGCTCTCAGGCAAGAAATATTGTTATTGCCGCCAAGAGGCTAAAAGTTATTTCTATAAGTGAGTGCTTATGCGTTTTAGGTAGCGATTTATTTAACCAGCCGGGCCGGGACGTCGTGACACTAAATGCGACAGTTATAGGTTCGATTCCCACTCGGGGGGATGAATTATTATTGATTTTTGTTTTAATTTCTTCGTTTTCTGGTGACAAGGCAAAGCGCGGTGTTGAGTTACACCACTCAACACACAATGCCCCGAAAATTTTGTGGTAAGTGGAACGCAGTGTCTAAATACTAGGTTACCTATGTATGTCCGGCTATATGCGGAATAGTGTGACACTGAAGCTGAAAAAATGTGTGATGTTCAGTATCGCCATTAAACAACGCAATGTATCGAACATTGGGCGATGCGTGGGCAACGGAATGTCTTGACACGACATTCCCTCTGCCTACTTTGCTATACGTGATACAGCGTGAAGGTAAAAAACAGCTCCTATTTCTTTAGTATACATGAAAACCTTTATGAAAGAAAATCTACTATTTATAATGTATTCAATACCTCGGGAGCGGACGACGAGAAATTATGTAATTCATAAAAGGATAAATTTCCCGGGGCAAGGGATAAATGATAACCCCCATATATTTATCTTGTCCTTTGTGAGTATTAATATTTTTATAAATATTTTGTGATTATAGAAATTTGTTGGGTTTATCTTTTTGTCAGCTTCAAGCTTTATCCTGTCCATGCATTCTGTTCGAATTCGAGACATTGCGTATAGTTGCGACATTGCATAGAGTTACGTACTTAAACGCCGAACTGTTACCAGAGCGAGGAATATATCAAACATAAGTATATTAATGTAAAAAAATTGCATATAATATTCTTTTCTCAATCTCTTTTCATAAGAAAATAATTATATTTTTTTAATAATATTAAATGTCATACATGCTGTCTGTTACTTGCTAAACAAGTTAGTATTAAATTAATACGGAGTTAACAGCATATGAATTCTTGGTCTGCTGGTTGTCTCACTCTAATTAGTGCAGCTAAAGGGTATTTAACCGTGTAGCACTTCGTAGCTAATTCTCTCTACGAACTATTGTACAAGTTTGCATTACAATAAACCAATGAGCCTCTAATAAATCTCGATACAAACGTTGATAAAATAAATAAACTTGTATAAATGTGTTATTTATGTACTTATTATATACTAGCGATCGCGGCTTCGCTCGTTTTTTATTTCTGAACCGATTGAAATTGTGTTCTATTAAACATAATAATAAATATTTAGTGAGCAATACGCGGCTGTTATAAATGATTGCGGCACGTCACTTCTATAATAATCCAACATCATTGTCGTCAAAGTTGTCTTCTAGAAAACTACCTGTTTTTAGTATTTTTTACAAAAGTGGGCGTCGTGTCGCAGCGACACAGCGTGTGACCATGCGATAGTCTGGGTTCGATTATCACTCTGGAAAATGAATTAATTTCATCACCTCGCTTTAGTAACAAGACAAAAAGCGTCGTTGAGTTTCGCAATTCCATACGCAATGTCTAGAAAATTGGGCGGAAAGTACGAAGCGCTGGGTTCTTTTTGCCTATTCTACTATATGCGGGATATAGTCTGAAGCTAAAAAAAATATTTTTACTGTATTTCTAAATTTAGAGCTTCACGATTCTTAAAGTGATGTACCTCCATTAAGATAAGCCGAGTGTTGGTCACTACCGATTTATAAGCTCTCAAGCCCCGAGGCTCAATTGTGCTTTATAGCTGTTATCTTGTTGGAATACCTACCACTTTATTGGGCTGCTCTGTTTCCTTCTCCATATTGGTGCAGTGGTGAGTTTGATTTGACATGTCTTTATCTGCATATTTAGGTTCAAATATTAAGTTTTTTTTTTGTAGATAATTAATTGGTTAGAATGCTTACATGTTAATATAAAAAAGGAGGCCGTTGTGGCGCAGAGGCACAAGCGTGTGACTGTATAAACGACAGTGGGTTTCATCCCCACTCGGCTGACTGGCAAAATGTGGCGTTGAGTTCCACCATTCAAAACGCAATGCCTCGAGAATTCGACGGGAAGTGTGAAACGAAAGTGTCTTATTGGAAACAGTGTCTTAACATATGGTTCCCTCTGCCAACCGTGTCCGCGTGGAACTAAAAAAATATTTATACCTGAGGCTTCGTTATATGGAAATAACTAAAAGTTATTTATGACATATGAGACATTCTAAATGGTCGAAAATACAGTAAGCTACATCGGAATTGGGTACTATCATGATGTAATATGTTCTACCACAAAATATGGCCTAATGAACACTAATATAATTATATAATCCGAAGCAGTAGTTCCCAGGGTTGGTGTGTTCAACCAAACAAACTCATTATCTTTACAATATTAGTGAAGATTGATATTTTGTTAATTGTTCAACGTCAAAGGAACTCTCTTGTATGTAAGAATTCGACTATTCCATTATCTATAGTATACCATCTATTACGAAAAACTTATACTAACTTTAGTTACTAAAAAGAATATTAACTTTTGCGAAAAAACTAATCAAGAAACTTGAAACTTAGTCTTACGTAGGGTACTTTTTGCTTTATAAGGATATCGACGACCGCACCCTAAACGGTTGGGAGCCCTATTGTTTGCTCGCGGCTTTGCCCCGGACTTAGCTCAACTTGTGTTACCCCATGGCGGTTTACAAATTTTGTATAGTACTAGTGTGTATGTGTGTATGGGTGTTGTAATGTCATAGATTATTGGCGTTTTTGTCTTTTTTTTAATGTATCTTTTGCATTTTGATGTGTAGGCAGAGTGTTCATATATTTTTGTATTTTATTGACGAAATCAATTGACAAGCGACTTTTGATCAGGCTGTATGTTTTAAGATGTATTTTAGTTTTAGCTTCGCGTATCATGTTATATACCACATACAGCGTTGGTTGGGCTTTGTCTTGTTACCTGAGCGAGGAAATCAAAATAACTTATTTCCCTGAATGGAAATCAAACCAATAACCGTCAATAGCTATATGCCAATGAGTCGCGACAGCCCTTTTAGATGGGATTTAGCAAATACGAGTACATATATGAATATGACAGTGTTGCTAATAAATATAATATCAGCTTCACGCTGTATCCCGCATACAGCAGAGTAAGCAGAGGGAACCCAGTGTTAAGGCACTCCGTTCCCCACTTCCTGTCGAATTCTAGAGGCATTACGTGTTAAGAGGTAGAACTCAACGCCGCGCTTTGCCTCGACACCAGAGCGAAAAAATGGAAATATAAATTTAAGTAAATATTTCATCTCCTTGAGTGGGGATCGAACCCACAACCAGTCAGTTTTACAGTCACACTTTGTGCCGCTGCGCCACGACTGGCGTCATAAATATAAATAATATAGACATCTTCTTGTGTTAACTACACTATTTTATATGTTACATTACTTTATATGCTCTATTTGCTTCATGTTGCTCGAGCACGTGACGTGATTGATTTGTTAAATTCACGCCCGAAACTGTTGATGATTTTGGTATGGTATTTATTGAATATTGGAAGTCTTACTAAGAATAAGACTTAACTTCACTTTATACAATACTTGACTTTATATAATTCTTATTTTTATAATTCCGTACCTTTTAAGGAAATGTTAGCCCTTATAAGATCACTTTGTTGACTATCTGTCTGTTTTGTATGTCAAGAGCTTTTTATCTCAGGTACGCTTAGAGATATCGAGTTGAAATGCAAACTATATACTCAGATCTATGGTCCCTTGATTTCCTGAAACAATCGTATTTCTACATTTACTTAAAAAACAGATACGGCCGCTAATGTTGCAAAAAATGCATATTACAAGACTATTAAAAGAATCAAAATTAAAAGAATATTTCCGGTTAACCTAGAATTGAAATTTGGCAGCTAGCATCTACAAGTACCTACAGATTGTACCTACTAGTTCAGGAAAAAATCTGAAAGAAATAGAAAGAAAATGAAAATAATTCTATTCCCTATTAAAATAAAAATAAAAAAGTCATCAAGATAATATTTAACGTTTACGATATAAATATTTAACGTTCAAAGTAAACAAAAATATTTGTATATCAATATCAAAAGCTTTTAAAGATTTAACTAATAGTAGTACTAAGGCAAGAGTATTGCTTTCGGGTCATTTATTCGCCGTCCCCTCTCTGTCTAAGCCACTTTAAATTACATAAGAGTGAGTGAAACAAAATATGTTTAGTGCGTATAACTTGAGAATGTAACGTGCAAATCTTTATGTGAATATATATGAAATCTTTATGTGATATTCCACCGTTGGGTGTTGCGCATAGTAGACGTGTTATTTTGTTTTTACTACAATTTTACCGACATTTGAATATCAAACTGAATCATATGTGCATTGGCATTGGAAAGAAAGTCGCTTAAAGTATAGCTCTGTTCATACGACAATTTTAGTCTCGAGTAGCTACACAACGGCCAAAGGGTAACAGCTCTTCACCACCTCGAGAAAAAGAGACAGGCTCAGGCAGCTAAGGCATCGCGTAACTACCACAGATCTACAATGAACATTCTAAGATCACCTACTAGAAGTGGCCTCAGTTCCGGTCGCAGTGATTCTCAACCAAACCTGTCAAGTTGTGACCCGCAGCAAGAATTTCCTGAAACTCCTAAAATTACACATCGTAACAAGCGTAAATTTATTGATGATAATTCTCAGATCAAAGAAGAAATGAGTGAATTACGAAAACAAACGGCTCAAATTATGGGAATTTTGACCACGCTTCGCGATAGTCAAACTGCATTCATAGAGAAAATAACTAATGATATCAGTGATATTAAGAACGAAATAAATGATATTAAGAAGAGTACAAATTACTTAAAAACTGAACAATCATCCATGAAATCAGATATTGCAAATATGCTTAACAAGAACAATGCAACAGATAATAAAATTAAGAATTTAGAATCTGAAGTACAGAAATTTAAAGTATATCAAGCTTCCTTTACACCTAAAACCTCTAGTACAATGGAGGCTAACTTTGAACATATACTAAATGAATTCAAAGAACGTGAAACGAGATCTAAAAATGTAATCATAACAGGAATTAAAGAGCCAATATCTGATAATAAAGATGAACGCAAAAAATAGACTCTAGTGAAGTAATGAAAATATTAAAATTAATCGAAACAGACTGTCCTAGTCCTCTGACAATTTTTCGTCTAGGCAAATTTCAATCAAACAAACATCGATCTATAAAAGTTTGCTTTGCATCTAATGTAACAACAAAATCCATCCTGCGTAATAAATATAAATTGGATAAAACCACAATTTCAATTTACTCGGATCAAACACCGCAACAACAAGCATACTTGAAACAACTCAAAGAGGAGCTAAAGAGACGAATGGACATGGGTGAGAAGAACCTTAGAATAAAATTTATTAAAAACATACCAAAAATTATAGAAATAACTCCAAAAAACTAAATACAGTACGTAATACTCCAAACAAAAATGTAATAGTAACGGATACCGCTACATATGAATTAGTCGATAAATATGAATACCTAACAAAATCAAATAAATCGTTAAAGTTTTTGTACGCTAATATACGCAGCATTGTAAAGCAAGGAAAATTTGACGAACTGAAATGTATAATTCGTTCTTTCAATGACAATCTTGATATAGTTGTTTTAACAGAAACGTGGCTAAAAAGTGAAGAAGAGGCTTTACGCTACCAAATTCCAGGATATACTCATTATTATAATTATAGGAAATCTAGTAAAGGTGGTGGAGTTTCAATTTTTTGCCATGATAAATTGAAATATAATTTTATAGAGGCGATTTGCATTAATGATAATCACTTTTTATGGGTTCACTTAGCAAGCTTTTCTTTAGACATTGCCGCAATATACAGAAAACCAGAAAGTGCAAATTTTAATACATTTATGGATACCTATTTGATGCAGTTAAATCAACGAAAAAGGACTATTATTTTTGGAGATTTTAATTTTAATCTGCTTAGCTCAGATCGACAGACAACTATATATAAGGACACCATGCATGAAGAGGGATATAACTTTATAAACCATATCCATGACGACTATTGCACTCGTGAGACTCCCACTACCAAAACAATTATAGATCATGTGATCTCAAATCTAAAGGAAACAAAATTCCACTTTTCTATTATCGATTCTACGTTATCAGATCACAAGCAAATATATCTAGAGGTGAAAAAATTCACATCTTCTCGATCTCGAAAAGTATCTTATCAGGCTATAGATTATAACAAACTATATAAAAATACCTCGGAAAATACCATTACAAATGATTTTAACTCTTATACCATATTTCAAGAAAAAATATTAAATAATATAAAAAACAGTACCGTAAACAAAATTAAAATAATGAACCCGCCAAGACAAGATTGGATAAGGAAGACAATTATTAACGAAATAAATAACAGAAATATACTATGGAAACATCACAAAAAAAATCCAAACAGTAAAGAAAAAGAACAATAATTTATTAAGAAACGAAATGAAGTGATGGAAAAAATACAGAAGAATAAAAGAGCTTATTATATTAAATCGTTCGAAGCGTGTTTGAAAAGTCCTAGAAAAATGTGGGATCTCCTAAATAGCCTCTCTGCAAACAAATTAAAATCAACGACATTAACCAACAAATTACAAACAGACCAGGGATTAATAACGGGTGAGAATAAAATTTGTGAATACTTTAACACTTTCTTTTGTAATATTGGCGTAAATTTAGCAAATAAAATTCCCAATAAACACTACTAACACTCTAGTCGACCAATCAAGACATTATGCCGATTTGAACCAACTAACAAAGCAGAAGTTGCTAAAATCATAGATAGTCTCATTTGTAATGTTAGCTCAGGTTGTGATCAAATAAGCGTCAAATCAATAAAATCCATAAAATATTTAATTTTAAATGAACTTACAGCATGTATAAACAAATGCTTCGAAGAAGGATCTTTTCCAGATTGCCTTAAAGTAGCTAGAGTAACGCCAATATATAAATCTGGCAGTAAAATAGAACCGGGAAACTACCGACCGATATCAGTTCTCCCTGTTATGTCGAAGATTTTTGAAAAAATTATTTATACACGTCTTGAATCTTTTTTAAATAATCAAAATTTCTTCTATAATAAACAATATGGATTCCGGCCAAAAAGTAACACTCTGTCGGCAACCATAGATATTGTGACAAAAATTAAACTATGTATTGATAAGAAACAGGTGGCTCTGGGTGTTTTTATTGATTTAAAGAAGGCATTCGACACTGTGAGCCATGAATTACTCTTAAAAAAACTAAATGAAATAGGAATACAAGAAAGTGCTTTTAAAGTTTTGAAATCATATCTCACCAACAGGTCACAGATAGTAAAAATAAGAGAAACACAAAGTAACCCCCAAAACATTACCTATGGAGTTCCACAAGGGTCAATCCTGGGACCGTTGCTTTTTCTTGTATATATTAACAGCATCCATAACATAAACTTATATGGCGATGTATCTTTATACGCTGATGATACTAGTCTTTTTTATTACGGAAGTCATTTAGAAACTATAATGAACGATGCTCAAGAGGATCTAAAGCGGTTAAATCTTTGGTTTCAATCCAATCTGCTCACAGTCAACGCATCTAAATCAAACTACATAATTTTTGCCGCAAAGAACAAAAAGATATCCCACAAAATATTACTAAGCATCAATAATGAAGTAATTACACAAGTGGATCAAGAAAAATATTTAGGATTGATTCTTGATAGCAGAATGACATGGAAACCACATATTTATAAAATTAAATCTAAGCTAACATCTTTAATGGGATTAATTAGAAACATTGTACGTTGTTTACCACGCAAAGTCCTTTATATCACATATAATTCCCTTATTAAGCCACATATCGATTATTTGATTGAAATATGGGGTTCAGCGGCAAAGAGCAATTTAGACCTTTTACAAACAGCTCAAAACAAATTATTAAAAGTACTATTCAAATATAATTTCCGTACTTCAACTAAAAAAATATATAATGAAACAGGGCTCTTCAATATCTATCAAACTTATGTATATAATAGCTGTATTTTAGTACGTAAAATATTAAGCAAAGACATACATACAAATATTACATTTACAAAAAAACAAAGTATACAAAAAATCAGACTAAGAAATGCAAACGACATTAAACTTCACAAGCCACGAACTAATTACGGCAAAAAGAATATAATGTTTGAAGGTGCCTATTTATATAACAAACTACCAAAGGATATTAAAGAATCAAAATCAACATCTAAATTTAAAAGATTACTTAAAAATTACGTGAAAAATATAATGCCTATACATGTTATTTAATATAATCATAACACTTCTCACATAAAAAAATAAAAATAAAAAATAAAAACAAAATAATATACACTTAGCTTAAATAAATATATAAAAAGTTAATACAAAAATAATACATATATTAAAAATAATAATAATTAAAAAAAAAAAAGCAACAATAATATTAATTAAACTAATATTAATATAAACTTAAGAAATACTAAAATAAAATCATAAAATAAAAAATTAAAAACAAAAACGTAAATAATGTAACCAATAAGAGTAAATAAAACATCTTCATGCTAATAACTAAGATTACTAAGTGGCACTTCTAGTTGATCTTATTCCGTACAAATGTTTCTAATATCTACCTTACATTTCATTTGTCAATAAAGCATATACTAACTTAGTGTAATGTACCCAACGAATTATTATTGTAGTGTAATATGTGATTGTCTCATGTAAGTGAATTTTGTATTCTTATGAGAAATAAAAAAATTTAAACCGAATATAGATTTTCTGAAAGTTGCATGTATTCTAAGGAAGGTATTTGAAATTTTGAATCTGTGACGAGATTGGCTCGAAAGTTCCTTGGAGAGTGCAGGGTAACATATAAAGAGGATTTTGAAATTTCCCGAAATTCCTATGCGAAAAAGAAAAACGGAATATTACGTTTTGCTGTCTATGCAAGAGAAATTACGGGCGACAACTAGTTTCTGCAATATATAGTTTGTTGCTCAAATTATAAGGATAAAAAAGGTATATTCTATTCATAACGTTACGTAAGTATTACAAAAATATTAATAACATATAATAATAACATTAAACAATTCGGTATCGGAACGTGAAAGTTTTGTCAAAAGCGGTTCATCCTAGGTCTAAAACATATTTCAATATTATTAATATTGTTGACTAAATATATAAGCTTTGCTTACATTAATATTATAAATGTAAAGATGAACAGTTTTGTTTGGTTGAATGCGCCAATCTCCGGAAGTAAACATTACCTACAACCAGAGATACTTCGTATATTTATAATATATAATGTATAATGTATTGGACATAACTCTTAATTATGCGCATTTAATTACGCCGGTAAAACCAGTTTTAGAATAAATACAGATACATTTTAGCTTCACGCTGTGTCCCGCACGTAACACAGGGAACCTGGGAACTAGTGGCACTTCCGTTCCCCACTTTCCGCCGGAATCTTGAAACATGGCATGTTAACTGCGGATAGGAAAATATTCAAAATTACACTCCCCGAGTTGGAATGGAATCCACAATTGTCGCACACGTGTGCTCAAGTGCCACGACGGCCTAAAACATTTCTACGTATATTCAATTATTACAATTTATGTGTAATTAAAATATTTAATGCAATAATCTGTTTTGCGGCTTACCAGCTAACAACGGACACACCAGAAGCCTCGCTTATTAAAATTTAATCAGTTTCGTATCGACATATTAATGCATAAATTAAATGCTTAATAATAATATGAAGGTAAAAAAACGCTGTAGAGGCCATTAGAAGCAAAAGCCCCTAATGGCCTCTACAGCGTCACTGGACTTTGGGAGGCCAAGCTAGAAGATTCGACTTTGGCCTGAGGTAAACGGAGTGTCTTAACTCTAGGTTTCCTAGATATCTTGTGCTTACCCTGCTATGTGCGTGGATACAGCGTGTAGTAAAAAAAATATGATACACATGTACATAATAATGCATAAACCAAAGAAACGAGAAACGTACGAGTATGTTAGAACGCAAAAGTATCGATTCACAAATTAGCATTCACGCAGCGATCGCGGCTAACGCGATGATAGCACCCTGTCGGCCGTACCCCGGTAATTGATTCATATCACGCCCACGTTTTACTTTACCATGTTGGTAAATACCAATGCGATATTGGGATTGGGGTTGTTTGGCTGTTAAGGCAGTGGTTGTGGGTTCGCTCTGAATCCGGTAAACAGAGAAGATGTGTATACGTCACTGATGTACATTGAAAAGTTATCTTTTTTTAGAATTATAGTAAAAAATATTGAATTTTAGATAAAAGTCTATACATTTTTACCATATATTAGTTATTTTACTTAGAAACGCGACCCTTGTGGGTATCGCCTTCAGAATGCGGCGATAAGTGGGGAATAGAAGAGTCTTAATGAGGAACGGAGTGTCCTCAACACTAGGTTCCCAGGTCACCTCTGCCTACCGTATTATTTGCGGGATACAGCGTAAAGCTAAATGGAATACGACATTATTTTCTTTTATTTTACAAGAAATATTATCTCTTTTTCATTCTTTCTATTCAAAAAGGTCACATAATAAATGAATGAAAAAG
The DNA here is from genome assembly GCA_021202915.1 of Heliconius himera. Lineage (NCBI taxonomy): Eukaryota > Metazoa > Arthropoda > Insecta > Lepidoptera > Nymphalidae > Heliconius > Heliconius himera. Next base: position 316,905 of record JAJHJA010000339.1, read on the forward strand.
AAAATTTGTATATAAATACACTCAGCTATTCTTAACACGTTCACAAACTAAAATAACATATTCTATAATTACTTTATAAAAAATCCATTCGACCTGTTTTTATAATATTAGAAGTAACTATTATAACACAATATTAGTATAACATTTTCTTTGACCACGAACATATTAATAAAACAAGTTGAAAGTTTTCCCGTCTCTACAATTTTCTATAGGTAGCTGGAAAGTAAATAAAGGTCTAGAGCAAGAGCACACAATGCACCTGTGTGCAACACAGAGTTCAAACCAACAATCAACGTTTTAACTAACAAAGGTTAACACTGTATACGTTTTACCCCATCTCAAACCCCCCCCCTCTTTACCTCCCTGTTTGATACAGGTGCAGTCCACCCGTACAGATGGTGGGTATAGTCTATCTGGACTTTAGATTCTATTCGACTAACTCTCAGACTTTTAAAAGTTACTGGTACAAGACTTTGTAAGAGTTTTATTAAATTCTTTGGATTTCTTAAAATGGTCGCTTCAAATACAGATAGGGAATCGAAAAGTTGTAACGTTTCATTTAATAGATTCTTATCACCTGACATCATGTTCAATTTTTTTTGTCTATCACGATAAATCTCGTATATAACAGTTCGTTTTGTCTGCTCTCTGCACTCTACTTTTACGCAAGGTAAAAAAATATCTTTAAAATTTTTTAAAAGTAACGGAATACGAATTCGTACGTGTTGAAAACCATTCAAATCCAGTTTTTTAATATGCTTTTAGGTAGAGATGTAACAAACTATTTGATAATATCTATGAATCTGAATTTGAACCACTTGTAATAATTGTATCCTGTTGAAACTTGGCAGTTATACGTAGCTTAGGTGACAATACAATATTATGACATCAACGAGCTGGTGGACCTGAATATTGGAACTCTCTGGAACTCTCATACAATACGTATAAAGCTCCGAGCACATTCTATAGCATTAATGTCAATACAGTAAAGCGACTTCGTTTTTTTTTTTAAATATATATTTTATAATTATTTATAAGTATTTTTTTGTCCTTAATGTTAAATAACACTTTAAAATTTTTACAAATAAATAAAAAAAGGAATATCTACCCCTAAAAACTGAATAGACACTCCTATGTATGTACAAGTACATTTAGGCATTTAATTTCATTTAAAAAATGTTTTAAAATAAAAAGTATCTATACAGTCATAAATTAAAAAAGTTAACAAATAGTCTCCCTTTCATTCCCCGTCGCCAGGTGCAATTTAGTAAACGGCTACTTTTATATTTATTTTATTATTAGCTTTCAAAGTCCCTAGCGTTTAAAAGTTAGTCGTTCAATTTAAAGTTCTTCTCCAAGTCTAGAACATTTGACATTTTTGCCTATTCATCCTTATAATACAAGTTATAAGAGATAGCTTTGTACGAGAACTTTAAAAGTTTTATCAATTCTTATTTTTAGAGTCACGCTGTATCCCTCACATAGCAGGGTAGGCGAAAGAACCTGGGAACTTAATGTTAAGACACTATGTTCTCATCGAAAATGTCTTATCGTTTCACACTTTCTGCCGAGTTCTGGAGTTTGACGATCTCTTGTTAAGTAGTGGAACTCAACGCCGCGGTTTTGCCTCCTTACCAAAACTTGGAAATAGAAATTCTTTTCCTCGAGTAGGCATCGAATTCACAACTGTCGTGTTTACAGTCGCGCGTTTGTGCCACTGCTCCACGACTAGCCCTTATATTATGTATACAATATTGCATACTATTACATGATATATTATATATTGCCTGCTTTTATTATACAAACAACTGGCCACCTGTGACTGGTTTTTTTTCCCTTTTACAAACATATTTTTGAATGTAAACTACCGTGGGTTTTTGTATGATGGACGACATTATATGGCTGGAGGACGTACAGTGAAGTGATAAATATGTAAATTAATATAAATTGTGAATATAATAAAATAATATTGTTAGTGAAGTGAATTATTTATTAATAATGTCGTATAAACTTTGAAAATTATACTGAAAATATCCTGACTTTGGCGACTGCTACTATGTATGTTTTGGACGCAGTTTTAGTTTTAATGCTATCGTAGTAAACCGGGGAAATATTTTTTATGCATTATTTTGAGGCCGTCCAAAACTTGCTCTTTACTACGATTATGTTTAAATTGTTTTCAATTTCCTGGTTTAGTAGATAAAGCGCGGCTTTGTTCCGCCATTCAACACAAACAATGTCTCATAAACTGACCGAAAAGTGGGTAACAGAAATCCTAGTTTCCTTGCCTACTCTGCTATGCGGCAAAAAGAGTGAAAATTAAAATTATTTTAAGTAACGAATAGAAATATATTATTAAAATTTATATTATCCATTTTACCTATCTACTCTTCAACCGATTTATACAATACATAGATACATATGTATATGTATATGCACTAACATGACTAACATAAATCTTAACTAATTATTCCATAGTAAGATATAAGCCAAGAAAAATGCGGCAATTTCATATAATGTCCACACCTTTTCACTTTCACGCCACACGATAAGCTTTACCATCGTTTAGAGTCGGCAAAATGGAGGCACAAATGGCTTACATTTCTCTACATTTTTTCCAACGTACAAATCGTGAATCGTGATTGGATCCAATAATTCATCGGTGACGTTTATTCGAGCGCCAAATGAAATCCCTCAAAATAATATTTTCCATTGCCTCCGGTACCTTCCCATGGAGTATTTAGGTTCCGGCGAATCAGCCCTTTTTGCCTTTATTTATTAGGGAGTAGCGTTTTTAAGGGTGTGTCCAGGGGTGGAAAGTTTGACTGAGCAAAATATTGGGTTGTAAATCGTTATAGGAACACCTTTTTACGTCTGCAACATTAAATGACAGTAGGTTCATATCAAATGTTTAAAATTTTATTAATTTTCATTGTCTGTTTTATTTCTAGTGATGAAAGATTAAATAATATTATGTTGACAATTTACGCCACTTTAAAAATTATTTGCTTCATATACAAATACTATTCTAGATGTAACACTCTCTTGAAATATATGACATTTTAATATAAGAAGCGATATTAAAATATCCCTATCAGTGAAAACTTATTAGTTAACAAGATTTTTTTGAATATATTACAGATTATCTTAGAGTTTACTATATATACACTAAGATTATGAACGATTTATACATAAGTCTTGCTTGTTTCTTTATAATACATCATTAAAATTACCGAAGGATTTAAAACTTTAATATATGATCGAATGAAACGACCAAGTATTTTTTATATATAAAGATTGCCACTACGCCAACCGCTCACAATTAATGGAATAATTATTATATAATAGTACATAACATTTCGGTAAGTTTCGAAACTAACCCAAATTGCGTTAGCTTAGTTTGACCGCATTTGTAATTCATTTCCCAGGGAGCTAAACTGTTGTTAAGTGGCATAAATCACAAGGTTGGCCCCGGAGCGTCGCCAGTTGTGAAATATCATTTCATTACTGGCTTTCTCGTAATCCACCTGTAACGGCAGTTTGGAAGTTTTAAAGGTAAATTGTAAAGATTAAAATTGAAGAGGCCATCGTCAAAGCTACAAGTTTAAGCTGGACAAAAAGGAATGCTTACTGAGTAGCTTGCATATTATAAATATGTGTGTTGCATAAAGCCTGTAACAAATATTTTAAGAGTAATATAAATGTCTCTGATAAGTTAACTTTTCAAAAAATAGTTACACTTCTGGAAAGACCAGATAGCTGCCATTGCCATTTTTGCCACTCAACAAGCAATGTCTCCAGAATTCGGCGAAAAGTGGGAAACGAAAGTGCCTTAATGAAAACGAAGTGTACTTAATACTAGGTTCCCAGATCCCCTCTGCCTACCCTGCTATGCGCAGGATATAACGTGAAGCTGACAGCAAAGTAGATGAGAAAATTGACTTTTACTAAAAATAAATTAATTATTAGCTTCACGCTGTATCCCGCACACAGCAGGGTAGGCAGAGGGAACCTAGTGTTAAGACACTCCGTTCCCCACTTTCTGCCGAATTCTGGAGGCATTGCGTGTTGAGTGGCAGAACTCAACGCCGCGCTTAATAATCTGATACCAGAGCGAAGAAATGGAAATATAAATTTAAGTAAATATTTCATCTCCTCGAGTGGGGATCGAACCCACAACCAGTCGGATTTGCAGTCACACCTCGTGCCGCTGCGCCACGACCGGCCTCACTACTAAAAAGCCGGCCGGGTACTAAAAAGAAGATAAAATCTTATAAAGTACCATAACATCTTGAAATATGAAACATTTTAATATAAAATACAAAATTGACAGTATCAATAGAAACGATATTGAACGATCCCTAGAGCTATCAAGTCTAACGGTTCTTCTAGGGAATTTATTATTGGCTTCAAGTGATTCATCAATCTTCAGTCCAAAGATGCTGTGTATATACGCTTTTGCATCTTAGACATTTTTATGGACTATATGTACATTTATTTATATAGAAGTATTTTTTAATTGAGGGAACCTAGTGTTGAGATATTGTTTCCCATTTCCCGCTCACTTTTTTGAGATATTGCATATTGAGTGACAAAAAGAGAAAAATTTAAAGTGAAAGTGAGAAAATTTATGTACGATGTGGTCTTTTAAGTACACAATCAAATACAGACCTACTTTTTTGTGATGCCTGCTATACTTATATATTAATAATACATATCGCCACATTTTATATACATCAATATACATTTTATATTTTATAGACAATGCAGCAAGTGTTCAATTATATATAACAGAAATAAGAAACAAGGCGATTCTAGATGATTACTAGCTATCCTACCTAGTTGGTCCCTCGAGCCGACGCCCAAATTGTTCTGCAGATATATTATTGTGAGGCACATCTGTTCAATTCGTGAAAAAACGGAACGGAAGTAACGGGACACAACGCTGCGTTTTCTCTTACCATTGCAAAGGATGAGAATAATTGAAATATAATTATTCACCTGGCGGTGATCGAACTCACCACCATGAGGAGAACTGTCCAATATGGACCTTTTGTTCTATGATGACCTTTATTACATATTATTTGTACACTTAAGACACTCCGTTCACACAACTATTAAGACTTTTTGTGTTGAGCTCAATGTCACGGTTAATCTACCACAGCGAGAACATTAGAATAAATACAATCCATCCTCTAAGTGGTAATCGAACCTATAACCATCGCGTTTACAATCAGGCGTTGTTAACATTTTATATACATATATATATTTTATAGCCAGTAGAAAACTGCAAGTGTTAAAATATACTCACGTATAATAGACGTGTAAGAAATAAAGCAGACGCGATTCTAGATGATTACTAGCTATCCCACCTAGTTGGTCCCTCGAGCCGGCGTACAAATTGTTCTCCAGATATATTATTGCGCAGCACATCTGTTCAATTGGTGGAGAATAGGCGAGGTGTAGTTTGCTTTTATATTATATATGTTTTCTATTACTCTTAGGTTATTCTAGTGGTTTTCGAGACAAATAGATAATTGTTATGTTTCATTCATTACTTTGTAGATGTGTCAAGTGGCATAATAAAACCTAATGAGGTTGATATTTTACTAATGTAATATAAATAATAATGTTAATGTAAATATATCAAAAGCAGGATTAGAACTTTTAAACGTCTTGTGCAATCTGAATCAACCATTGACTGCATTGTGACAATGTCTTTTGAATAACCATATATCTATATCATGAAGTTTTTTTAGCTTCCCGCATAAAGCAAGGTAAGCCAGGCAACCTAGTGTTAAGACACTATGCCCTAAATTAGATACATTGCGTGTTGAGTGACGTAACTCAATGCCTCTCTTTGTTTTGTTACCAAAACAAGTAACTGATTCTTTTCCTTCAGTCAGGAGAAGTCAGGAGATGGCCTCTTATAAAAAAATAGTATAATAGAAATAAATTTAAAAAAATAAATACGAAACTAAAAATGAATGTGATTTCATAATAACACTCGTATCTAACAATAAAGTAATAAAAATCAATAAAAACCTTTTGTTCCACATTTTCCCATTTAAAAAGCACATGAAATGTATACTTTTTTTTTTTAAGTTATTTCCAAGCGCTAATTAATACTTAGCGTCCGTATCAATGGCAATTAATATGAAATACGAGATTGCTTTTTACGATTTGAGTGCTCTGATGAGTACTTACTTACTTGTTTGGGTATAACGATGTCAAGAACTCGTTCTCGGTTCCGATAGTCTCAATTTTTGCGCAATTTTCGAGACATTGCATGTTGATAGGCGAAACTTAACGCCGCGCTTTCTCTTCTTACGAGAGCGATGTAATGAGGGCCTTAATCATTATATCTATCTAACAATACGAGTTGAGTGCTCTGATGAGTACTTACTTACTAGTTTGAGTAAAACGGTGTCAAGAACTCGTTCTCGGGTCTGATGGTCTCAATTTTTGCGCAATTTTCGAGACATTGCATATTGATTGGCGAAACTTAACGCTGCGCTTTCTCTTCTTATGAGAGCGATGTAATGAGGGTCTTAATCATTATATCTATCTAACAATACAAATAAAAGCCAACATGTAAAATTGTGCACATGTTGTCTTTAATAAATTTCCAATCATTAATTAATACGTAGCTTCCGTATCAATGCCAATTAATGCGAATAATACTGCTTTTCTAGAAGTGGAGTGCTCTGACAAGTACTTGTGCTGTGTAGGTATAACGGTGTCAAGAACTCGGGCCGGGCTCTCTGGGAGATATTGGATTATATTTTTTTTTTGTATTGTGGAATATATTTAGGTGCCTCTATATTCTATAAGAGAGAGATGTACCTATGATTTATTTTAAGATATACATGTATATGATAGAGGCCGTCGTGGTTCGGGGACGTGCGTTTATAAACGCGACGGTTGTGGTGTCGATTCCACTCGGGGAAATGAATTTTAGTATTTTTATTTGCTCGCTCGGATAACAAGGCAGTGTATAGCGTATCTGTTTGGTGTTTCTTTTTTTTCAACCAGATAAATGGTTAATTTAAGAAAACGTATATTTTTTAGCGTACGACGAGGCGCTATGACCACTAAGCCATACGTTCGACGTAGCAGTCAGCAGTCACAGCGCCTGGTCGGTTTGCAGGAGGCGCGAGTTCCAGTTCCGCTATGTTAAAAAAATTATACGTTTTCTAAATAAGTATTTTTCTTTCCTAAGAGTGAAATAACACTTTAAAAATATTAAAAATAATTTAAGAATTGTTCTTCAATTTCTTCAACGAGTAAACATCGTAAACAAAATTAATAAAATGTTATTAATGCCAGAGTACCTATTATATAATTAGCGACTGAATACAATTTCAAACTCAATATGAAACACAATATTGTGTTGTATTCTGCAGTAACTGACAAAATAAGTTTATGAATAATCTATAATACAGATTCAAAAAGTTTGTACAAATAAAAATTGAAGTTACAAATATTTACAATGTAACCTCTATAGTACCTACCTACATACGTACGTTTCATATGTTATCTGTAGATACATTTATAAACTTCACATTCATAATAATTTATCTGTATTCATTCTTTGTATCATTCATTCAAAAGCGGTAAAGAGGTTCCTTTCAATAGACGGATTAAATATGATGAGTTATTCATATATAGTTTTCTGTTTTTATTTTTTATCTTATACCAAAAATCTTTTATTCTAAAAACGCAAAACCGTTATATCTTACTTTCGTAGTGTTCTCTTTATTTGTTTAGTTTAAAAATATATAAATAAATTGCTAGTAAAATTACAATTTCAGTTTAGTTTGTCCTATATTTTATTCAACCATTGTCCTGCCTCGTCCCAAATTCAATGTTTTTGTTCCGTAAAGCCTTTGAAAAAAATCATTACAGACCGCTGAAAACCATAGAACATATAGACAATGAGGATAAAGGACATCCATTGTAAAAAACTTATGGTTAGTGGAAAGAAAATTGCTCTACTTCGAGTGGAATTGTTACAATTGTAAGATATTTTCTTAGCTATCAAAGGAATGGGCGCCATTAGTCAACACGGTCTTAGGTTTCCTTTGAACTGGACTACTTTTATTATACCTATAGTTAAGT